>OV884015.1:62740548-63080548 GCA_930367205.1 Acanthosoma haemorrhoidale | reverse complement strand
AAGAGAGTAAATCTCTCGGAACATAACAAATTTAAAATTAAATTAAAAATACAATTTTTAAAGATACTTATGATCCGTATACTGCAATATTTCAATTTATTTTTGTGACAATCTTAAATATATACATGAAGTTTTAATTTTTGTGTATTCACGAGTTGAGGAATTAATTTTTCAATATAAATAAGCAACATTGCAGTAGAAAAATAGTTAGACATTGTAAATTTAATTCACTTAACTTAGTGTATGTTATAGCTTAATCTCATTTCTGTTGTAACCATTGGAAAAAAGGTTGCTTAGGAATTAAGGAGGTGAGTATTAACGGAGGATTAGTCGGTTTCAGATGACTGAAAACACTAAAATCTAGCTTGAACGGAGAATATACAACATGATGCTATGCATAATTCCTGGGGAGCTCTCTCTTTGTCTAAGCCAATCTGCAGCCTGCTGGTACATACAATAAAAGTGGTCTTTCCAAAGGTTCAAGAGCGCTGGAGACTTTAGTGCTTGACAAAGTCGTAAAAACGTAATACTGATCGTTTTAACTTACAACTCACTCCCTTAAAATCGACCTAATCCTAGTAAATAAATTTAAATTGACATGATGCATTTTATTTAAAATTGTGTAGACACAAATGCCATTATAATATATTTGAATGCGAGGAGAAAAATTATTTTATACATCTGTTTTATTGTTTGACTATTATAGATTTTACTACTTAGCCATTTGATTGTCTAGTAAATAAAAAAATAGAAATAGCTAATTTGTTTTGATGCCTAATAGTTATATGTTTATTTTAGTACTGAGTCAATGTTTATCAGTCAAAACGGTATTGATAATAAAACAATTTGCAGAGAAAATTCAATTCAATAATTCGGATAGGTCTAATAAAAACCATTCACAAGTCTGGTAATCCGGTGATTTTAAGAAATTGAGTGTAAAGATCGGCAAAACAAAAGAAAACAATGGAATATTGGAAAATAACGAAACGAAAACACATAGCACTTTCTTTTTCAATATTTTATTCCTGAAACTGTAAATATCTACCCCTATGTAATCAACCCTTCATTGAAAACGATATTTTCTACATTCCTGTTTAGTTTTCTAATAAAGGATTTCCCTCGTAAACGATAGCCTTGAATTGGTGAAGGAATTTCATTTATTATTGAGCTGACCAATGATCTTTATTGCCCCATTACTAAAAAAAGGACATCTTTTGAAAGATTGATAAAGTCAAGTTAAAGTAATAGTATTTTTACAACAAAAAGTATCTGTACAACAAAAAGTACGGTGTAAAGCTTAATTTGATTTTGCTGAAATGCCAACCATCTATTACTTTTATTCGTACTAAGTGATAAATTGACAAGATTGTCATGAATAATCGTTTTTTAAAAATTAAGAACCAGAAACCGTATTGTATTAATTCCGGCGTCTATCATTTCTGCCCCCTGTTTGACTATGAACATGAACGAATGTCTTGGTTTGATGACTTCATGACATATAATAACGCCGTGAACCACAATTTTGCCATGAATAGAATTAGAGCTTGGGTAGACAATAAGAAACTAAGGCTCAACGCTGAGGAGTCAGAACTCTCAGGAGAAACTTTGATGAGTATAGAAGGAAACTTGATGTACATAACCATTTGGCAAGGTAATTCTTCAACACTGCTCATAGCTGGGTGGGCCGGTACGATGGTACAAACGGTTATGGGTTCAAGAAGAGGGACACGGAGCGGTCCTGGATTACCGTAGGCTTAAAACCTCCACGCCGGATTACCATCTCCATCCTCCTGGTTCTATCTTATTTAGGTCATCCGTGTACTTGTGTACCTCCAGTCCACATACTCTTTGTTTTTTTTATTTTCCAGTCACTTTAAAGACATGCTGTAGCGACCGCTAACTACATAAGTTAAATCACCCTATACTCTGGTGCATATATATTGTAAGCAAAAGTAAAATAACAGGAACTAAATGTATTGTAATTAAATGTAAATCATAGTAATAGTTTTTAGCAATAAACGCGGGACCGGCAGTCAAACGTTAGAGGGTTGACGGCTGTCAGTCAAAACCAAAAAGGTTGGCAAAAGCCAGGCCATAAACAGTCATAAACAGACCCTTTTAGACCAAGGTGCGCCACACGGCGGTCATAAACCTGAAAGGGTTGGCCACCTGGCCGCCATAAACAGACCTTTTTAGACCTGCGTCACCTTCCGGCAAGGAAGGGGAAACGGTATTTAATCCCGGGGCTTCGGACCCTAAAACCTACTCTCTCCTCAGCACCTCTGAGTCTGTAACCCAGTCTTTCAGTCTCTTTGCAGACCCTCTGACGACTTGTACCTGTGACGCTGCCGGGCCCCCGCTCGAACTCAGGAAACTGGCCTTATTCTTTATGAAACCCCTGTACCTCTTCTCTTGAACAATATGCATTGTTGGGGCACATACCTATCATAAATGGAGTGAGATATGTTATTAACTCAAACAATCCGCACTTGTCACCAGGGTTAGGTGATCAGGGACCTCCTAGTGACAACCTGACACATGCATTGACTCCTAATATAGAGAGTCGAATCCATTTCGTTGTAATAAGACAGAACATCAACAATTTCTCCACCACGAGTAACTGAGAATGATTGGCACCTGCCAAATCTCAGTATTAATTTCTAATATAGGGAGAAGTGAAGTTTGCGATCTTTTATAAATCAACGTTTTAAACTTTACTGACAAAGATAAACATATCTTTTTGACATACGTTTCCAAAGTATTTTTGTTCCCATCTCAACTTTCTGGAGTTCTCCGATATTCCGTTACTAGCCAAGACTGAGATTGGTGTTCAATACGGTCCAGCGACGGATCGATTAATTCTCTTACGTTAGACATTCCTGATGTAGCAGATTCTTTTCTGTACACTTTTGGGGTTAGTGGTATTTAAAAAGGTTTTGTGGTAGTCGTTTTATATATTTTATAGTAGCTAGCCATATGGTAACAGGCCAAGGCAATAAGGGTAAACACTGTGGCGAAATGGTGTGTCCTGAGGTGGGTCATCCATCTGATTATATGACGTATTTGTAGTTTCTCGTTGTATCTGTAATGTATCTACGGTTCCGTATGTTATTCAAAATAAAATTCAACAATTGTTTTGCTTCCCAATTTGTGTATTGAATATGCTCGACTGAATAGGCACTATCTAGTAATGGTAGTCCAATATTGTGACTTATCCACAAAGCCCTTCCTAATACATAGTGTCGGGTCACCCCAAGGGGGAGGACACCCGACACGGGCTAGGGCCTTCTCTGCGACACTGCCACTGTCCGGCAAGCGTCAAGAAAGAGATAAAATGGGTGCACCTGTGGTCTTTGACTGTGGTCTCGGTATCTAAGGGTAGGTGAAAACCGTTTGGATTACAAAAGTGAGTGTGAACGGGAGAGAGGTAGACTGGATCACAGGGGGAACCGCTACTAGGCAAAGTTTGTAGGGCCCCAGGAGACCGACGTCCGCAAGGAAGAGGTCTCTTACAAGGAGGTACTAATTTTAACGAGACGAAGGCAGAGAATCCCACTAGGAAGTTGTGGGGTTTGACAACGCCAGACTAATACATAGCGAGGTAAGGAAATAGTGATGCACAGGTAGTTTAATAAGATAACCATGGTTCGAGTAGAGCAACAAGCGCCAGTGCAGAGAAAGAGAGAGCAGTGTTCTTAAGGTGCCGGGTTCCGAGAGTCTTGGACAAAAGTTTTATTTTTGTTTTTTTAAACATCTTGAATTTAATACAATATGTGAAAATGAACAAAATCAATGAACAAGAATTGACAGTTTTCTACTCTTTCTGCTATGTGCAGATGCATTTGAAGGATGTTGGGTTACATAAATCAGATTGAAGTTAAAAGTTATAACATGAACACATTACAAGGTGATGGGTCTTACCTTCAGTTTAAAAAGTGGGAGAAAAAACTTACAAACTAAAACCTTAACCTAGAACCTAAGACTAAATAAAGCGTTCCAGCCGTTTTGGAATTGTTGGAGTCGCCGAGCTGTTGTATAGGTCAGATAACGAAAAAGCGGTGCACCATACAGCAGAGTAGGCCTACGTACACTCTTGTAAATCAATAGCTTGAGACGCAGTGATAGATTGGAGAAAGTTAATAAATCCATAAGCCGGTAAGGCTTTGTACGTGTTTGCTTCAACTTCTTCGCAAAATGGTTACTAAAATGGAGGTGTCTGTCCATTTTGATCCCCAGATATACTAGGCTGTTGTATATAGTAGGTAGCGGGCTTTTTCCTTTTTAGAAAGAGAAAATTACGCAGTCAGTTTTACCCGCATTTACAGAGATATTAAATCTCCCCAATCTCTCACTGATCTGGTTACAGGCTACTTTAGGTGGTGTAATATCCGTCTACAGACTGAGAAAAAGTGTCCACGATGGTGCCAAAACTGAAATTGAGCCATTTCTCGTTATTGGGGACGCCACACTTACTGCGGACAAACTTAAACAAATCCGCCATGTAAATAACGTGCTATTCCGAGTAAGCACCTATAATGAGAAACGTGGCATCCCCATGTGCCAGAATTGCCAGGAATATGGCCATAGCAGGCAATATTGCTTCAAATCACTAAAATGCGTGAGGTGCAGCCAGCCTCACGAAACTAAGGAATGCCCACGGGACCAGGCAGTACCCCTACGCTGTGCTAACTGCGGGGAGGGACATGTTGCATCATATCAACAATGCCCCTATAGGATCAAACTGATGCAGACAATGGAGATTAGACGTCGACCCAGCATAAAACTATTGCGTCATCTAGGGACACTAGATACGCTCCGGCACCCCCACCACCACCACCACGACAAACAACTTCTTACTCTCAGGTGACCAATGGACAGCACCTGTTAACGGAAGAATTTCCCGCGCTCGCGGCCCCACCCAATCCAGCCATGGACGCCATGTTCAATATGTTAAGCACCATGATCACACAACTGACTAGTCTCATAGAAAGAGTTCTTACAAAACTCGATGGACCAGCAACAAAATGATAGGTCATAATATACTCAATTATAACGTTTGCGGCCTTAGGCCCAAACAAGGCTATCTTACGTTGCCATAACCCGGATGTTGCAATTTTAACAGACACCAGACTAAAGAAGGACTGCTATTGTCGTTTTCCAGGCTACTCTACCTACCGACAGGACACAGAAACAACAACAGGAGGCGTGTCCATTTAGTCAGACAGGGAGTACCATGTAAACGACTAAACCCAGTGGGCCCATCTGACGGGAACGACTATGTAGTCACTCTCCAACTACGATTGACAAACAATATTATCGTGACTGGAATTTATAGAAGGCCTAGAACAAATCTAACGACAGCCAGGCTCCTAATAACCCAGGTCAGCATAAATAAAAGTCACATAAACATTGGAGACCTCAATGCCAATCATAGCTGGTGGAGTAGAACAACAGCTAATGCCGTTGGAAGACACATAATCAAGACACCGTTCACAGTAATCCACCCAGGCGTACCGACATTTAGGCAACATGGCAACCCAGATAGTTCCGAGCTGCTCATGTCTCCATACCGAAGTTCTCCCCGGTACCAACTTTCCTGAGGAAGCCACCGGAACACATCATGCAACTGATACGGCAACGCAACAATATTAAAAAACAGGTGGTTCCGGACGAAAAACAAAGGCCTGAGGCCTCTGCTAAACGCTCTAACTACCCAAATAACATCTCTAATGATCCTGTGGAAGAGCTCTATGTGGGGTGGCCGTCTACGCAGTTTATACAGTGACTACAAAGCATTTTGTCGGCTGGTTAAAACATCTGTAACCAAGAAAAACACTATAAGACTGGTAAACAACGGGCAGTTCATGTCTGTTGCAGAGCAGGCCGACATACTAGCCAACCACTTGAGAGGGGATAGAGAAAGTGATCCATTCACAGCGCCCGACCGGCAGACCTTTTTTTTTTTTTTTTTTTTTTTTTTTTTTTTTTTTTTTTTTTCTTAAGCTCTCAAACTTATAAAAATGGAATGTGGGAAAAATAAGGAATATTATTTTTGGCTGGAAAGTGCCTTTCACTAAGGGGAGACCCCTATTTGAAGGATGTATAAGAAGGATATAGGGTGTGGAATGCCAAGAAAGGCGGATGGAGTCAGGAAGGTAGTGAGAGTCTACCAAGGATTGAGCCTAGGGGCGCCTAGGCGATGGTTTGTTGTAGGCCAGGCTAAGCCTCTAAGTTTGTCGGGGCCTGAATGAGTCGGCCTAATCGGCCGTAAGATCAACCCTGCTTACACAGGTAGATGGGGTAATGTGGCGTCAGTTAAATAATTGATAACCAAAGGGGCCTTTTTAAAAAGTGGTTTATTAACTAGACAAACAATACAACTTATATGATAATAATGACAGAGTAATACGTCAGGGGTACAGTAACGAGATGAATGAGAGCTGGTGAGAGGAAAAGGAGAATTATATAAGGACAGATTAGATTAAGGAGTGCTGATATTTATGCTGACTTAGGCGATGTGCAGGTGTCAGCTGGGTGTTGACTGTCGGTGTGCGTGTGTCAGCTGCTTCCATAACTCCTTCCGTCTTTAGGTTTCTTGTTCCATCAAGAAATTAAGTTGATGGCTGCAGGTGCATGAGGGCTGTTATTTGGGTGATAAACCCTTGTTGCCAAAATGTTGATAGGCTCTTGTTGTCCGGGATGGTATACAACTGTTGGTGTAGGGTTTCGTAAGGAATTGGTAGTTTTACATTTTTTAAGGTAGTAGAGGATTACAATCATAATAGCGGCCCCTATAATTAAATAAAAATAAAAATAAGTATTGGATTGATTAAATATAAGTGGTTCTAAAACTATGTCTGTTATATTTAGGTTTTCTATTTCGCTTATATTTGCGATTGCATCTATATCTATTTTATTGTACAATTTGTTTATGGTGGAGTCTATTATATGTCTTGAAATTTTTGGGAGTTCTTTATAACAATCATTTTGGTCTAGGGTGAGTAAGCTAACGGGTGGTAGGTATACAGTATCATTAGTAAGGCAATTGTCTAATTTGGAGAGGTTAGTGGTTATAAAACTGTTTATATTATCTATATATCTAATGTTAGTATTGGCTAATTTATATTTGCATGCATTCATCGTTCCAGGTGAAATAATATTATTTACACAGGTATTATTTAAAATAAAAAGGTTCTTACAGTAATATTCATTGTTTAAAAATGTACAATTTGTTGTATATAATATATTAAATTTTTTTATTATAATAGTTTCGTCTATATCTAAAGTCACGTATTGTTTGTTAATTTTTACAGGCGAAGGTATGAGTAAATAAGTCTTTATATTTAAATTTGCCTTAGGAAGGTCTACAAAGATATGGAGTGTTTTATTATGAGTAGTGCAGTGAATTTTACTCATTATCCACAGGATTTCAGGATTCCTAGAAGCTAGATTTACATTTTGGTTTATGTCATGTAGTATTTGGGACATTAATGATGAGTGTGTGATGCCAATTTTGCATAGTTCCAGTGTTAATGTGAGTTCATCTATTTTGTTGTGTAGGTGTGTCAGAATTATGTACATGTCAAAGAATGTCATTTCCTTGTTTATCTTCATTATGTTGTCTTGTTCTGTTTTAAAATTGTTATTAATTAATTGTATGTCCTTTTGAAAGTTTTTAATTACGTGTTTATTAAGTTTTATGTCTTGTTCTATGTTGTGTTCTATATTATAGTTGTTCCGTCCTAACTCATTTATTACTTCGTCATAATGTGATTTGTCATCAGCTGTCATGGTGCCAGTAAGCCAGCTGAGAGCTGTTCCAAGTCCGTTTATTAGTCCTCTCTTAGTTCGTTTGTTGTGTGATTTTAATAGGTTTAATTTGTTTTGTGTTTGTATGATAAGGTTTTTGATTATAGGGTATGTCGGTAGGTCCCTATAAGATGGTACATTGTTCTGTATATTGTTTAGTTCCTTGTCAAGTAAGCTAATGTCATAAAAATGGTATGTCCTGTAGTAATTCTCTATTACCTTTGCGTTCTTTATAGTGTAATGTAGGACTCCGGGGTTATCACTTATATCAGTCACTGTCATAGTATATGTCAATGTCCATAGAAGTGTCTGGATTAGTACTGTCCGAGTAGGATTCATTTTCTCCTTCTGAAACAGTAATGTTTGGTCTCGGTCTCAAGTGTTGTTTACGTGGTCTTTTGATTCTATTTATATGTGTTTTGTTTATTTCTTTTCTGTCTTTGTACAATAGTACGGGTCTGTAGGGATTATTGTATTTGCGGTGATGGGTTGTTTTTATATATATCTGTTCGTCATTTATGTCAGGTGGGTCTTCGCGATTTGTATTTAATAACTCTGTTCTATTTTCTTTTTCTGTCACGATTTTATTCCGTATTAGTTCATGTATTATGTTCTTTTCGTCATGGTATTTTTGTACGTATTGTTCTTTTATTTCTATTTGTTTGTTAGGTCTTCTTGTTATTCCGAATGTTATTTCGTCCGGTGTCATGTTTAGTTTAGAGTTTAAGGTATTGTTGTATGCTATTGTTGCTAGCATTAGTCTGTTATTTAATGATGTGTTTGTTAGTTCTTTTTCGTTAAGTGTTCGTAATATTTCGATGAGTGTACTATGTGCTCTGTTTAGTGTTCCTAATGAATTAGGATTTCCTGGGGTCACGTAAATTGGTTCGATTTCGTTAGTTTGTAAGAAGTTGAGTACTAAATTATTTTTGTACTCTTTGCCGTTGTCCATTTTTATCGATACGGGTGTTGGATATAGTGTTAAGTAAAGTTTAATGGCTTCGCATATGTTAATTCCAGTTACGGCTGGTATCATGTGTGTAAATAGTCTTTTCGAGAATGTGTCAATTATAGTTATGATATATTTTCTGTCAAAATGTAATGTGTCTATCATTAATTCTTCGAACGGTCTATTTGGTGTTGGTGTTATCATGCACTTTGTTTTTATAGGGTTGCGTTCGTATTTAGTTTTCTTACATGTCTTACAATTGTTAATAAAGTCATTAATTGTTTCTTTCATTAATGGGAAGTAGTATAATTTTCTAAGTTTGTCGTATGTTTCGATTGTGCCTCTGTGGGATGTTTTTCCTATGTGATAGTCATTAATTATTTCAATTTGTCCTTCTTTGTCTAAGATATCGGTTACATAGTTTTTGTATCTTTTTAGTTTAACTGTTGGGTATGATTCTTGTATTAGTCTAGAAATGTCTTTAAATGTTTTATCGTACCATGGTTGGAGTAATGGGATATCTGGTTCACAGTAAATTCCATAAGTAATTTTGGGTCTAATAAATTGTTCGATTAGTGATTCTAAGTCGTCTAAGTTGTCAAATTTAATTTCATGTCTTTTTTTGTTAAATGGTTTAGTAAAGTTTATTTCTTTTATTCCCTTTTTTATTATTATCTGATGTTTCTCTATGTAATATTCTTGTCATTGTCTACTATCCAAATTTGTTCGTTGGATGATCGTTGGGAGTGAACAGTTGCTCCACATGTACTAATTGCGTCATTTATTTGTTCTGTTTGAGTCATGTTTTCTAATTCTTCTATAAGTGTCATAGTCTGGGTTCTCGTCTAACGGGAGTATTGCTAGTTCGTTTAGAAATTCGTCAAAATCTCCGTCTATATGGTTAGTATTTGTGTTTTGTGTTAAGTTCTCGTTTTGTCGTGATAGTAAGTCCGCTACGTAATTTGTTTTTCCATTAATGTGGTTTATGTCAAATTCAAAGTCCTGTAATTTCCAGATCCATTTCATGATTCTGGTGTTTCCGTTTTTCATTGTATAGATCCATTTTAATGGTTTGTGGTCAGTTAGTAATTGGAATTTAGTACCGTACAAGTATGGTTTGAAATGGTGTGTAGACCAAACAATTGCTAAAAGTTCTTTTTCAATTGTTGAATAATTTATCTCGGGAGGCTGTAGCACTCGTGAGGCGAACGCTACAGGGTGTTCTATTCCGTCGTTATCTCTTTGCGATAGCACCGAGCCGATGGCTTTATCACTTGCGTCTGTCGTTAAGTAAAATGTCTTATTCCAGTCCGGGTATGCTAATATTGGTGAATTTGTCATAAGGGTTTTTAGTATGTCACAAGCCTTTTTTATTTCTTCTGTCTCGTATGTTTTAGTCTGTAGTGATTTCGATATTGGTTTCGTTATTTACGCATAGTCTTTTATGAATTTTCGGTAGTATCCGGTCATTCCGAGAAATTGTCTAGTCGTTTTTTCGTTGTTTGGGTATGGTAATTTTGTGATTGCTTCTATTTTTTTTGTGGTTAGTTTTTAGTCCGTCGGGAGTGACAATATATCCTAAGAAGGGGATTTCATTTTTAAAAAATTCTGTCTTGTCTAGTTGGATAGAAAGTGCATGTTCTTTTAACTTTTGGAATACGTTTTCGAGATGTTCTAGGTGTTCTTGTATTGTGTTTGAGTAAATGATTATGTCGTCAATGTATATCATAGCGTTAGGGACGTTCGCTATCATCATGTTCATGGCTCGTTGGAATGTGGGTGGTGCGTTACAAAGTCCGTAGGGCATTCGTAAGAATTCAAAGTGTCCGTCTTCTGTACTAAATGCGGTTTTTGGTATTGAATCTGGATCCATTTCGATTTGATGGAATCCTGATGCAAGGTCTATTGTTGAGAATATTTTTGCTTTTTGTAGTCTGTTTAGTAAGTCTTCAATGTTGGGTAGTGGGTATTTGTCATTAGTCGTCATTTCGTTCAGTTTTCGGTAGTCTATTACCATTCGAACCTTTTTTATGCCTGAGGCATCCATTTTTTTTGGGACTATCCATACTGGTGAGTTGTATGGGGAATTACTCTTTCTAATAATGTTATTTTTTAATAAATTCGCGACTTCTTCGTTTATTTGCTTTTTGAATTGCACGGGGTACTGATAGTTCCTAGTGCAGCAAGGGTTTTCGTTTTTTGTGTTTATTTTATGTTTAATTAAATTTGTCGCGCGTAATTTTTCTTCATTTGTTTTTATTATTTCACCATATTTACCAATCAGTACCACAAGTTCGTCCGAAAGCTTGTTATCAATGTGGTCTGTCCTAATTAGTTGTTTTATTGTCTGTAGGTCATTTATATAGTAAATTTCATTTTCCAGGTTATGTTTGGTTCCGTTTATTACTATTTCGTCATTGTGACATTTTATTTCTGTTTTCAGTTCTTTCATCGTTTCGTATCCTAAAAGAATATCGAAACGATTGCTAAAGGGGTATATTAGCATTTTTACCTTTGCTTGAATTCCTAACAGGGGATAGAGATCGATTATGGCGCTTTGAGTGCCTTCGGCTCTGCCTGTAGGAGTTTTCATTACAAAGTCTTCCGAATTAATTTTTGTTCCCTCGGGTAAGGAATGGGGATTGATATAATTTTTAGAAGCTCCAGTGTCGATTAGCCATGTCTTACCTTTTCTGTCTTTTATTTTTGGGAGACTGTCCGTGTAATTTAATTGGTATTCGGGTCTGGAGGTTCGTTGTTGTTGGGATCTACGTCTAAAAAATCCTCATAACGAGATTCTAATTGTTGTAGTCTGTCTTGTAATTCATTTATTTGTTGGTCTTTGTCATTTTCCGTGTGGTGTACGCGATTGCTGACTGTGCGCATTGATACGGTCTGATTTTCTCTTTGTTCCGGTCTGGGGTTTGGTTTGTTAAAGTATTGTCTTTGTTCATAGGGTTTCCATGATTGATTATGTCTTTCGTTTTCGTCTCGGGGGTAGTTATTGTTAAAACGTGGTTGTTCTTGATTGTACTGTCTTGGTTGTTGGGATTGTTGTCTATTATTGTCATAAAATTCACGTTTTTTCTCGTGATAATGTGGGTCGTAATTCCTCCCTTTATAATTGCTAGTGGAGGGCGGTTGGTTTTGACTGCGTCTTTGTGTGGATTCGTTGTGTGTTAGTTTGTTACCGTATGCTCTTTCGACTACTCGTACTGCTGTGGTTTTTAATGCCTTTTTCAAATCCCTCAAATTCTTTATTCGTATGTGTTGGAGGAAATTGTCAACTGAAGTTTCAAGTTGTCTTTGGCAATGGTCAACTATTTGTTCATCAAATACGTTCATTTCTGTGTGTTTTTGTAAGTCTGTTTTTGTGTCGTCCGTATATAATCTACCTTCAAGGTCGTCTCGTAATAATATCAGTCTTTCTACATAGCTTGTGGGATGTTCGTTTCTTACGGGTTTAGTTTGATATATTTCTGCTATGGATTGGGGTATTGTTTTGTCGTCACGAAAGTTAAGTTTGAGTTCTTGGATCAGTTCTAGTAAAGAGTTATAGTTACGTCTTCCGCAATATTCGGCATGTCCTACTAATTTGTTTGTTGCATGTCCTATCAATTGTTTCGCGTTATATTCGTGATGTGGATTGTCAGTTGTGCAGACGTTATTTGCTACAAAATTTATTTTATTAATAAATCGTACTAGATGGCTGGGATTTCCGTCGAATTCTGGGATTAGTTTAAGGTCTGTAGTAGAAATTCTGTAATCGTTAGAAGTCATGTTTACGGTTTCTTCTAAGTTACGGTTTATATTAAGTCTGTTAGTAATGGGCATGTAAATGTGTACAAAAATATATTTACCAATACAAGTGATGTCTTCTTCTAGATAATGTTGCCTTCTATCGGCTTCCTCTGGTCGCTAGATAACAGATTTTGTGGTTCTTGGAGCCTCGGTGAATGTATATTAAAATATACCAGTGCTCGATCAGTCCTGAAGTCCTGTTCAATATTTCGTCGGCCTTCTCATGGAAAGAATCGCTAATTTCTCAGGTCTAGCCTAGCCAAACACGGGATCGCTGAATGGGGAGATTCTTCTGAAGTTATATAAACACTGCCAAGGTCCCTGTTCGGGCGCCAGTCAAATAATTGATAACCAAAGGGGCCTTTTTAAAAAGTGGTTTATTAACTAGACAAACAATACAACTTATATGATAATAATGACAGAGTAATACGTCAGGGGTACAGTAACGAGATGAATGAGAGCTGGTGAGAGGAAAAGGAGAATTATATAAGGACAGATTAGATTAAGGAGTGCTGATATTTATGCTGACTTAGGCGATGTGCAGGTGTCAGCTGGGTGTTGACTGTTGGTGTGCGTGTGTCAGCTGCTTCCATAACTGTCGGTTGAGTCGGCCGGGAGATCGGCCTCGATCTCTCGGCTGGGTGTAGGTCCGTCAGTCCTCTGGTTCTATGATGTCTTTCATTCGCCAAGCTTCAGTGGTCCAGCAGTGCTTCTATCTGACGGGCTTTGGTGGTGGCCGAAGGTCGGAGAATAGTGGGTTGTGGCTATGTCTTAGGGAGTCAAAAAATTTGATGTGCCTTCTCTTGATAAAATCTTGGATAGTGAGCACTTCGAATTTTTTGTGGATTTCGTCGGCCTTCATTCGGTCGAACGGGGTGTGTTTGAGGGAGGTGCGGAGAACTCTATTCTGAAATTGCTGGAGCGTTAGGAGAATGTTCGGAGTCAAATACTTGTAGAGAGGGGTTCCATACATCAATGCAGGTCTTAGGACGCTCTGGTATATCAGCAGCTTGAGGCGTACTGATAGAGCCGGGCTGTGAAGTAGGTGTCCGAGGCTGAGGAATTTCTTCCTAACGCTTTTTAATTTCCTGCCAAGGTGCGTTGTGAACGACAAGTGCCTACCGAGGGTAATTCCGAGGTATCACAGCTTGTTGCTTACAGGGCATTCTTTGCCGTCTAACACGGAGGATTTCGGGAGCTTCTTTTTTCCGGATTTGTAACTAAATATTATTCCTTGCGTCTTGGCCGGGTTGACTTTAATGTAGACGGCATCGAGTTTCTCGGCGATTTGTTGACTGGCGCTCTCAGCGAATTTCAGGGCTCTGGAGGGATTGATGCTAGTGCTGTAGACACCTATAGCGTCCGCGTACGCGGATACCTCGCAGGACCGGCGGACCCCTACCCTCACTACTATATATACCTCCTACCACCAGGTTGCAGCAATAATTCGTCGCACCAGAGCACAAGGGGACGGCAACATCCAAAACATCCTTTTGAAACAGTTACCACGGAAGGAGATATTCCACATAGTGAACATCCTCTACTCCTCAACGAGACTACACTATTTTCCCCAGACTGTAGTCCCACTGTTAAAACCGGCCAAGAATGGGTATGAGCCAGCTCACTACAGGCCCATCAGTCTGCTGACCCAATTGTCAAAAATCTACGAGAGGATTCTCTATTACCATCTCACCAGACACTGCGACGCCCAAGACATCATACCACCTCAACAGATCGGCTTCACTAAAGGACTCAGCTCTGACTGGAATCTCGTAAAACTGCAGTGGCACGTTGCAACGAACATGCGCCACAACAGAGTCACTGCGATGATCTCCCTTGACTGCACGAAGGCATTTGACTCCGTAGATCATCGTACATTCCTGCGACACCTGAACGAGCACGAATTTCCTGCTCAACTCCAGAACATCAGTAGCCATAGCGAATAGGAGCCGTATTAAGAAGAGATTTCGTTGTCGGAGTTCCCCAAGGGTCGGTGCTGGGACCCCTCCTCTTCAACATATACACCGCGCACATAGTAGGAGCATCATACTCCAATTGTGAGGTAGCGGTAAATGCGGACGATATAGAGATCTACACCACCAGCCTCAACCCAGCGAAAGCTCTAAAGGCTACAGAGGGTGCCAGTCAATTAATCGCCGACAAGTTACGAGCTGTCCACATTCAAGTGAACCCAACCAAGACTCAGGATGGGACTCAATGCAAACTTGCCAACAGCATCTGCTACCTAGGCATCAACCTAGGTAGACACATGACGTTTGGCACACATTTGCAGAAGAAATTGAAACGAGTACGCAGAACTTACTACTCTCTCCAGCATCTCATCACAAGCCAGGCCATATCCCTCCGACTGAAACTCTTAATGTACAAGAGCGTCCTGAGGCCAGCTCTACTGTTTGGGGCACCACTCTTTAGATTCCTACATGCCAGCACCATAACTCAACTCCAGAGCTTCCAGAACAAGAACCTGCGAACGGCACTCTGGCATACCCGCTTTCGTGAAATGAAGGCTTCCGACATGCACGAAAAGTTCGAGCTCCCCACCATCACTAACGTCACCAAAAGAAGACACATCAAGTTCTTCGACTCGATGAAACACAGTCTAAACCCTCTATTCAAAGATATGACACCACCACCACTACCGGCACGATGGCAACTCACAATATCGAGTAAAGCAGAGGAAATGGTGGACATCACGGCACTGGTCCCGCCAACAACAAGTTTCTAAGGGGCACCCATCACTGAAATAAGACTAAATAAGAATACACTACATGCCTAGAGAGACTCTATGCCCAGCCACCAGTGGACTCTCACCACTGTACCGAAACAACCAACCTCCACTGAGGCTTCCCACACCCCTTAATCTTCTCACACCACCTTCAAGCAGGTACTCCTAGTATAAGGATCCGATTAACCTAAATATTCTATATTTTTCCCTCATACTGAATTTCTTACAAGAAAGCTTAGGAAGTAACAATTCATAGCTTATTATTGTTTTTATTTATATTTATTTTTTACTGG
The DNA here is from genome assembly GCA_930367205.1 of Acanthosoma haemorrhoidale. Classification (NCBI taxonomy): domain Eukaryota; kingdom Metazoa; phylum Arthropoda; class Insecta; order Hemiptera; family Acanthosomatidae; genus Acanthosoma; species Acanthosoma haemorrhoidale. Next base: position 63,064,950 of record OV884015.1, on the reverse strand, counting down.
TATTACTCTTTTCCTATTTTAGTACACCCAGACCATTTAAAGAAACCATTCTCGCATTTTTCATCCTTGTAATAATTCATATATTTTCTCAATTGCAATTGTCAGCTAATGTAACTGACTACCTCTACTCATTTATGTTTTGTGTTTCAATCTTAAGGTGTTAATTCATTGCAGTTGTCAGACGTTATGTTCTCTGGTAAAAACTGGTTTGACTCCTATATGTTGAAGAGAAACTTTCAACCCTGGCATCCAACCAACGTTTTCTGAAAATTTAGTAGCAAATTAATATAACATACTTATGTTATAGATTAAATAAACACCAATCAAACATTTTCCCTTTATTCCAAGAAAAATTCCCTTAATTTTTCCTGACGCAATCCTTGCAGACGGGTATTGTCAATTGCTTTGTCAAGAGTGTTCAGAGCAAAAAATACCTCATTACCAACATCTGATTTTGCTGAAAAAGGCGCACGTTGTTTACGTATTGTTTAGAAGTGATTGTTGGTACATCATCTTCATCGCCCTCTCCATCTTCGCCATCAACGTCCTCAGATGAATCTTAAATTTCTTCGTCGGTTAACATCCCCACTACTGCTAGGCCGTCGTCAAAATGGGTGAAATCTTCGAATGTTATGTGATTTTCATTATTCTATTCTGTGAAAGGCCATCCCATTCCAAAAGAAATTAAACATATTGTTCTGCATCTTCTGTAAACGGAGGTTTCGCTTCGGTAAACTCACTGGAACGAAAACAGTTTCTTATTGTCCCCTCGCTAACGTTTTCCTATGCCTCGTCAGCTATGTTCATAGCTGAAAATAAAGTGATTTTATGATCTAGTCCATCCTCAATTCTGTCAAGAAGTTGCAACACTACTTCCTTGCGGTAAAAATGTTTAGAATGCTTTGATTATGCCCTGGTCCAGAGGTTGCAACTTAGAAGTTGTATTGGAGGGCAAAAACACAACATTAACATTGCTGAGAGATGGGATAGAATTGTGGCCGAACAATTATCGATGAAAAGTAAAATTTTTCGCTGCCTTTTTTCCATATCTGCATTGACTGATTGTATCCGTTCGTTAAACAATTCACCCGCCATCCATGCTTTTAATGCAAATACCTTGGTTTGCCCGACTTACCTATAATGAGCGGTTTTGATTTCTCCGAACCATCCATGTTGGCTGCCAACAGTATGGTTACATGTTCTTTACTGCTTTTTTCATGACCCTTTTATTTCTTGAAACACATGGAACGATCAGGGAAACATTTATAGAACAGGCCCGTTTTGTCAGCATTGAATATGTTCTTCGGCTCATAAGGTTCAATTATTTTTCTTAATTCATCCTTCCACTCGGAACAAACGTTATCTGACACACTTGCACTTTCCCCACTAAGCTTCTTAAATGTAATGTGTCTTTTTTTTCAATCTATCGAACCATCCATCACTTGAATGAAAGCCTTCAATTCCCATTTGTTTTGCAAAAACTCGCACTGTTTCCGTTAAAATATTCCCTCCAACTGGTACATTTGAATTCCTTGCTTGCGCGAACCACTTTTTTAAGTTATCTTCAACTTGTGGTTAATCACCAGTCTTGAAGCGTTTTACTTTGCTGCTTGATGTCTGGGAAGTGATTTTGTCCTTGTTCTTCAGGATTGATGTGATCGTGGAACGAGGGACGTTAAAACCCTTGGGTACGTCAATTTACTTAAAGCCACTGGCCAAGGCGTTTATTATTTGTTTTTTCTCTTTAATAGAGAGGCTAACTTTTTTCAGAGGCATGGTAACGGGTCACAACGATAACAAAAACGAGACTGAACTGTAGAAACGAAAGAAAAGCTTAGTACTATTCCAAAAACTTTCCCTCTCTCTTCTCCTTATTTCCTTCCAGTAAAAAGAGTACGAATTACATATGGGATTTCACAGAAAACTTGTCTCTCTCACTTGCTTTCCCTCTTGCTTTTGAAGAAGGGACTACTTGATTTCCTAGAAAACATTTATCTCGAACTCATTCTGCTCTCTTGTCTCTCACTGTCCTCTTTCCCTTTCTTAAAACAGTACGAATTAACGAGGTTTTTAAGCTGGAAATACTTATTATAAGACGCTTTAAGTGACCTCAAGCAAAATAATACGAACTATCGAGGGTACTGAAATGCATTGTTTTATACCACTTAACTGGGATTTTCTCTGGGGACCGGAAATACGAATAATCGGGATACGAAAAATTGGGGCTCCACTGTATTTCCCTATATTATTTTGATCACCACGCCCTGTGAGAGGAAAGCTAAGCCTCCAATAGTAGCGTCATCAACCAGGGATCTTGTCTTAATCAGGTTCGGCAGGGCTTCTAAGTAAGTCAATGGAGATCACAGAGTCCCCGATAATCCCGTTAATACAACAGCCATTATAATCACCAACGTGGGTGCAAGCGTCGGCATGAAGATGCTTGCTTAGGGTCTTCATCTCATTGAGAAAAGGTCACCGTGTTTATCCACCACCAGTGATCGTTTTAATTGTCTGACATGGTCCGGAACCCTATCGACCATAATGAAAGTTTGAGAGTTTCATTTATTGAAGCTCAAATTACCGAAATGAAAGAAAAATAACTTTTAATCTACAATTATAGTTGAGGGCTGTATTATGTTATAAATGTGAAGAGACTGTGTTGCAAGGATGTCAACAGTTCGTGGAAATTAAGAATAAACATCACAAGGAAAGTTTTGAATAACAGAAGAGTCGATGTCTCCGGATTTGATACAGCCGCCATCTTTCTCCAACGCCATCACCACGCTGTGTCTGTATAGCGTCTTAGGTGACGCCTGTTAAGGTAAACTTTTAAAACATTTTTAGTGCAGTGAAATCAGTGCATTAATTATTCGGGACGGTATGTACCTATAAAAAAAATGAAGTCACATAGTAAAGCCGTCATGAAACGATTTTCCAGGTTATAAACTCAAATAACCCTCACATGTAACCAGGGCTAGGGTAACCAGGCACCTCCCTCGTGACGACCCGACAAGTGGTGACACCGACGTGATTGAGTAGATAGAAGAAACCATTTCTTATGATGGCCGGAACACCAGCCCCGTCCGACGAAGCATGCTGTGCAACCGTACACGCCATTTTTTGGACGTGCAAACTGTCAGAGTTGCACGAAGAAGACCCAAGGCTATGGTTCCTGCAGGCTGAAAATATTTTTTCAACAAACCGAATCTCTTCGTGTAAAGCCAAATCGGAGCATATTTATACTCAGCTTCCGTTCAGGGTACTCACACAGGTCTCAGACCTAGCATATTCTCCAAGTGATAGCTCCTACGAAGATTTAAAAGCTCGTCTTATCGAAACTTACTTCCAGAGCCACGACAGTCGCCTGATCCGGTTATTGGAAGAGACACACCTCGGAGACCAGAAACCGTCACATCTCCTGCGTCAAATGCAGTCACTGGCAGGACCCACGACCTCTGAGGACGTCATTAGCACACTCTGGCTACCCGCTTTGCCAGATAGGGTCAGCAACATACTGGCATAACCCTACGAGGAGAAATTGTCAAAACTGACAGTAATAGCGGACAAAATCATGGACTTATGTTCAGCTACCTCAATCCACACAGTCCAGTCCGCGTCGACTCCCAAAGCCAGCCTTCCACGCTCCAGCTGTGACTCCCAGACAGCCACAGCACAGCTCACCCAACAAGTAACCGTGCTGGCCAATTCAATGAGCAGACGCGAAGAAAACAGGTCCGCTTAGCGATACCGGCCAAAACCAACTACCGAATCTGACAATAAGGGATTATGCTTCTACCACGACAGATTCGGTAAGGATGCATATCGATGTCGCAGGCCCAGTAGGTGAGTCGACGACGCTACCACACTAGCGGGAAACTAAAAGCCGCCATGGTCAGAGCGGTACCCATGGCAGGCCTAACTTTTCGCCACCTATTCGTGACAGACGTCCGCACTCGGCAGGACTATCTAATATATACAGGAGCAGCTATTTCCGTACTTCCGCCGCCCAAAATAAAAAATGCTATATCCTCCGACTACAAACTCAACGCCACTAATGACTTTTCTTTTTCACTGCCCAAAAAGGGCTATTATACGGAGACGGGCTATCTCTGATGATACCTTGGCGTTTGAGATCCTCGATCTCGTTTCTAATATGTTGTCTGAGTGCTTGTGGATACCGCCTCTCCTTCACATACGTCACCCGCTCTAGTTTTAACGGGATCTCATGTAGCGTTTTCCCCGTTGCTCCTAGCGTGTCCCCTTCAGCAAAAAAATATCCCTAAACTCGCAACTCGCTCCGCAGACTCTCCCTCCAATCCTCGACACTCTTAACCGCTCCTATTTGCTCCGTTTCGCCCCTTACGCCCCCCCGGCTTCGATAGGTTTTCTTCCCCAGTTAGATCCTCCAGTTCTCACCCTCGTTTTCAAAGCTCGTGCCTACTTTTCCCAGTAAAGCACACCCCACTATTAGCTGGTACTCCCGTGGCATGCCTTCCACGACGTTCACTTTTATTTCACCCATTACTTTCGCTCATTCGTCCAGCCCCACGACCGTTTCTCCCATTACTTCGCAGGGTCCCCCCAGAGTAAGTAATTTACACCTACATACCTTGGTCTGGTGTGCCCTCTCTCCTCCACACAATCTCTTTAACGCACCACGAGATATTATTGTATTGGTGCTGCCAGTATCAATGAGGCATCTCTCCCCCCTCCCGAACTCAATAATTGGCAACCCAAACATCCTTTCTCACACTGTATTGCACCTTAGCGTGCGGTCGCCTCTTAGCTGCCACTCTCCTTAGGCCTCCGTACGCCGCTCCCATCTGCGGAAGGGATTCTTCTGCCACTCTCGTCTTCTCCTCCCCCTGCGCTTCGACTCCTCTCTGTCTGTATCCGACGTCCCTGATAACTCGTCGTCCGGTGATCCATTTTCTCTTGGTGCCGCGCTCCACCTCTCCCGGATTTCCTGGTTATTCACCTCCATTGGTTCTGCTCTGTGAAAGTCTTTTCGACGAAACACGTATGGACATTGTCTTGCCCGGTTTTAGACATGGCCTGGCTTTCCACAGCTATGACTTTTTCTATCTTCTTTCCGAGGTGCGTACCTAGGCCTCGTCACTCCTAATCTTCTCTCTCCCATCGCCCCCCTGTCTCTACCAGCAAACGGCGTTTTCTGTCTTTTCCACTACGATTTTGGGGTCCTGTTTCTCCTATAGACGATCCGGCTCCAATCGTTGTCATCTTCGTTTATTTTCACTTCTTTTTCTCTTGCGCTAGTATCTATCATCGCCTGGGCGCATTGGAGGAACGATCGCTCATTAGGGAACCGTTCCTTCCTTCCCGTCTCCTTTGCTAATTGCACCTTTAAGATCGTAGACAGTAACCCCATCCTGCCCTCCACTTCCTCGGCGCTAGTTTTCTCCCTCATTTTCTCATTTATTTTATTGTAGCGGACTACCAGGACTGCAGCATACTGTCCACTATTCTGTCTCGGAGATTTCATTTCTCGAAACATTTGGGAGATATCCTCTTCTGGGGTCCATCCATATCCATATGCTTTCTTCAGTCTCGTCTTTACTATCTCCCATGGGGTTTCCTCGTCCACCAGTATCAGGTTCTGCACCTTCCTTTTCACCCTGCACACCAGGTCTACCTTTATTGATTTAGCGTCACCTGGGTCGAGTAGCCCTTCGTCCATCTTGGCTTGTATTCTCTCCATAATTCTATCGACACCTTTGAGAAAATGATTTGACTCACCCAGCTCCCTAAAAAATGTTTCGAGGTCTGAGATCATTTTCCTCATGTCCTGCGACGTCACTGCCCGCACCTTCATCCATGCCAGTGAGTTTTCATGGGCTTCAGCCATGATTTCTTTAGGTAACTGTGGAAATTGAAACGCTGCCGGCCGCAAGTCCACCATTACCTACTTTAATTAAATACACGAAAGCGAACGAGAAGGAAAAAATAAAACAATAGCCAACTGTTTTTATTGAGCCTTTTAAGGCCTCTCTAAATACATTCGGGATGTTTACATCTCGATAACTTGAGGATTAGGCTGGCTGCCTATGATGTCCAAACCTTAACTTATATATATTGTAAACAAATGTAAATAAAATGAACAAAATATATTGTAAACAAATGTAAATAACATGAACAATATATATTTTAAGCAAATGTAAATAACATGAACAAAATATAAATAATTTTTTTTTTTTTTCCATAGCTCTCAAACTTATAAAAATGGAATGTGGTAAAAATAAAAGGAAAATTATTTTGGATTGATGGGTGCCTTTCAATAAGGGGAGTCCCATTTGAAGAAAGTATGAGAAGGATATAGGGGTGTGGGATGCCTAAAGGAGGCGGGTGGATTCGGGAAGGTAGTGAGAGTCTACCTATGGTGGAGCCTAGGGGTACTAGGCATTGGTTTGTAGTCGGCCAGGTCAGACCTGGTCCCGTCCCCGCAGGGGGCTGCACTAAGTCAGCCTATCGGCCGGGAGATCGACCTACCCTAAGCAGGTAGAAGGGGTCATTTTGCTTCGGTTGAGTCGGCCGGAAGATCGACCTCGATCTCTCGGCTGGGTGTGGGTCGTTCAGTCCCCATTACGGGGCTCGGGTTCTATAAGGTCCATCTGTCTCCAGGCTTCGGCTGTCCAGCAGTGCTTCCATCGGACGAGCCTTGGTGGTGGTTGAAGGTCGGAGATTAGTGGGTTGTTGCTGTGTCGAAGTGAATTGAAAAATTTGATGTGTCGTCTCTTGATAAAATCTTGGATGGTGAGCACTTCAAATTTTTCGTGGATCTCGTCTGCCTTCATTCGGTCGAACGGGTATGTTTGAGGGAGGTGCGGAGAACTCTGTTCTGGAATTGCTGGAGGTTTTTAGTGTGTTAGGAGTTAGGTACTCGAATAGTGGGGTCCCGTACATCAAAGTAGGTCTCAGGACGCTCTGGTAAATCAGCAGCTTGAGACGTACTGATAGAGGCGGGGTGTGAAGTAGGTGTCCTAGGCTGTAGAACTTTGTCCTAACACTCTTTAACTTCTTGCTGAGATGTGTCGTGAATGACAAGTGTCTACCGAGGGTAATCCCAAGGTAGCATAGCTTGTTGCTCACAGTGCACTCTTTGCTGTGACTTCTTTCTTTCAGATTTATAACTAAATATGCTGTCGATGAATTCATCCAAAGTACACAAATCAAATTTTTCGACTCCCTACAGTACTTGACAAACCCGGTGTTTAACACGATAACCCCCACTCCGTTCCCTTATTGATGGCAGGACGCTGTCGTGGCAGGAACGTTTTATTTAGTCTTAGGTTCTAGATATAGGATTAGTTTTAGTTTTACCCAATTGTAAACTGAAGGTGACCCTCATCACCTAGTATTGTGTATATTGTATATATTTTTACTTTTTAACTTCAATCTGAAATTGTATTATATTTATGCCTTCCTTTGAATGCATCAGCGCATCGCATAAAGAGGAGAAAATCGTAAATAAAAATTTTGGTTCATTGTAAAACTTATCAATAAACTGGTTTTGAAATAAAAAAAAAATTGAATAACAGAAAAGGGTAGTGGTTCCGTTTCAAATTATAGAATACCCTCTCTCTTCTTTTAACGAAACGGCTTTGTAGTACCAAAATTTAGGGGATTTGTTATATTTACCAAAGTAACCAGCTGAGGTGTTTGGATTACAAAGACATTCGAATCAGAAACCGGTTGCACCATGATTTCCAGTGCTTGTACAGATCTCCTTTAACATCTTAGAAAGGAGATACTGAAAAGAAAGAAACTGGAGTATGTTCTGGGATCAGATCAGTTATACAATCACTAAAACCATACCTAGTGAAGTGAGAACCGTTAAGATCAGTGATAGAAAGTAATAATACTAGTGCTATAATATCGGATTATCTACAAAAGAAAACCCAACTGTAAGGCAATTGATGGGTGTCAAATTCGCATATGTATTCAAGTTAGCATTCTTGCTGTATAATTAACATTTTAACATTATAAAACCCATTAACAAAATTTGTTGGAAAAAATTCAGAATCAGATATTGATGGAGTCGCTATTTCAGGGTCAAAATTTGACCATACAGTTATGTTTTTTCTAATGCGTGCCCATAAATTCTGATAGAAGCAAGTATGTGACTATTTAAGTGATGATAACTAAGTTGATTGCTCTGAAAATATAACATTTGAAGAGATCACCTTAGGCTACGGACCGGCCAAATAGCATGCATAATAATGTTAGGCCATTTGGGAGGTCTCTGGGTTGTTTGTAAATATTGTATAAATGAGTGAGTGAATACAAATTGTAAATATCGTATGAATGAGAACATTTATCACAATTACTTATTGCTCAATCAGGCAGATTTTAATTTTATCACAATACAAAAAAAATCAATTTATACAATATTGCATTTTATTCAACGTAATTTTTTAACTTTTACATGGAATAATTTTTGAATATAAAATATTTATATTTTAGCCTTCTAAATGTTAGCTGTAATAAAGGCTATATTATGTAACAACTCTATGTATAAATAGTCTATTATACTCAGCACGTTATACCCATTATACACACGATTTTTAATTTAATAGACTCGGCGGCAGGAAAATATTTATTATGAAATTACCAGGTAATTTTGCTATGAAAATTTTTCAGTTTGAATGGTATTACTTTTATCTATTATAACTACGCTATGATCTCTCTAAAACAAAACTTTAGTTCAGCTAATCACGATGATAAAGAGTTTACTTAATTACAGATCAAAGCAACAAAACCTTTTGAAATTATATATTTTTACTCAGTACCTTGGTCATATCTAATTTAATAGAGGTATAGTAAAATATATTTGATAAAAATGAGTATTGACAGCGGTTCATGTTTTTTTTTTTTTTTTTTTGTCTGCCCGCTGAATTCTTCACGCCTTTCTAGTACCATAGATTTCTAATAGTTTCTAGTAGTAGTAACATACATCAGTAACCCAATCTCAGCTGTTAGTCACATCTATAGATTGTATACTATACCTGCAATACCGTTCAGCTGTGCTGGTTACCTCTTGAACCTACACACCCCCTTGGCAAATTGAGCTGGCCGAATCTCTTTACACTCTCTGATAATGGCACCTGGAACCCATACAAAAACCCAGACTAATGCTGATCTCTCCTCAGATCGTATCTAAACCTTCCTTCCTAAAACTTAAATGATTAGCCTACAACCTTATTCCCCTTTGTTAAAAACTTAGGCATTAGTAAAAGCTAAAATAAATTAACATTCATTATTCATAAATTAATTCATGTTAACTTCGTCAAATTCGGAATTAGAAAAAAGTACTTTAAATTTTGTTATATAACACTGATTTGATGTAAGTATGGTACAGTGTATGAAATATGTATGTATAACTGAAAAAACAAACATAAACGTAAATGGTTTGTTATTGGCGAAGTAAACAGCAGTGTCTGGAGTCAGCCGGCTTAAGAAGGCTGTTTCATTCACAGCAGTGTTTCTTGGTCGATGAACCATGTCCTTTCTGGCACGGATGTTGCACCTATATTAAAGCGAAACGGGACTTGGCCGGCCCGGGGCTCGTGATCGCTCGGCCGTGAAACAATAACGTAAGTCGCCCGTTGTTTACCCTAAGAGCATGTTGATATGGCAACTTGCCAGCAGACAATACGTTATACCTTGACAGACTATTCCTTATTAAAGTTTCCCCCAAGCAGCGACCCCTCCTTAAGAGATAAGAACCTTTGAGTGGAGCCGGAATCCTGCTTATCGGGGAGGATGTGTCCCGTCGCATTGAGTTCGCCCGAACAAACGCGAGGATGTCCACCAAGTCCGTCGTCTTTAATCAGCCTTTATGAAAGCATTAATTCTACTTCCGCTGATGTAAGAAGTACGGAATTTTCATTTTAAGACAAAAGAGAGAAATACGTTTTTAGCAATGCTTTCTGACTTAGTTCAATTGCGGTGACTGATTTTGCTTTTTCCCTCGATTGTTTATGTTCCTTCTTCAAAGATAATTAGTACTTTACTTTCAAATAATCAAATAATTTATTTATTGACCGGATATACGATTATTAGTAATACCTAGGGTGTCAATTGTCATAGGGTCCTTTGAAAGTTGTAAAACGAAAACTGATTTGGTATCAATTCTCTAAAACAAATCCAATTTTCTCAGAATCTTTCTTTGTAAAATGATACTTTAGTCTTATTTTCAGGAGTAATGAGTGTAGAAAGTATAAGGTTTTGTAGAAGTAATAGGCTTATAATTACCATTTACGATTTCAATAAATTTTCAATTAAAGTCAGTTAAACTCCCAACATAAAATATTAATTCAGGAAGTTAAAATCTTTAATTTGTTATACTACTCAAATTCACAGGGAAATGTGTTTTAATAAATTAGTAATTGGTTAGTGACCATTCACAGATTTTTATGGAGCAGCCATCATAAATCGAGTGATAAATTAAATGAGGCAATAAATGAAACTGCCATGAAAAATACAAGTGTTGAGTTAAACTTTCGAAGACAATACTTTGTTATTATATATATAAACATCATGGTTTATTATATGATAAAACCACAATCTGCCTTATTAGGCAATAAGCAATTGAGATAAATGTTTTCATTCATACCATATTAACAATTCTTCATTCATGCAGCAGTTATAAATAGCCCAGAGGTCTCCCAAATCCACATGGTTGTCACCTGAAGAAGCGGAGTGGATCACTTGAAAGAGGAAGCGGAATCTTGGTAAGTCCCCCACATTCCTCAATGAGCCGCGTCGCCGGATACGAAACAGCGGAGGCTGACCAAGAGCGTGAGAGCCACAGACGCTCAGGACAAGACTTGTGACAGAGGGTGAAGGTAATGTGGGAATATTTTGCTTCATTAACTTTGAACCGCCATTGGTTGCACCTATACTCAATCTCATCAAAGTGTTTTTAAAGGTTATGGGATGCCATCACATTGCAGTGCCATCAGCAAATGTGGCCAAGAAGGTATGGGGTTAGAGGGGACATCAGCGGTGTATAGGTTATAGAGGATGGGACCCAGGACACTGCTCTGTAGAACTCCTGCTTTTATGGGATAGTAGTTTGAATATTCTAAATCACAGTGGACTTGGAAGAAGCCTTTTGAAAGGTAGGACTGTAGGATTAGGAAAAGGGTCTGTGGCAAATATCTTTCGAGCTTGTAGAGCAAACCTGCGTGCCAAACCCTGTCAAAAACTTGAGCTATATCAAGAAAGGGAGCAGTGCAATACTGTTTGGTTTCAAGTGGTGAAGGAATGTGATCAAAAACTCGAAGGCCTTCTTGAGCAGTTGGCCAATAGGTGGCTGAGGTCAGGAGATATAGTGGAGGAATGTTTCCGTGTGAGTGCAGACAGCAAAGCGCGTCCTTGTGTATTTGTGGAACATGAGCCCCAATAATGAAACTTTGCGTGAAAGTCCAACCCACAAGGAAACGATCCTTGATGGTGTCTAGAAAAGAGATGAATTGGGAACCAGAAATGGATTTATTGGAAGGGCAGTACACTGATGCTAGAGTAAGGGGGAAAGTGAATGTGCTGATTGACACTGCAGTGGACTGAAGGAAATCATGTGCTACCAAAAGAACTATGAGATGAGAAATGGAGTTATGAACAATACTGTCGAACGGTAAAAGGTCACTTACTCGTAAGTCTTGTTTCAGTAATGAGAACTACGTGGATATTCTTGTCATGAAGTAGTGCTGTCAGTTCGTTAGTGTGGGTGCGAACACTATTCGCATTCCAAAGGAGAATGGATAAGGAGTCGGAAGGATCCACTTGTTTAACGGGGATAAGGTAGGAGACAAGATTTGTAAGAAGGGAAACGAGAGGGGTAATTAGGGTTCTGAACTCTGTAAGGAATGAGGTTTAAAGGCTGGTGAGATCCGAAGAACTTGAAGGTGGAGGAATATGCGAGATGTGAGGTTGAGGATGGGATTGAGTTTGTGGGTTGACGGGATGTACGGAGTGGGAAGATGATCTTGCGGACGGCTAGTGGGCGGTGTCTGTGACTGCTCTATGTTGCGAACGGCTTAAGCAAAAGTGACAGAAGGCCTCAAATTTCTGACTGGGTCACGGGCTAGTTTTTCCTCTTCTAGCCGACGACGTTGTTTGGCCCTGGACTTTAGCGTTCTGTAACCCTCGCAGCCCTTGTAGTTGGTGGTAGAGCACGCTTAGCAAACGATTAAATGGGCTATTAGCACAATTCACTTTTATGCTGCCCACTGCACTTTATGCACCTGGGAGTGCAGTGGCAGTAAGATTTTGTGTGCCCATAGGACTGACAGTTATGGCACTAGACGATATCGCGTTTGAGATACGGTTTTTGAACCTGTACTCTTTTGTAATACGTTAGATCATATATCTTCTTCACTTCAGGTGTTCGCTCGAGGCCGACAATGAACAATTGTAACGCTGTTTTAATCTTCGCTTAACACGTACGTTATTTGGCAAACTTTGAAACCGAGAGCTGAAATTTCGTCTTCTATTTCGTCAGATGGTATGGTTGGGTGCAAATTTCTGACCACTACACGGTGCGATCGTTCTTGTTTTAGTTTATAAGTATGAAAGTCAGCATTGGTTTCTTCCAAATATTTGACAATGGCCCGATAAGTATCGGGAGTATTCGGAGAGATTTTATTGTCCCGTGACCTATTAAGGCACGTATATTTTCCCGTACATACTATTTGACTCATTAGTGAATATAGTGATTTAAAGTTGCTTTTATTACGGACAAATATAGCAGGCGGCTTGGGATGTGTAGGTGTTTTGTTAACGTCTATTTCATCTGCTTGAATATTTTTCAACGCTTAAAGGTGTTAGCCGTGAAGAAAGGGGGCTCTATGGCGGTATCTCTTCCATGGAACTAGTTGCAGAGGAGGATATTTGTATGTTCCTATTGAAACGTCTTGGTTTTCACTTAACAGGTGATGGTGTCGGGGTTGGCCGTAGAGACCTTGATTTTTTATTTTTATTTTGTGACATCAACTGATGATAAAATCGCATTTTATCATATTATGATATTATTAATATTTAAACTAATATTATTATTGATAAAAAAAAGGTTGCGCCGCTGGGATTCTGACTCACGAATTCCAGGAGTGAGTCACCGTTCGCGCGTCTCGGCTACTAGAGCGGTCTGGTTCCCTATGTCTATTCCTTGACGTTATCTGTACTCCGGCAGAGGTAAGTCGTTCGGTCGTCCAATATTCCCGACTTCTCGGTCTGATATTGGTCTGATATTCATCAAATATAACAAGTGATTCACTCACCTCTTTAGGGCTCCCTCGTGGCCAGCTCACGTAAGATGCCTGCTGAGACAATTGTCTGAAGTACGGCTTATAAATAGTAATATAAGGTGTTTAAAGGAAGAACGAAATAGAGAGGTGTTTGGTGATAATAGTGCATACGCAGAACTGAAGAAGACAATACTAATGACAGTTTTAATGCATTTCTGTAATTCGAGTTTAAGAAAACAAAAGACAAATTTGCATGTCGTTAATAGGGATATATCTATAATATGGTACCTTAGTGAATGCTGTAAAAATATTTGTTTTGTTTTTATCCCAGGTAGCTAATTGATTAATGACACTTACTGATGTTTATAAGGTAGAGATGTCAATATTTTGTTGGAACACGAAATGGGACATCAATGAAAACTTAAACGTCATCTCACTTAAACGAAAACTGGACAAAGACACAAGCAGACAGATACACTAGTGAAAATATAAAGTATTGTGGTTTTAGATTTAACCAATGAAACTTAAAACACTTGGCCAATTTTTATTTCAAAACATTTATTAATATATTAACTTCGGGTTTTGTATTTACTTTGTAAAAAGCGAACTCAAATAGGTTATAAGCTCTTGCTTAAACGTACAAATAGCATTTAGTTCGATAGGCTATTTTCAAGTATATATGAAAAACTCAATTATTACGATATTATCTAGTGTGTTAGCAAATGTCGAGTGGAGCTTCTAACTATGTAAGGGGAACCGAGTAGGGTCAGAGTCCATTTCACCTTACTTGGCTAACATTTGTAATAATTAGCACTTGATTAATCAGTCCATATGGGCTGATGCTACAATTCTGAGAGATTACAGAATGGGACCTAAGAATACCTAAATCCTATAGTTGCCTTCAAGAAATTAGAAACTTGAAACCCGTAATATATGCCCTGCTGTCGCTCTGTGGATTTCTTCTCCTCTGGCCACGTAATCTCTTTACTTCAAAAATGTCAATTATTAAGAAATAATAAGTAAAATATAAATATAAATATACTTGGATTTAGTGATTGGGAATGCAACACCAGACCACAATGTAGCTGGAAGTGATATTCGAGTAAAAGAAACACATTGAGCTAGCCATAAAATTAAAAATAAATCATAGTAATTGCGAAAAATGCTATTTTTTTCTTAGCACCGATATTTAGGTTTTGCTTGTTCCTTTCAGCCAGCCAAAGATAGGTTTATAGACCAATTGGATTATTCAAATTTAGAAATTTTCCTGCCAATCGTGCTGATTGCAAAGGAACCGCGAATAAAAGGCAGGAAAAGATGAATGACGAGAATAGAGAGAGAGAGAGAGAAAGAGAGGACTGTGAAGTGGGAGGATAACAAACGAGGTTTGGCAACGGGGGAACAATCACCTAATGAATATTGAAAAGAGCGGCTTCTCAAGGGCTCTCAATTACTGCGAGGTTTTCTTTAATTAAATCCTTCCAGAGCTCTCTACCTGCAATTGAATATTTTACTCCGATTACAGAGGATAAGAGCTGTAACTAGATCTTCAGGTAAGCCGAAACTGCTATGGGATAACCGCTAGTAACAATTCGGCTGGCTCATGATAATTTCTAGGCTCGGCTTCAGTACCCAGCCCCTGAAATTAAACACTAAATATCTAATACATCGTGATTCATGCTGCCGTTTTCACTTAAATCACTGTTTTATTTGCACGTTATTGTGTATCATATATTTATTTCAATTCAAACTGTAGGGTCATTGAAGTCCCCATCATAATTGCATGATGGATGATTATTAATTGATTAATTACTTAAAATTTACTTATTAACTTAGAGTACTTTAGAATTTGAAATAATCTTTTGGACAGAGCTGTTCCCGTTTAGAATTTCACTGTTGCACTGAAATGTTGGATTTTCACCCATGATACTAAGTCTTGCCTCCTCTTGATGAAACTCTACATGAAGAATTCGGTACACAAGTAGTTCCTACTTTATTTTTGTTTGATTTTATATCTAACTTCGTTTGTATTAATCTTTTTAATTTGCGCTAATCGGCCCCACTAATCTTTCCCGCATTTGCGGTCACCATCAAGCTAAAGTAAGCAGGTTTAATTTTAGAAGGGTTTTTAGTGAACAACAACAATTTATTAAGATAAAATTACAATCTGCCTTCTTTATTAGGCAATAAGTAATTGAAATAAATGTTATTATTCACACTATATTTACAACATCATTCACTCGCTCATTCATACAATATTTACAAACAGCCCAGAGTCCACATGATTGTCACCTCCCTCGCTTGCGAAGAAGGCAGCGGAGTCTTGGGAAGTCCCCCACGCTTCTAAGTCAGCCGCTTTGCTGGATAAGAGCCAGCGGAGGCCATGATTAGAGAAACTGGCCATTGCCAGGACTCCCACTAACACTTAGTTATAGCAGGTCACGAGGCCACTGCCGTTTTAATCTCCGTGAGTGGTTTTTAGACACCAGAAGCTTCTAATACCTCTTTAATACTTACCTTCCTAAACAGCCTTTCTACATAATAATTACCTTAGAATGGTGACGAAGCTAGACAAAACGATTTAGTTTACAATGTCTCAATATATACTATTACATAATTTAAAATCCGGACAGCACCAATATACAGCCTTAATCCCCAATTGTCCGTCCTGAGGTAAGTGTCAGCAGAGGGTGACCGCATCATAAGATGTAACGCGATTTGGGAGAGGATGTACGAATTACCGATCATTCAATTGGGGAAGGAAGAGAGGTGTCTAGGAGGCACAGGAAGCACGAACACCATTGTATCTCGTAGTGCGCTAGAGAGATTGAGTGGAGGAGAGATAGAGAGCACACTGGATTAAGGTATGTGATTGTAGATATCTTACTCTAGGAAGGCCCTGCGAGGTAATGGGGGAAGCGCTCGTGGGGTTACAAAGATGGACGAAATTAGGGGGCGAGGTAACGGTGCACCTGGTAAAGGTCATACCGCGTTAATACCAGATAATCGCAGGGAGTGATTTGTTGAGAAAAGTGGGAGTGCAGATAAAGAATGAAGGGAGGAAGTGGATAATTAAACAAATATAGGATTAGTACATGGAATAAAGCAGTCTTGTGACAACTTTCATACTATAACACTTGCTTTGTAATTTTACATAATTTTTATAAACAACCGCAGTCCCCAATATGACTTTGAATTCACAAACAACGGCGTTGATGACCTGAGAGTTTTACGCCATAATAACCCCCCCCCCCCAAAAAAAAACAACCAAAAAAACAAAAATAAACAAACAAACTTCTTAAGCATGTGATCCTTCTATCCATGCAAACTACAATAAATTCCCTATAATAGCATTCTGCTAAGACCGTGAAAGTGAATGCATTAATAAAAACATTATAAAATAGTGCTTAAATTATAATAGATAATAAATAGAGCTTGACCAGGCCAGACTAGAGCAAGTACTAACCATCCAATTGGGTTGACCGGTTTCTCCCGGAAGGCAGTTAGGGGGAGTAATAAGAGTTAGTAGATCAAAAAGGTCTGATGCTCAGGTTAAATAGGGAATTAAAGCCTTGGCTGGTTAATAAATGGGAAATTGGTCCTCCGTGGCCACTCTCCGTCAAAAGAATCAAATTGGACCGGATTCGACTGTAATACGGCAGAGGGTCCTTTGTGACTTTTGCAGGGTGACTCAACTGGCTCTGTCAGCTACTAGGGTCTAGTTAATGCAATGTACCGGTCTCAGAAGCTAGCCACGTCCAGCCCCTTGGTTCGGTATCTTCGTGCCTTGATCAAGTTCAGGAATGCTTTCTAAATTACTTTATATATAATAATATAATTATATTATATTATATAATAATATTGTGGAACATCCACCAGATACCGTCAGGAAGACGATACGGCAACGACGACAATCTAGAAATTTTGGGCCGTAAATATGATAAAGATTTAAATAAATGAAAAGAAGATTTATGGGAAAAAGTAAGTACATACATATTAATTTTTCGATTGTAGGAAATATATGCAAAAAAGGATATAACAAGCTTTTAGGGAATGAAAAATATTAGCAAGAGAATAAATTATAAAATGGGGGTGAAGCTTGGCTTAGTAGAATGAAATGGGCTAATTTAATTTAAATTGTGATAGGAGCTTTGTGGGTAAATGGAAATAAATTTAAGGGAATAAATAAGCATTTTGTTTGACAAAATTAAAATTAAATGAAAACAGTAATGCGAATACGTCAAGGTCCCCAGGCTTACCGGTAATACGAGGCTTACTTATTGCAATGTTATATATAAATATATTAAGATGTCCTGGATTTTTGATTTTCCAAAATGTTGCACCTGTAATTTTAATTTTAATTAATTTAGAATTCCGCATACGTGACTTCTCCTTTTGGCAATGAGAGGAAACCAAGTGGTGTTAAAGGGAGGGAAAGGTTAGTTGACGCCTATCCTAGAGTGAAGGTTGTATTCCCGTTCATAGTAATCGGTCATTTTAAAATTTTTGAAGAAGAATAATCCTAGAAATACTACTATAAATTTCCTCTATTAACATAGTGGTGGGGGCCACTTCAAGAAAAAGCACTTTAACTGAAGAATTATAGGAGATACCTACGACCATAAGAAAAAAGGGGAAACGGAGTATATACATATATGTAAGTATGACTATGTCAAACATTAATAGGATCATAGGATGTAAACAACCCATGATCCTATTATATGTAGGATTTCAACACCAATAAAGCAGTCTTTTACTGGAGTCAGAATGTGTCGTTTCATTTCCATCTTTTCTTATTTTGTTTTATCAATCTTAACCCCCGGCAATTAACTTTTATATATATAAGTTAATGATCGTCAATGAAAAAATTGAAGGTACAGAAAAAAAAAGGTTGAATGAAAGCACAGATCGAAAGTTGTCACAAGATTGTTTATTGAGCCTTTTCAACCCTCTCTATATACATTCGGGATGTTTACATCCCGATAACTTGAGGATTAGGCTGGATACCTACGATCTCCGAACCTTAACTTATATATATGTATTCGAGTGAATGTATTAAAATGAAAGAGAGGGAAAATTTGAGAAGGGAACGGATAAATCGAACGCATTTCATTCTATTTACAACCGGTGGTAGTTTCCTTTCGAGGGGCGACTGATGACTCGTCCGCATGAAAGAGGTGTTCCTGAAGCCCCATTTGTTACCTTCCCCTCTCTGTGTGTTGGCGGTAGAAATGAACCCTCCATTTCGGCAAAGTACCTCGTATGAGCTCACTTCAGACATGTTGTATCGGCTGAATGCTGTGAATTCTGCATCCCAAAGTACTTGAGGATTCAGTTTTTTTTGGATTGGACTTAGATTGAAATTTATTGCACGATGGGAGTCCAACATATAAATATACGCAAACCAACGAATGAGTGTGATTTAATAATTAAAGGAGTAACGGGGGCCTGATCCCACAGAAGGTTCAAAATAAAATCAGTTGAAATGAATTCAATTACATTACACACAAACTCTATATTACAAAGAAATATTTAATGGTAAAAATAAGATGTACAAATACTTTATATTTACAATCTTATGACTAGGATTAGGCATTTGTACTGTTTACTACTGTTGAAAGGCCTGTGATCGCTCAACGAAATTCTGAAATCCTTTAAAATAAATGAAGTAAACATAATCATAAAGAACAAAATATTACTATTGATAAATGAAAAGTGCTGAAAAAAAACCAATAAGCTGGGTGAATTAAAATGTTTAAAGAATAACTGTTCATAAATAATATAAAAAAAATTCTGTGAAGCGAACCGTGGCTTGATTAACGTTCTGCTTAAACGCGATTGAGTGAGATCCATTCTAGAACTTCATTGATCCTTCGCTGCTCCTAGAGTGGTGTGAATGTACTAGAGATTAGAGGACAAAACAAAACTCTGTGATCTGTGAGAGAAGAGATGGAGAGAGGCCACACAGGAGCTTCCCCAACGAGCGAAGGCTTACAACTACGGGCCTTTCTCAAGTAGACTTACCGGCTAGCTGCTAGTTTTTATTCTTAGTTCGTGGGTTGTTTACGTTTTTCAAAAAGATTAATCACACTTTGACAGCAGTTCCAACAGAATCAAACACATTAAATTTTTAAGTAATGTAACGGTCAAAATTGACTAACAAAGATAAAACTGAACCTTAAACACCATCAAATCAGATTGGTAAAGCGGCAATTGGCATCATTCCGTTTCTACCAGGGATAACTCCATGTGGAATGTAACTAAAAAAATTCTAAAATATCAGGCTGTTCTACCCACTCCGTCGTGATGATGGGTCCTGGGTGGCTTCCTGTGAGGGGATAGGTCGGAAGAACTCGCTGTGCATCTTTCCCATACTTTCGCACCTCACTTTTTTCGTCGAAACCATACTCACGGCACAACTGTTGAAGATTTCCTCATTTCACTTATACCTCTCTCACTTCTACTAAAACCCGTTAACCCCTCTGAGGTCAAATTGGGCAATGGCCAGTTTCTCCATTCATGTCCCCCACTGACTAGTGGAGGCCCACGAGGCTCCGTTGCCAAGGGACAACCATGTGGATTTGAGAGGTCTCTGAGCTGTTTGTAAATACTGTTTGAATGAAAATTGTAAATATGGTACGAATGTGATCATTTAGCTGTATTACTTATTGCCCGGTAAGGCAGATTGTAATTTTATCACAATAAAGGAGTTTCTATGAGTTTGACTGTATGCAAAGCTGACACTCCGACAATATCTTCATTGATACTAATTTTACTGAGTAAATAATTAGAATTTGATTTTAGATAAAAATATAAATGCCAGGGTACCGATTCTAAGTCATGAGTAGTAAAACAAATTTTAGATTCAGAATCTCTTTAAGTTCATATACACCAAGTGCAATATTAATATCATCAACAATGTTGACCATATTGTATGCTCTTAATAATTGATTGGTGCTTGTAGTGATGGTAAATATTAAGATGTATTTTTTTTACATTAAAAACGATCAAATAAACTTTACTGACTGAAATTAATTGATAATCCCCAGATAATGATGTCTTCCGAGTCTGGAGGTAGCATACGGGGGTAGATTTGAGCAGCTCAAATGCTTGTGTGATCAAACTAGATTGCGTTGATTACCTAGCAATCAGTAGATGGCTCAAGGCAGTCCTTTGCTACATTTGATCAGGCTGATCGATCTCGGGGGCATATGGTGCCTACTGCCCCAATGTTTAAATGGCTATGGTTGATTTAATGTCTTAGCTAAAATTGATTCAGCTGGACTGAGTTCAAAATTGAACCTTTTTACGTTCTATCTAATTGAACTGACATTAATCGTAAAACGGTTAGGAGACTGACATTATATGATCAAGTTCAAAACAACGGAGTATGGTAACAAAGGTAAGTGGAAAATTACCACCACCACCGGAGAAATAAATTTATTCGAAAATATTAATAACGTATAGAATTTAAATTTGAAACTATAGGGACACGATATTGTGGAATATAATAAAAAAAAAAATATTCGAGGACTAAATCTGTTAATAATATTAACGTTCAGGTGACAAATTCACATTTAGGAGATTTACAATAATAATTATGAAATAAAAATTAACTTCTTTTAGTAAGTAACGTCCATAGGATCCAGCTTTAAGAACCCCCTCCCCACAAAAAAAAACAAAAAACAAAAAAAAACAACATGCAGAAGTCTGCACAGTAAGCCATTAAATACAAAACAATAAAATTTATACAAAATAAAACAATAAAGTGACATACAAACTGGAAGCTAACTTTAATCTTTATAAAGTAAACAGTCAAATAAAAATAATTAATTCAATGGTCAGGAATCCAAGGTCTAAAATAATCAATAGATGAATCGTTCCCAGACTAATGAGGGTCTTTTTGGATGGTGAAAAGGTGTTGTAATAGAAGAGCTTATAAGCTTTGTAGGGATGAACCATGGTGGATGTTAGGAGGTAGAAAATTCCAGAGGGTAGTAAGTAGAGTGAGCAAGGAATGCCGAGTTGACGTGTGTCTTTGAAGGAGCAGATGACTAGATAGTGAGAGCGATGGAATAGTTTTAGGATACCGTTTGACCGACGAGACATTTGGGAGATATGTTGGTTCCAAGATAAATTTTGGTCAACGGTTACTCCTACGCAGGATGGAGCAGAAAGTGGTGGGAAGGTTATCGTATGTTGAGGGAATATCAGGGGGCCTGAGGAGGAAACTGGAGTCTATGACAATTGCCCCCAGGCAAAGTTCCACTGCATTTAACCTCAGTTTATTCAGGTTTTACCAGGCACTATACCGTATTTTACCTCTGAAGCTTTCAACACACTTGCTCAATCACAACTGAAGTTCAAAACGATATGGAATCCATTCTCACGTGGGAGTTTTTTATTGAGCATGAAATGTCCACTTAAATTACGTTTGGAGTAAGATGTCTGTGAATGGGAGTTATTGACCGAATTAAATATGGACCTACATAAATACCTTTAACCTAAAAAATCCTCACCATCCTCCAAAACTTTTTAAAATGTATTATATTCCAAACAATTCTATTTTACTTATACTCCGATAATTATAGTGATCATAGATAAGGTTCATACTGTATATACACAGATATATTACATTATTGATCTCATCCCTTCCAAATTCATGAAATTCCATAGTTACCTATTCAACCATCCTAATCCCCTAGCCTAGTCACTACACGGTGCCACTCCTCGAATACTAAAGTGGCAGTGGCCTCGTGAAATGCTATAATTACGCGAGAGTGGGAGTCTTGACAATGGCCAGTTTCTCCAATCATGTCCTCCACTGCTTGTATCCAGTGGTGACGTGACTGGGGGGAGCGTAGGGGACTTCCCAAGACTCCACTTTCTCTTTCGTATGCGGGGAGGTGACAATCATGTGGATGTGGGAGGTCTCTGGGCTGTTTGTAAATACTGTATGAATGAGCAATGAAAATTTTAAATATGGTATGAATGAGAGCATTTTTCACGATTACTGACTGTGGAATAAGGCAGATTGTAATTATATCACAATGAAAAAGTTTCTGTGGGTAAGTGTATATTCAAGGCTCAGAGTCACAAAAATATTTTTTCAGTGTATAGGGTGTAATCAATTATAACAATTAGCACATTCGCTATGAATTGATAGGATAGATATTTGTACATTTGATGTAATGTGGACTCAAAGTTCAATGCTTTGATTGCTTATTGAAGGATAACTATCCTCCAGCACTTGAAGTAGTCTGGGAAATTCATTGTAATCACAGAGGTAAATATAGAAGAGTCGAAATCGGGCATCATAAAGCTAAACAAGGTGATATACATGTGCTAAGGAGGTATGCAGATCAGCTGTTTCAAGGGATCAACTAGGTTCCATGTGTTTCTGTTGAGCACGCAAACAAGCTACACAACTAAAAATTAAGCTTTAGATTCTGACAACGAACGTAAGGATCAAAAAGGCTGCGACCAGAGAAAGAGAAGAGTAGCAAACACACTCTGTAACTCCCCCTTAATGTTTAAAAGGAAACAGGAATAACAGTTTAGAGGTATAAAAGACCTCCCACAAAGCTCTTGAATTTAATCCTTGATCAGATTTTAGCAATGCATCAAGTACCGTAAAACGTATCTTGCTCATGGGGTCAGGAATGTCAGATTGTCATCAAAATTAGAATTTTCAGGATAACTTATTGCCAGGGCATCAAATTACGACCCCCACAAAGTTCCTGCATTGTTGTTTTTTCCTTCACAAACAATACAGGAACTTTGTCGGGGTCATAAATTGCTTCTTTGTCAGGAAACTATCCTGACAATGCTCACCCCATAGGCAAACGTCAGCCCGTTTGACGGTAGAGGAGATTGTAGCATATTATGTTATTCATTTTTAGGAATTTAGCATACGATATATTGTTGGTGCCTGTTGAGGAAGGATATAATTAAAAAACAATTCTTCTGTCTCTGGAAAACAATATTTAGCTAACAAAATGTTTTCGACAGCTCTGAGCTGTCATGTTAGCTTGTTAAAATCCAAAGTTAAATAATAAAAAAATCCATCGTGCATATCAATCATTAATACCAACAATAAATAAACTATAATAAAATTGAAAATTGTTCAACTTCACTATGTCTCAAATGGTTCATTATTTTTCTATCTATTAGACTTTAAAAACATCGATAAATAAATAAAAATTGAATCAAAACACAATAATACATTCATCCTACGACTACTCTCCTAAACGATAGTAGGAAAATTGAATAAAACAACTTAAAAATTTTTATATCATCAATTTATGTGGAAGTGTTCTTATGTGCCGTTACATCCAGTATGAAGTGGGTGACTGGAGAATCGCTTGGTTGGTTTGGAGGTCCATCTGTCCGCCATGTCTGGAAAATGACTGGTTTAATTTAATGTCTGCTTATATTAGTACAGTTTACGTTTTGAAGGTGCTATTGATGATCCACCATATTTTTGAAAAATGAAAAATCGAATCTATAACATTTTTTATTTGTTACTTCTCTGTTTGAGTTCATATATATCCGATCTGATAAAAGTCCATAATTATTACTTTTTGTAATGGTTTTCAAAATTTATTTATATTTATGCAGAAAATGACTACATTTGAATGTTTATTGAACTAAGTAATTAATGGCTTTTTGCAGCAGCTGACAAAACCGCTTGTGCTTTTATGTGCATCGTTACTGCTTTAAATAACAGGAACTTCAGCATTACCACCCCGGTATAAAATATGGCTGTTTGAAGCGTTTAATACAAAAAGTTTCCATAGGATCCTTAAGAGTAAGTGCCATTTGATGCTGTTCTCTAATGTTATTCTAGATTTTCAAACAGAGATAATGTCTTGTCAGCCAGTGGGCAATATTTCTCCTTTTAGATGATCTACTGTAGTTCTTTCTTGGTCGCACCTCCACCACGTGCTTGACATATAACGATGTCATTATCAAAACTATCACATCTCTTTTATATGAAATTAAGATGCATTCATCACGGGAAAGATCTACGCTACTTATTATTTACAAAACTTAGTTGATATGAAGATCATTGACTTTACCATTGTTTTTTTTATTATTTTATTCATTTTATTATTATTGCATTAAAAACTAATAATAATTTTTTTAAATATATATAAAACCCAAATTAAGGAATTAGTGTGTGGATGATATGTAGTTTAAAAAAAAACCCATTGTTTCTTATGGAAACTAATGCCAATATGAGAGGGCTATTGAAAATTCATATTATAAAATATTATTAATCACGCACTGATTAATTAATTTAATGCTGACGGTGCCTGCTCTAATTTCTGGAACGGAATGACAGCTTTAAAGAAAATGGGGTTTGGTCATTTACTTTTAGCTTATAGGCCAAGTTTTTAATTCTAGATTCCATTCCACACTACCTCGAAATATGCTGAATAGTTCTTTGTTAAAAAAATTAACAGGAAGTAGGAAAAATAAAATGTGAAATCAGATCGGGTTGGTTTCGCTAACCTCTCTCAATAAGATATATCAAGCGCCGACTCAGATGGTATTGAACATTTGAAGTTCTATATAAGTCTGAGAAAACGAACAAATTTCCCTTATGGTTAAGCAGACATTAAAGCAAGCAAGGAAAAAGAAAATGGTACATCTTTATTTATTTAACTCAATATTATTCACCATTATTTGCATTATTTATTTTGTTTACATACATCCACATATATTTCAGTATACAATCGATAAATACACGTTTTAGCTGGAATAAATGGGTAGGATAACTGATCAAGTAGTAATACAGATAAAAGTATTATATTTATTTGTAAATAAATCGATGGATTTGTTAAGATACCGTATGAGGCAAAAAAGACGTCAGATTCTCATCAGGTATATTAATGGACAACTTCTCAATGCACTATGCATGTTTGCATCAGGTCCTGCTAACAAGAAAAGAAAGGTAGGTCTCCATAAGAATTATTCTGATTCATATTATTTCGTAGACAACTTAGTAACTAAAATTTGCCTTTTGTTCAAATTAAATAAATTGAATAATAACGTAAAGCAATACGCTACAGTGTTTAGTGTGCTATAGAACATGGAAAATAATCATAAACTTAAATAGCTTACGAGCTGTAACTTGAGATATCTTAAATGTTAACAAAACGGGCCAAACATATTATTTCGTTTAATCAATGTTTAATTATTGGTAATAAATTTTAACAAAAACGTATTTAAAATTTTAAATAACAATAGTATTCAATTTTCTTCAAGTGATTTTGATAGCACCCGTCTTACATACTCTTAACTAAACCTAATCGACATATTTCAAGGAGAGGTGAAATGTACATTTAAAACTATTGATCAATTGAATAATTTTATGAAATGGTGGACATCACGGCACTAGGCCCGCCAACAACTAGCCTCTAAGGGGCACTGATATCAGACTAACTACGACTGCACTACATGCCTAGAGAAGACTCTAGGCCCAGCTCCCAGTGGACTGGAGCTAAAATTTGCCTTTTGTTCAAATTAAATAAATTGAATTACTACGTTGTCTACGAAATAATATGAAACAACCAACCTCCACCGAGGATTCCCACACTCCTTACTCCTCTCACACCACCTTTAAGCAGGTCCTCCTAGTACAAGGATCCGATCACCCTAAATATTTCATATTTCTCCCTCATCCTAAAATTCTAAATAGAGAGCTTAGAAAAAAAAAAAATATATATTTATGCTATATTCATACACATATAAGCAGACTAAAGATGTTTGCCTCATCGAGCTTGGCTATTATTATACCAGCTCAAATGTTTGCCTATGCATTTCAATCTGTAACATTCACAACAGTTCAGATAATGAATGTTTTGTGATAAGTGTTACAACTCCAAATTACTAAATCACATTTTTTTATGTTTATATATATTATATTATATATCACGCCTGTCATAAATTTCCTCAATTGGGAATTCACATTCCGCCGACTTCCACCAGCTCCACGCGAGTTGCCCTAATCTTCGCCTGTAGTAACATCAAAAGAATCTCACAAACAAGATATTTAGATTTTCTTGAACATGAATTTGTCTGTAGTTACGATTTGTGGATTTTTTTTTGTTCCAGAAATAATGTGAGTTTTCTTCTCAAAGCCACCAAAATAACTATCCTATACATTTTGTCTACAGTGATGGACACCACATGCAAAATGAATGGTTTCATTAGAGGCTTAGAATATTTTAAATATTATATGAAGGCTTATACCAATAAATACAAAAACTATAATAGACAAAAAGGAATATTTTGTTAAACATAAATTTCTTTAATTAAATAGCATTCTTATATAATATTCATTAGTAAACATTTGGACACATAATCTAATGAAACCCGAAAATGTATGTTAACCTAAACAGCTATTAAAAATTAACAGCAACATTAATTAAAAGACAAATATTCAAGCAGGATAGAGACCTCTCAAACATTCTGTCAGGGTCAAATCACGAAGACATTCCTTAAAAATCAATCAATCAACCTTTGTGGTGGACATGCGCCAAACCGATCAAAAATCGAAGAAATACTAACTAAATTATAAATAATCCATAATAAAATAAATCGCTGATGCTACTTAGTACTACTACCTATTTTAGTATACTTGATATTGAGTCGTTTCCATCTGATCAGTTACTGTCTCTAAACCTGTTATTCTTCATAACAGATTTCACATTCAATTTTATCTATACCAGGGCAGAGCGTGTATGTATATATTGTCCGAATGAAAGGTTTGCATAAGAATGAATGAATTATTACATCTCAATTAATAATGCTATACAGGCACATTGTTATTATTTAAACAAATAAGTTATAAAAAGAATGTATTTATAATTCTGTCTCTTGCCGATGTGTGGCTGTTTGAGGGGTTTCCTGATTTATTTGCGTGCTAGTAAAATTAACGTAAGTGGTATTTCCTCCTTGTATTTATTCTGCGATTAAAGTTTTGTCTCTATTGTTTCCACTTACATTCATAGAGTCACGTTTTCAACGTGTCATAGCAATATGTTTCGGAAACTAACATTATTAGAAAATGCTAATCCGAATCCTTTTTTGTATATAGTTTGAGCTAATTGTGATAAACAATGCAACATTGTAGTTATTTTCTAAGTAGCCTTTAATAAGACTTGCACGTTTTTTGATTTGTTCAATTCACTGCAGATACAACATTCGATGGAAAAAACCGGCCGTTGAGCTGCTATCATATTTATTTTCTCTACGATAGTTAGCTACTTAAAATTGATAGAAATCGGAAAACGTAACATAAATAATAGATGAAGTACAGAGAAAACTCATATAAGTTGAGAAAACTTGGGGCTGAAATGAATGGAGGGTGGAGCAGACTGGTCTCGGCGGACACATACGACCCAAAAGCAATTTACGGTTGCTTTTTTTTGGTATTGTTTTGTTTTCTTTCTCGGATATTTATTATTTTAGGGACATTTGGTTTATATATTTATTATTACTTGTTTTAGACAAACATTGTTAATACTGCAGCAATGTTTGGTGATACACATGTATTATTGGTAATATCAATAGATTACTTTTATTTAGATGTTGAATTTTCTCAACAAGGCAAATTGCGAAAGCTGAGCATCCTTGGTGTTAATCAATTTTTGGGACTTAATTGCGACCCGGATACTTTTCAAAGTATGTATTTCATTTTTATTATTATTATTATGAACAGAGTTAAGGCTCAAAGCGTCGCACACTCGTGCTATAACCACCTGATAGGTGGCTGTTTGTATACCACTCGCAAATGTAGAACATTTTTACAGAAACATCGCATGCTGGTGAGGAGATAAGGCATAACTAAACAATCATGGATTTTGAAATTATTCCCACAGAATAGAAATATAGATCATGAAATGTATGAGAGACGTTCAGAGACGTAAACTGTAAGTCAAATATTTCGTTACTGTTCGCTTAGTTTGAATCTTAAGAAATAAAGCGGATTTATACCTCATGAATCTTAGTGTAATAACTTGTTATGGAGTTCATGTAAAAGACAATGTTATAATTAATATCATATCAGTTACCTATCATCACGGTGAACTAAGTAATTCAATTAACCCCATCTTGAAAAAAAAAAAGATTCTTATTTCCCAATTTCTCAAGTTTTGCTCTCTTCCACCAGAATTCCAAAGTGGCTGATGATTACTGAAGAAGGAAAATAAAGAGAAAAAATTCTCTGTTGAGATTCGTTTTCTCTTTGGCCTTCTAAAATGAGAAAACTTTTAACACCCGGGTCTAGAAGCATAAAAGCTCGGAAAGTGTTTTTGCTATAGCTAACTTCCAGACACTTTTATCGATAACCGTATCAATTTAGCCGTTAAGTTTTATATTTTGCAAAGGTTACTTTTTCAAATGAAAAAAATACATCAATATTTTGTCAAAGAAAAAATTGTTATTATCAAGCTTTATGGCTGAATTTTTCAATGAAACTACAGAATAATTTTTTTTTGTTACTTGATAGAATCAGGGCTTGGCTGTTTTATTGATTAATTATTCGATCGATTAAACGGAAAAAAGTTTAGCAACCAAGATTACTTGGGGCTATGCGGAGGACATCGCTGGTCTCGCAGAGCATGCTAGCTAGCTCCGAGGAACTGGGAGGATGTTCTATTCATATGAAAAAGTAAGTATTCATGGGATTGTTCTCATGTATGTAAGTTTGGTCGTTTACATGGTTTGTCTCCTGACCTGTGGGACTGGGGTGACTTCTGGACTCTGGCCGGTTCCGGGGATCCTGGCTCTGCACTCGTCCTTGTACTCTCTCAGACTCTCTTCGGTGAGATCCCCAAATGAGTTTAGATGTACGAGCAACGGCGCAGTTGATCAGAGGGTATTACTCCAAAATAAATCCCAAAAACAAACTACCAAGGTTATGTACAATAGCGGTAATGTTTTAAGGATTTTGACTAGTATTTGCAAGATATTGAAGAGGCCGGGTACAACTTAAGATGACTGGTATTTTATAAAAAAATCAAAATTTAAACGATCACTTCAACTAACTATCTCGAAGTCGAATTCCCATCAAAGTCCTCATCAGTAGTTATTTCTTAGCTATAGCATAACATAAATCAAAGTGGCTTGGTGACCAACTAGTTTCACAAATATCTTTTTAAAAAACAAGTATTAATCAAATAAGTAAATGTTATTCTCGATCCTTAATTTTCTTGATGTATATTTTTGAAAATGCGGCTTTATTCATAATTGATTAATACGAATTTTTCGTAACAAAAATAAATTAAGATCTAAACGCGATAAAAAATTGTAAGAGTTTATCGATAAGATTGTTGGTTTAGATAGATGTATTTAATGCCTGTAGGGGTCAGTCATGGACATAATAATCATTATTAAAAAAAAATGTATGCACGGAATAATATCGAATTGATTTCCTCACCAATGATAGAGGAGTAGACAATAAAAGTGACACATATTCGGAAAAGTCAACACCTTATAAAATTTAAATATTCAAAGTAACCGATAACATTTAATTTATTAACTTAAAGAGAGGGGCTCTACTTTCATGCAAGTACGGCGCAATCACCCGTCTATCTCTCAATCTGCATATGTACACTAGCGGTAAACATTATTATATTTAATTAATCAGACATTTTAAATTTATGCTCCGCAACATCATGAAACATGCTGATTAGTTTTGACTAGATATACAATAAAGGGAACTATAGTAAAAACATATTCGAGCACGTTTAACTTGAGTTCTTAATCCAGCTTAAAGGCTAACTCAAATATGAAACCCTGATTTATCTAGTAGTGTGTAAGAATCAGGAAATATGCTAAATGAAGTTTTGAGAAACAGCAATAAAAATCAGGTATTTATTGCGTTCTGACCCGATTTGACTAGGTTTTTGTTCTATACCGATGTTTTAGATATTCACACTGTTTATTGTTTTAGAAACCAAGATGACATAAACAAAAAAAATAATTTTTTTTTTTATCAGAAGCATTAATTGATTTTCGATAGTATATCTTTCAATACATTATTAACAAACTCCTTACGATTCCCGGAGAGTGACGGTATTTTGAAGGATGCATTATGTACAATAGATTTCAATCGTAATCTTCCAAATTGCTTTAATTAGTAGTTTGTTTTACCGTTGCAGACTGGTATCAATCCATAATCAGGCAAAATCTACACAACTATCTAAAAAAAACAGATATAGTCAAGTCACGTAAAAAAAAAAATCCCAAGGGCTGCACTATGTAGATATAGTAAACAGGTTGAATTTTTAATTTTAATTCAATAGCAATATTTTACAATAGACCGATGTGAGAAAGAGTATGAAACAGTAAATTATGACTTTCCAATATAACTTAGTACAATAGAAGTGCAGGGCAGAAAGCATATTATTTTTTCCCACAAGCATTCAAGTATTCATGTTATGATTAATGTTAATGAAAAATAAAATATGTCATCTAATCTGTAGGTCTATGAGACTGCGTTTTATGCATTTATAAATATGTATATACTGTATATACATAGGTGTTATTTTATATATATGATACAGCATGTAAGGAATATACATGCTTCACTTCGAGTGAAATATTGTTAAAATATTAAAATAAAGATTTTGTCTAAGGGTGCGTGAACGTGTTGTCTGAAACGTTGTAACAAACTACTAATTAATAAAAATTACACCAATGTTTTATGCATAATTGTTTGTACACTTTTTACAACCTTTATTTATTTTATATCGATGTACAAAAATAAATAATTTCATCAAAATCAGTGCAAAAAAGTTGGTAAAAAATTAATAAAAAGGTTTTAAATAAAAAAAAACCATTGAAAATGGGGAGGCTACTGTTTCACAGATAAACTTGTTACAAGATACGTCCAATATGAATTTTGGTCATGTATTTATGACGCGAAGGCTTAGCGAAAATTAGAGACTGAAAGAATATAAAATGATTCGAAACTGTGAAATATTTCCCATGAGCCGACAATGAAAGAACGATCCGACTCCCTGTCCCACTAATAGGGGATGCAGATTTAGGGGGTGGGGCACTGAAGAAATATTGGGCTATGTTTGCTACATCGAGCTCAACAAGAGTTCAATGAAAGAATTTTATAGCCAATATAAACAACACTCTACTTATGAGACCCCTCATAGCTAAATGTGACAGCTTATTATTGTATTGAATGTTAATAAAAAACTCTGCCTGGTATATCAGTTTAAAATACTTGTTGAACTATCTTGTTCACTGAATTACACCTTTTTGACAGGTGCAGAGACAAGAGTTCACCGTAATAAATATAAATATAATAATATTAAGCTTCCCCAATATTACTTTACCTACTTTCATTCTGATATCCTCTGTTAGTGAAGAATAATGATTAAATACACTATGCATATGTCACTTCAATGTTGAGTTTCCCTTTTCTAAATCTATAATGTGTTTTTTATCGCTTAAGCACGACTAATATTAATGTTCTATCATTCAAGTACTACCTGTAATGTGTAAGCAATGGATAGTAATGAGAGGTATCATTAGATGTTTTTATTATTAATTAGGATATTGAATAAACTTTTTTTTACAATATGTGAACAAAAAGTGGAAAAAATTATCAATGCGGAACAACCATATTTTCTTTTTATTAATTTCCACGAATGTGTTTGACGATGATAGCTAAACCAAAAGGTCACCCGGTGCAGGATGCAACCTGCAAATGTTTGGAGCGTAGGTTAAATATTACAAAGGGTAAACGAAAACCGTCCTGATCCTAAAGCTGAGTTTGAACCTCAATGAGGCAGAATGGACCGCTGGGGGAGACACTTTTAGGGGAGATTTTTTAGGCTCCTAGAGGTCGTTGTCTGAAGAGACGGGGTACCTTCCAAGGATACGCCACTTTACCAGGCAGCAGCCAGGAATCTCTACTCGGAAAGCTGTAGAGGGTGACAGCAACGTCACTGGCACACCAGAAATCATAGAAAACGCATCAGAGGCCAAATCTATTTACAATAGACATGTAAGTCATGGGGTTGTGACACTGGCCATCATGCCCTAAACGTCTATGGCTCTCTCTTGTCTTAGCTAAATGTTGAAATGTTTGGATGGGGAGACGAGGGGATCTCCGCTGCTTCCGGAACTTCCGTCAGCTTGCTAGGGGCTTTCTTTGGAATTAGGGACGGGGGGCTCCAGGGTGGAATTTGTATTTATATATTGTGTGAATAAAATTGTACATAGGTATCATTTAATAATGCTGTATAAACAAATTGTGATTTTCTAATAAAGACCCTATTTGAAATATTACAACTTTCCGTATGATGCGGTCTTTGGGGGGGGGGAGTCATCCATTGTTTGATTTGTTTATGTGTTTGTTGTCAAGTTTGATTTTTTTATCTGTTAATTGATCGATGTTTTTAACTTTATAGTGCAAAACATTCGGGGGGGGGGGGGGAGAAGAATGTAACGTAACCTGCAAATGTAGTAAAAATAATAATAAAAACAGCTCGTGTATATTAATAATTTGAGGCTCAGAATGCAAAAAGAACTTTTTTAGTTTGTTAGAAGCGTATTATAAGCAAAAACAACGTTTCAGGTGAATTTTTTTCCTTAGTTATTTACAAAATGGTGAACAACTATGGCAGCCGCTCATGCCAATACTATGGCCTGGATGAAAATTCAGGCAGTTACGACTCAAGATGTGAGAAAATCGATCTCGAGATTTGCAAGAGAGACCGGGGAACTGAACCACTTCCTGAAGGGAGGTGACAGGCTGATGACGCGAATAGCAGGAAAACGATCGGTAGAGTTTATCACCGAAGGAGACGCTGAGTCGCTGAGAGCAGCGCACGTGTGTAGGGTGAAGCGAAGCATCCTGAATATGATTGAGGCCGACGAAGAGACCCCATGGAGTACCGTAAAATAACGGTTAAAGAAAGCGTTCGAAGGGGGAAGATGGACACCCGAAGAGGATATCTTCAAGATGTTCCGGTAGATAAAGAAGCCCCACCAGACGTTTTTTTTTTTTTTTTTTTTTTTTCTTAGCTTTCATTTCTTAGCCACCAGACGAACGGACAGTATGCGGGAACACTCTTAGCGAGATACAATAGTATCACCGAGAAGATGAGGGAGTCCGTGAGCGCGGCCGAGGTCGAAGCAAGGATGGCGTTCCTGTCAACGATTTTAAATGTGCAGTTGGCAAAGGAAACAGGAAGAAAAGAGGGACTTCCTAGAGAGCGCTCGTTCCTAGGATGTGCCCAGGAAATGGTGGACACTAGTGCCAGAGAAGGGGAAGTTATAGGCTATGAAGAAGAGGTAGGCTGGAAGAGGGTATCTTACAGAAGGCCCAAAACCACACCGGTCGCCTGGAAGAGAAAGGGAAAGATGGGGTACGGCAGGAGAGAGGTGTAGCGACCGCTAACTACATAAAATAAATCGCTCTATACTTTATTGTATATATATTGTAAACAAATGTAAATAACATTAAATAAATGTATTATAGACAAATGTAAATAACATAAACAAAATATAAATCATAATAAATGTGTTAAACAATAAAATGCGGGGGCCTAGTGATTACATGAGATGGGTCACCAGCTGTCAGCCACAGGTACCCTAACACATGAGGGGATCGACCGCAGACCCTAAGCAACCCTTGCCAGCCTCCCAGAGGACAAAAAGGTCGAATCCCATTGGTGACACCAATCTTAACCTTTATTGGATAAAGGCAATAATTGCCGGGTACTTAAGGCGGCCCGCTAGGCCCTGTAATTCATTCTCTCCTGACAACTCCTGGCACCTAATAACTGGCTCGTGGCCCCCGCTGGAACTCTGAAAACTTGACTGCTTCTTTATGAAAAACCTCTGCATATCTCTTTCCTAACCGCTATGTTGTAGTCCGACGATTGTCAGGCCTCACACCTTTCTCTGCCTTCGTCTCGCTAAAACTAGCACTTCCTCGGGAGAGACCTCTCCCTCGTGGACGACGGTTGCCGTGGCCCTGAAAATTTTGCCAGCAGTGTCTCCCATTACAATCCAGTACGCCTCTCTCCGGTTCACACTCACCTTTGAGATCCGGACGGTTTTCGCCTACCCTCAGATACCGAGTGTGAATTCGTGGTAATTTCAAGACCACATAAACTACCTATAACCTACCCTGTACCTCTTCTCCTGAACATAGTGCACTGTTGGGGCACATACCTATCAAAAATGGAGTCAGATAGTAAAGCCGTCATGAAACGATTGTACAGGTTATAAACTCAAACAATCCTCACTTGTCACCAGGGCTAGGGTGACTGGGCACCCCCCTCGTGACGACCCGACAAGAGGCAACGGGGGTGGGAGACAGGAACCGAGCAAGTGCAGGCCGTCCCAGGAGACGCGAGGATAGAAAATGCTACGAGTGCGGGAAAATAGGACACATGGCAGCACAGTGCCCACGCACCAGGTGTCTCGAGTGTGTCACGGAAGGGCACGTAGCCAAGCAGTACCCATATATGAGCCGTCGAAGAAATGGAAGTCGACCAGAGCCAATGGAGGTAAACGCTCAGAGGGTGCGGAGGAGGGAGAGGCCGCAGGCAGAGGCGTCAGAAACCTCTGAAATATCCGATACCGACAATGGGAGGGAGAAACCAGGAAGTGGAGCGGGCTCGGGGAGCAGCTGTGTTAAGAGAAGCGGTCAACGACAGGCGGTTGAAGAGAGAAACGAACGAGAGATCTAAGTGGCAGAGGCGAGGCGACCGCGCACTAATAAGTAATAGCGTGAGCGGTACATACAGTGGTCTGCCAATTATTCGAGTAGCGTGCGGAGTGCAGTGCCTGGTGGATACCGGGAGTAACACCACGATAATGTGTTGGGAGACCCTGGAGAGGTTGTGTGTGGGAGTGAGGATTCCTCTAATACAGGTATGTTCTTGTAGCTTGGTTACACTGGGAGGGGCCCTGTAAAGTAGAAGGGGAAACGGTTATAGGTCTAGAAAGATGGTGTCGAGGCGGGGAGGAACTCAGAGTTCATATAGTGGGAAAAATGCCCAAGGAATACGGGGGGATCATCGGATGTGACCTGCTAGTGAAGGTAGGAGCAAGAGTGAGGACGAAAAGGGAAGATGGGACATTCGTATAAGAGGGAAGAGATATAGGTGCTCGAAACGAGGGAGTGACGTTGGGAAAGACGGTGGAGCGCGGACAGGAGCAATTAGGTGAGCGCAGGACTGGAGAGATGAGCTCCGAAGGGAATATACGGATATATTCTTTAGAGAAGGCGAGAGATTGGGGGTCACGGGTAGAACAGTGCATGAAATCCCGCTCAAACGGGAGGTAGTAAGTTACGTGAAGGAGCGCCGATACCCGCAAGCTTTAAGGCACCATATCAAAGTAGAGCTGGACGACTTGAAAAGGCAGGGGATCATTGAGGACAGCACGTCACCGTACAATACTGCTTTGTGGGCAGTCAAGAAAAAGAGTGCGGAAGACGGGGGACCCGAAAAATATAGAGTTGTCGTAGACTATAGACGACTTAACGACAACACAGTGGACGAGAAATACCCGATCCCTAGATTCGATGACATCTTAGCCCAACTGAGCGGGGCGCGGATCTTTAGCACGTTAGACCTCAAAGCGGGGTACTACTAAATACAGATGGACCCGAAAGATCGCCACAAAACAGCCTTCACCTTTAAACGAGGGCATTATGAATTCATACGGATGCCATTTGGTCTCAAAAACGCACCTATCACGTTCCAGAGACTTATGGACGAGTTACTCAGGGATATCGATGAGCCCATGTGCCAAATTTATATGGACGACCTCCTAGTATTTAGCGCGAATGAGGCCCAACACGAAGTGCACATGAAAACTGTGTTCAACCGAGTGAGGCAATTCGGAATAAAATTGTCAGAGGATAAGTCCCGGTTAGGCCAGGAAGTTATTACCTTCTTGGGCTCACAATCTCCAAAGAGGGAGTGCAACCAGATGCTGGGAAGATAGCAGTCATCCAAAAGATGGCGATCCCGTCTGATGTCAAGGGAATCCAACGCCTTCTAGGAACGCTAAATTTCTATAGAAGATTTGTCCCTGAAATGGTGGCGTATCTAGTCTCTCTCAATGACCTCCTGAAAAAGGGACGGAAGGTGATCATCATACCCGATATAGAAGCGAACATCCAAAAATGCATGAGCCGTTTGCAGGAACACCTGGTGTTGGCATTTCACACAGATTCACACAGTGGTGACAGATACGCGGAGACGGAAGAGCTCCAGGAAATAGTCAACGATTAACGTCGTCAGATAATCTGGAAGACGTGAACAGCGGGACTGACGAAGATTAGAACAGCGATTAGAACAGATCCACAACAACGGCCATCTGGTCGAAGCCGGGAGTAAATCTGGAACAGATCTGCAGCCTACTCAACGAAGCTTCCAAGCTGAGGAAAACACACTATATCTATGTAGGGAAAGGGACCATTTGGGAGAAAATTAAGGGGTAATGGCGTGCGGAGCAGATCGGGATTGAGGTGACGTTTGTGCGATGCACGATGAAGGTGGAAACGGTCACGGATGATACCATAAACAAAAGAAATTACGCATACCATCAAGGCAAAACGAATCATCGGGGGTAACAGGAAACAGCTCAGGCATTCAAGTGCAGGTATTTCTGGTGGGGAATGCGCAAAACCATCCAGGAGACGATAGGAGCATGCGTGATCTGTCAACGCACGAAGTATGATTGACACCCACCGATAGGACGCAAGAAGAGACCTCCACGGCACAGACACCCCTGACCGACATGCAAACGGATACTTTTACTTGGAAGGGCCACAAGTGGGTAACCGTCGTTGATCTATTCAGTAAGGTGGCCATGGCATACCCCGTCCGCGAAAAGTCGTCAGAGGCCGTATTAGGAGCACTGCGCAGGTGGTTTCAATTTTATGGTGTCCCCGATCGAATAGCATCAGAGGGTGGCAAGGAATTCGACAACGCCGTCATAAGAGAGCAGATGAAGTTGCTGGTTGTCAGACGGCATGTCAACACCCCGGGACACCCAAAGAGCAGGGGCGGAATTGAGCGTCTCCACAGTACCCTGAAGGATCATCTCCACGTCTATCATGCCGAAAAGGGGTTGGAGTCGGCTGAGGCTATGCCACTAGCGGTGATAGCTTATAATCACTCTATACACACGGCTCCTGGGTTCTCGCCGTTCGAGGTTCTTTTTGGCATGCGGGGATGTCGCCGAGACACCAGAGGAACGGGGGAGGGAGACGATACGGCCCCACTCCTCCTCAACAACCGCGCGGAGTTGGGGAAATTCTGGGGGAAGGCCTACGCGAGGATTACGGCCGAAAAACGTAGGAGAGTGGCGAGGGCGAACGTGGGCGTCAAACCCATCGAAAGTCGCGTCCATAGGGACCACCGTATACCGCAAGATTGCATCGAACCGGGGTTGATCCGTCACGAGGGCCACTATAGGGTGGTCGCGATTCGCGAACACAATATCGTAACCATACAGAGTGTTCGCGAACCACGGAAGCGAAGGAACGTGCATGTAGAGCATGTAGAGCTGAAGATACCAGCGGGGTCATCTTCCCAGCGAGTGTCTCGGGTAACGCCCTCACCCCCATACACTCCTCACTCCAGATCATAAATCTGTATCAGCGCATGTATTTTTCTTTTTGTTTGTTTGTTTTAGTTTTTACTATTTTTAGTCTGTGTATGAAGTGATAAGATTTCTGTTTTTTTTATTTTATGATGTAAGGCAATATTGTATTGTCCGCTAAGAGTATCGGGGTACGTTACTCTATCAATTGTACATAGTCCGCTGTTAAGTTCGGTAAGACGGATGGTTGGGAACTGGCAGGGGGGAGTTAAAGTCAGAGGTAGCTCAGTATTGTAAACTAATGCGATCATGGAACGTAAACATCCCATGATCCGGTATATGTTGGATTACAAAGAGAAATAAAGACAGTCTATTTCGAGAACTGGAGTTAGTCTTACGTTTCCGTTTTCCTTCTCTTTATCACATTTTACCCGGTGGCGAATAACTTATATATATATATATATATACTGAAGCAATTGGTACATGTCATGCATTCCAAAAATATTTCCGAATATTACGATAATAGTTAAGGGTAATTTTTTTCAATAATGAAATATTTTGTTGTAGTAAGTATTTGTTATATCAATCAAAGCCTTTTTGTAGCGTTTTTCCAAGTTTATGAATGCTTTGGAATGTAAATGAGGTGATTTCCTTCTGATTTCCTAAAACGGTAAACGGTTTTTCAATAGTAGAAAGAGAAAGAGGAAAAACCAATATGGAAAATTCAGCCTACCCCTCAACTAAACAGGTTCAATAGCCTTATGTACAGTGCTACTCTTGGATGAGAAATAATGTATTTGATCACAAACTAGCTGAAGTCTTTGTTAAATTCTCGTTTTATTGCCTATAATTTGATTTTTATTGGTATTGTACGCTATTGATTACATATTGTATATATTTTTTTCCGTATAACCCGTTACTTTTTTTTTAAGCCAAATTAATATATGTTGTAATCATATTTTTAGAATGAAATGAAATTATCTTATTAGAAGTAGATTGATTTTAAGGAAGTGAATTTTCTGTTGAAACCCCTTGTTTACAGTGTGTAGATACCTTCACAGGCACCTTGTAGGTGACCATTAAATGGCCATTAAACAGCAGTTTGTCCAAGAAAGCTAGAGTGACTTCTGAACTCCGTCCAGCAGTACGTGTTCTCTGAGTACATGCTTTAGAGGAAGACGACTTTAGTGAATATTTTAGAGTGATCGTCAGTCATTAGCAACGTCTATCCTACTTTTAACACTTACTGCTTACTTAAAAACATCTGTCTAGCCAATGATTGCCACAGGTAGATGATTAAATTAGATCATCAGCTTTGGAAGTAAACGAACTAATGACATATTGACTAAAGTTTTTATTGTTGCATTCCTTAATTTTTTATTGTGAAATTACCCCTCAAACCTACGCTCATAAGGTTTATATTTTAGCTTATAAACCAAATCAGAAGGGCGTCAAAACAACAATCGATTTGATATAAGGTTTATTTTTTTAATATTTATCCAGACAGGAGCGTTCGTATGCCAAGGTAACAAACAACCAAATGACCAGTGATCATTTCAAAAATAAAATCCAAAAAAACCAACACACAACAATTTATATTTTAAAGCTATACATTAGTCTGTGGTTACAAACATTCTTAATGATTTTAAGATGTCTCATAGTTTAGTATATAATGATGGTAATCAACTTATGCCATGAGGTCCTGGCACTGACCGTTATCCCCACTCATACCCTGAGTGTCAGTGGCTCTCTTGATATCCCTGCTCTTCCGAACACGGCTAAATCAACAGAAAAGGAAGCAAGGTAATGCTTCCAACCCTTTCACCAGCTTGCTGTGGGGATTTCCAGGGGGAGAGTATTGTACATAAATATAAATG
This sequence comes from Acanthosoma haemorrhoidale, assembly GCA_930367205.1. Lineage (NCBI taxonomy): Eukaryota > Metazoa > Arthropoda > Insecta > Hemiptera > Acanthosomatidae > Acanthosoma > Acanthosoma haemorrhoidale. Next base: position 63,025,202 of record OV884015.1, on the reverse strand, counting down.
ATTTCTTGCCTCCCAATCCATAGTATTGTTCGAGAAAGCTGTAATTTGTAAATTAAAGATCTTTATTTATAAGAAGAAATGAAAAATTACGAAGAGTAACTCCTGGAACTTTGCGTCTTAGCAACTTATTAAATGGTTGTTATTATTATTGCGTTACGATTATACTAATAAGTATTATTTTATTTAACATATATATATATATACATATATAGTATATATATGTATATGTGTGTGTGACACCATAACCATTATGGTATAAATCGGTACATGTTTTCAAGTTGGGTTCTAATGAAGTGAGCTACCTTGTGAATCTAGAGAGTGAAATGGGGATTTCATGCACTCAATGTGTCTTCAAGCTTACACACATTGGAAAAAAATCTGCAAATCGGCAACTTTTGCATTCAGTCCATGGGTGAGAATAAAAAAGTACCAGACGGGGGTCGAAAAGATAGATCGAGCAGCCCGCATATTTGTACCTGGGTGGAGCGGGCAGTATATTCGATTTTCCCTTATGGTTAAGGGTGGACCTGGTAGCGCAAACAGAAGTTCAAAAATGAAGTTTTGAGAGAAGCAATATAAAAATATACTTTTTGTGAAAATTTTAAATAGATTTAGGTTCAATATTTTTTTTTCATGTTGTTTGCAATTTGACATAATCGTTCTTGTTTAGGTCTCTTTCTGCCGCTTAGTATATTTTACAGCGGTGTGACTCTTTAACGGTAACAAGTGAAACACTCTGTTGGGTTGGGAACGTAAGGTCTAATATGGATTTTTTAGAAAGTGCGTATTTCCATTTCCGGAGGAATCGGCATATCAGAAGTCAAAATCAGGAGTAGTTTAACATTATATTTTTGCTTTACACATACTACACCTTTATCTGATTGCTCAGATAATATCTCTTCTTCTGAGTAGCTGAGCAGTTCTATAGAACAAATTAATTGTTTTGTTTTAGGGCATGTCAAACGCAAGGGTCATTGATGCCCACATCATAAGATTATTTAATAAAAAATGCAACAGCAATTTTTATAATTATTTTAACTTTTATCATTGTGTTTCCGTGCTTGGAAAGCAATTTGTTAACCTGCTTTGTGATTTAATGCTATTAAACAAATCAACTTTATATGTTATGGATCCGAGTGAGCAGAATAGCAACAACAAAACTCGGTGTAGGCCGACCGAGGCGCAGTCCCACCTGTCTGTTAGGCAGGACACGTGTTCTCATTGCAAGTTTATTATTAAAACTTTAATAAAAGTCAAAGTTTTGTGAATTGTAAATATTTAGAGTTGGTGCACAACCTTTAACATATTTGATTGTTTTAAATTGGTTCAACGGTAATAGTGAAATGTCAAAAGGCTATTTGCAGTGCTTAATAAGGTTCGAGATTAAAATAAAGTATTTTTAGTAATATTAATTATTGGAAAATGGTTATTAACAATCATTCATTTTGTTATTTAGTCACTGACGTACAGACCCTGGCCCAATCCAGCAAGTGTGTATTATAATACATATGCAGGATATGTAATATCTTCATGTTACCCATTCACTTTCTAAATCATTAAGGTTGTTATAATCGGTTAAATGTCCTAGTTTCTTTCTGAGGGACCTAGCTATTTCTAAATTTCAAAAGGTTAAGTCGGGGCCTCCTCCGCTCGGTCTGACGGCATGGTTAACCAGGTTGAAACATAATCTGCTAATCTCATCGGCCTGATTCACTCCATGGGTGTAAATAAAAGAGTATTGGACGGGGATGGAAAAAGAGGGAGAGAGAGAAAGAAAGAGAGAAAAAGAGAATACCGCATATTGGTGCCGGGGGTGGAGAGGGAGGTGGTGGGGGTGGCGAGCTGTTCTCGACCCTCAGTCAGTCTGCGAGTGCCGGCGGGTGATGCTTCCTTCGTGATGGGCCCGTGCCTTCTTCAGATCGCTCACGTCATCGTGCTCCTCAGTCTCCCCATCGCTGCACCAGGTAGTAAAGTCTCCTGTCAACACAGATATGTATATCGAAGTTTAAACAGAGCGAAATGTCAGTTAAAATCATGTTGTTAACATGATGAACCCAAGTGGCAAAAGTGTTAATTAAATTTTTTTTTTTGGATAATTTAAATTCAGTAAGATCATAAAAGAAACACACTAAGTATAAAGTGAAGAAATGATATTGAGAGATGCTTTCTGTTTTTCATAGTAGCTTCTTAAAAACTTACTGACTGTTGTGAAAAACTACTTGGACTGGTCACAAACATTTCATTTTATTTTTTGAGTCATTTTGATCACTGATAATTGGTTAATCCATAAAACATGTAAATAGATAAAATATGTATTTAAAAAGAAACTAGCAGAACTAAAATACTTAAAGCCTACAAAGCTTACAAAGTTTACAAAGATTTGAAGAACATCTCAAAATTATTTTCTCGCTTGTTCTAAGATCAGAATTTAAAATTTTAAAAAGCGCCTGACCACCGAAAATTTAAATTTTGTCCAGCAAACTTTTCATTATCAAAACCTAACATATCGTTAGAATATATTTTCAAAACTCCGATTGATTCATTTTCACGGCCACTAATAAATAGAAAACGATCACCACCTGATTAGAAGTAGATCCTCTCCCTTAGTTCCAGACAAAAACAACTAGGCGATGACCACTTGATTAAGTCTCCAACATATCCAACTTATTTGGTCGCTTTATGAAAACAAGCATATGAAACCAACCAAAGGAAATGCCTGGAGTTAGGTTAAGGAATTGTTAAGGATACAATTGAAAACCTAAAAAGGTGAAAACAATAAGTGAATGTATTAATAATAAGTATGTAACTTGAATTGAATATTTCTGTAGTGTTCACAAAAAAGAGAAAAAAATATTTTAGAGAATGACCTATCATTGCATTGTGTCTACTTTTCTACATTGAAACCATTTTTTTACGTGTACTAAAAATCCTTACAAAAAATTCATTTTATATCTCAGAAAGGAAAATATTTATTTATGTTATCAGATATGTGTATAAAGTAGAAACATACAGATACTAATAACGTGTCTGAATATTGAAAAAAAAAAGAACGAAAAAATTTTTTATTTAATTGTTCATTTGCATATATATTTTCTAGGCAAAAGTCAAACTTGAGTAGTTTTGTTTCTGTTAGCGCCCTAGTCACTTTGGTGCTCCCTGTCCTTCAAATATTTTCAAGTGTTTTAGAACTATGAAGGAGTTTAAGTTATCCACCTGCTTGATAAACTATCACAATATAAACGTGTACATCGATGAGTTAAAAACAATACAACAAACCCATATTTTTTAGAATAGTAATAAATCTTCATTTGAAAAAACTTATAATCTGTCCTAGAAGAGCTATAGATAATTGTAATAAAATATGGCATTTATGCTAAATTTAGAAATTCAAATTCATCCTGCCATTCATAGTGTATTTACAATTTACACTCATCTAGCATAAGGATACACACATTCCTAATACACTTAGAAGAGGGATGTCCCAATTCGCCCGCATTAAATCCTAAATTTTAGTCCTGATGATGGCCCAATAGGTGAAATGTTGGGTGAGGATGGTATAGCAATAAAAAAATATTTATTTTGAGATACTCACAAGGTTATTGTCTAACAAATATAAAACGTTAGTATAATAGATTCAAATCAATTAAATATACAGTAAATATCAAATCACAAGGCTTTAATTGAAAAAAAATTATTGGAAGTTATTAATGTTATCTTCATTAATACGCAGTTAAAAAAAGAAGTGTGAAAAAAAAAACTTCAGAGGATATTTTTGTGAGTTTACTTTTTTTGAAAGTAATTTCCATTGTATTTTAACTGAACCTCAGAAATTATTTTAAGGTGTAGTGGAATAAACCTTTAAATTTCAGATTGAATAGATCGTTTTTACGATAGCTGTAGTAGAGCATACGGGCAGACAAACTGCAGAATTCCAGAATGAATACAGAGGCTTTCCACTTTGGCTTTGAAATTAATTGAAAAAACGAAGTTAAAAAAACAATTTTTTGGAGGGAGAGGGTGTTTTTATTTGCTGTTTTACAATTGAAAAATTATAAGCTAATAATTATTTCAATATCATGATTGAAAAAGCATGTGGTTCCTGTGAAGTTAATATGGAACAGTGGGAAAGCTTGAGGAAAAACAGACTACGTTGGCGAAGAGCAGGTGGCCCTAGACTAGACCTCTCAAGTTGTTTATTCATTAAAGGAATCCTCAGCTGCTAGCGTTCGTCCTATCAAGGACTACAGTCAGATACTGTACTCTTGTAAATACACATAACAGTTCTACGATAGGTAGTCTCGCAGTGGGGGCAGAGAAGTTAATTTAATCAAGGTTTGTTAGCTTCCCCATTTGGTTTATTTAACCAATTATGTAAATAGCAGCACACTTACTAATTTCAGAGGTCATATTTGTAGGATTATAAGGTGAGAGTATACAAACAAATTTAACTTTATAAACGAAAATAAATATAATTCAAATACAAATACCATCAATGTATTAATGTAGTAATTAATTCTTGCCATTAAATAATGTATATTTATACACATTAAAAACCAGTAGATGTTACCAGTGGCCGGAAATCTCTTTAAAAAATTATGTAAAACATTACTTTTTTAGGGGGCTTAAATGTACTTTCAAACTTTTTCGGAGCAGTCATCTCTCAACTGATTAAATGTATGTATGGTACACGAAAGCGGAAAAACAAATATTCAACGGATCTGATTTTTAGGGCAGGTTTTTTTTTTATTCAGACAAGATTGTGTTTTCACCTGTTTGTCTGTCTCTCTGCCTTACAAATGTAATAAGAAAAGCTGCAGTATCGAAAAAATGGATTAATGGTTATATTGAATTGATTAAGTACTTAATGTAAAAACATATATATATGTGTTTTTATACCGTTCTTAGTACGTTATAAAATAGACTTTGACATCCTGATCAATGATTTGAAGTTTTTGTTTAATATTTATTAGCTAAAAATGACAAAAGGTCATTAGGTGCTAAATAGGGATATGTTAATAAGTAATATTTTAGTGTCCCTGAGTTGCCAAAAAAAAGTCACCCCACAAAAAATAAAGTAATTTAAACGTAAACCATCATTTCAAGTGGAGCAATAAATTACTCACTCATTAATCCCACAGATTAAATTAGAAAATAGTCAACTTAAATGCTTTCAAAATGATGAGCAAAAGGCCAGGATCTCATTGCTCATTTATTTTCAAAACATCTAAACCAAATCACAAAGCAATAAGTTATAATATGTTTGTCAGACCTCTAATAACCAATGCGTCGTCATCCTGGAGTAATGACTTGTACACTATAACCTTCCTTAAATATCAGAAAATTCATTAGACTACAGGACATTGCCTAATATATATTAATTTTTTTAATTACTGGACCTTTATCCTTTTAATTAGTATTGTTTTATAAATTAATAAAATGAATATATCCCTCCACAATACAGTTTATTAACGTCTAAGATTCATAAATGATAATTTAATTAATTAAAGCAATAAGAAAATTCATTAGACTCGTATGAGTAGCAAGAAATTCACTGAAGTTTTTAAGTCACTAGCATTGACTTATTTACTTTATTATTATTACTCAAAGAAAGCACTCAAAGGATTCTCGACAATTTTAAGAGTGGCAACTTTAGTAAAACGTTTTGTACATAATGTTTTAACTAAAAATAAGATACATAAAGACATTCACGTTATTCTTGAATGCCTCTAGAAAAAGTTAGACAACTACGAGTAGGTTTTTTGTGTCGGGTTTCAGCATATAAATAATTTCAAATTTTTTTCCACATATTATCTGTTTTTTATTTTTAGTTTAGAGCCAATGTGATCCCCGGCCACTATAATGAGCCCAGTTACGTAAAATTAAATAATAAAATTCTTTGTCTCTCAAGGAACAAAAAAATATAACAAGACATACAAACAAGCATAGGAAAAATATTCCTCCACAAATGCTCTTACACTCTGTAAGAATTTTTCATATGTTTATATTATGCATTATTAATAAAACTAATTCGTTAGAAGCAGCAGATTGGGTCAGATAGAAGACTCTCAATTACGAGCTGATTATATTTCTACGGATTTTACGTCAATGTAGAATGGGGCAATATTTCATCGAACGGTGAATATTATATCTGCATCCTATCACCGGTAATGGACTCTATTCCCTGCTCAAGAGGAATAAATATCCCTTTTATTCGATAATAAAGGACTGTAGAATATAATTTATATATTTCTAAACGGAATAAGCATACTAAATTAAAATAAGAATGTAGCAAGTCCTCTGAATACGATTTTCATGGAAAATTTATTGTTATTTTCTTTTTTATTTTAGTGAACGGATATAACTACTTTTAAATTACGGAAATTTTCATGACAATGCAGTTAAAAACACGTTACCCAGATGAGGACTGGCACAAACGATTTGTAAAAACCTGGTAAATAAATACATTATTAAAATAATAAAATGTTATTTGCTTCATAGAACATGGTACGTCTCTCGTCCAAAGGAGATTTAGATAAGATGATTATAAACTGATATTAGAAAAATTATGACAAAAATTAATTTAAATAATGCATTGATTTCAAGACGGGAGCCATTTATTAATAAACGAATCAAACGTTAGGTTTGGTATATTTTGGCCGTTCCAGGAGGTACTGCATTACCGACATGCATGAGTACTCCGTCATTTCCCTAACATAATTGTGAAGTATTTTTTATCTGTTATAAATCAATCTTTGGCGCCACTTATGTGAATGAATTCACACATCACTAACAATGCACTGGCTGTATTTTGTATTTTCAAATTCAATTTATTTCTTCTGGGTCAGTACAAGGTCCAGTACTCAACGATAACTGACTCAACGACCAGACTAGGACCATCTACACGACTTTTACAAAATTATGGACACATTCCGAATAAAAACCCACTTAGACAACACATTTACTGACGGTAGCAAAAGTATCTGGTTCAACGGAAAAAACAAAGCGACAATACTCAAATCTACTGGCTACATACCGAACATGTTAGCTTGTACTTTTTGCAAAACGTACTAGTTTTTAAAGTCAACACACTTCAAAGGATAATTTAAAGTACAAAATAAAATTACTTCCTTATATGTGATATTTTGAAGGATTCGAAAATTGATTAAGGTTAAAAGATGATTATAATATTCTTCCAGCTCCTACACATCCTAAAATGTGTATTAATCAATAGTTTGTTGCTACGTTTCGGTCTAATCGTCAAGCCATCCTCATGTTACACCCACACAACAGTAATAACCTTCAAAGAAAAACAATAAGCTATAATTTTTCTAAAAACAATGTTTCACTCAGTCTAAAACACATACTTACACGTGTACAAAAAAAAAAAGAATTATATTAAATCAGCTATAGTTAAAATATACAATTTTAAATTTATTTTCAAGCCAGGAAATAGTCACAATAATTTTTATTATTTAGTATGCACTTATAAGGGGCATCAACTATAGTGGGAGATTATTAAACGTTGTGCTGTTTAGTATGCTTAGTCAGTTCTGTCTAGTTGCTATCAAATCTATCTGTTTAATTGTATCTACATAAAACCACATGCATGGTGCAGGCTTGTACATCTGTTTTAAAATTAACTGTTTTATTTTTAAATTATTGATATTTTTAAATATATTTTATGGACTTGTTATTGTCATTTTTTTCTATTATTTTCGGTATAAAAATCATTATTTTTAATAATGATGTCATGACATTAATATTTTTTGAATTATTGCGATAGGTTCTGTGTTGAATTGTTGCACTTTGAAACATATAGAAATCATCTTTACAGTGTTTGCAATAAACTGTGAAAAAGGCTCGTGAATCACAGTACATAATGTTAATTACACTGCAGAACATTTTTATAGTGCAATATATTTTCAAGTAAGTACGTTTCCTGTAGGTAAGCTGCGACGATGGTTAACCCTCAAACGTTGCGGTTGTACGTTTGGAAACGTCCCGTGAGATTGAGAACCGTTGAAGCACAACCCTTAGGAGATGTGCTGCCGATATCACAGCGCCGACTGAATGGCATTGTAGGCGCAAAGCAGTAGAGCACAATGTCCGTGAATGGAGTGAGTCTAGACCTCTCAGGCCATTGTGCAGGCCAAACCATCTCGACAGATACTGCCTCTGAGGTAACAACAGTTGGCTACAGTTGCTGCAGTACGGTAATATCCAATTATCGATGATGCAGACAGGCAATAAACAATAGATATGCACAGTAGTACGATATATGGTACATCGAAGACTTAAGATATCCAATATTCATTTACCTTTTATAAATTGTTTTAATGTCAAGTTGTTATCAAATTTAGCAACTGATTATCAATTCTATCTGTTTAATATATCTACTTAAAGTCACATGTATTCGCTTCGCTCACCCTTTTACCGGATTACATCAAAGATTATTTGGCATCGATAATAAACCATTTTTTTCCGTGCTTTTCTTTTTATACGTGTCTTTATTAAAATGTTTACATGCAATTAATGCATAGTACTTATGGGCAATGATTGGGATTTTAGTTTATAAGCGTCTTGATGTTTTGATGCCAAAACTACTTAACTTAAGTAATCACAACTCTATGATGCTCACTATAAAAAAAATATTAGTTTGTTACTTACGTGGTGTGTTATGATTTTTTAACGAATGATTCACGATGAATATCAAACTGGAAAGTGTTAATATGAGGCTGATAGATTTGTTAGAATAGCTAAGTGAGGTGAATCCATAGGGATCTATAAAGTAAGTAATTTTAACTATTGACATTTTCCTAAGTCTAGTGACGTGTGTGTTATGTTAGGCATGAATGAATTATAAGTGGGGAGTCTAACGATTCAGGGAAGGTTTCGAAGTATTTTATTACCTGGAAATTAACAGTTTATCAAGTGTTTAGTTTAATCAAGGATTTAAGGGCGTGAACATCCTCGGTGGAGAAGTACACTTAATCTCATTTGAACAAGCTTGCTATGGTAGTTAGAACGTTTCAGTGAGGTGTAATGATCGCAATGAACTAATCTAACAAGCATCCTTGTCCCCCCCCCCCATTGGTGAGATATCGTATGATGCCTCAAAAATCCACAAGTTCAGGAGAAACTTGTATTTGGTTGGTAGCGATTCTGGATGGATACTCCTATGTTTAAATAAATAGGCTTTGGTATCTCTCTATCTCTCTCCCCCTCCACAAAAAATAAATTGACAGCTCTCAAATGTGATTTTCAAAGTCATAAAGAACGTCAGAATATAAAAAAATATGATCTGATATGGTGACGAACAAAATCAATAAAGCAACAATAAATATAACATATAAAAAAGTTCTAAACTGCGCATAAAAGTTTATTAAGCCAAAAGTGATGCTCTATTTTATGTATAATGCAATTAAAAAAAACAATTTTAACATATTATTCCAACGATTGCTCTCCCAATTAATTACATTTTTTTGCTTTTAATTTTATGGTGTGGTAGTCATGGATCATTTGACCTTATTACAATCCTGAATCGGCCCGTTTTATTGCTTTCGTTGTTAGCAATAAGATGCTTGATAAGATAGATATAGTAGGTATTATTTTTCGCGGCAATTGCCGCTTCACATGCCGCCTTCTAAACTTGCTTAGCTAAGAAATCTTCAGCCTCTTCAGTGCCCGTACTCGTCGTATGGATTAGGGGCACATCTTCAATCCTATGTCCAGTAACTCATAAAAATATTTCCTGCCCACTCGTGAGAAAGGTTTTCCGTTCTGATACCTAAAGGCCTTCGTTATGGATAGAATTGCTGGGTGGTGACTATAGTTTGCTTCTAAAGTAGATCAATTAAGTATATGATAAAGTACTAAAAATCATCTTATCTTCCCACTTACCCACGAAATTCCCCTCATAATGAAATTTGATGGCGATTTATAATTTAATTTTTAAAATAAGCTAAACTATTATTCTAAATAAAGCTTATTTATCCGCTGTTATGGTTGTCTTTACCCTTTCCCTAACTTCATCTTTGTCAAAGTTGACAAACACATTACATTACCCGTCGTATAAAAAGCAAGATATGGTATGCATGTAATTGTATTAAGTTAAAACATCAGGAGGGTTATATATACCTGGTTATCATTCCCAAGGGCGTGGTGTTTAATTCTTGGACTTTCTTATGTACAATGTAATTCTCCACTTTATGGTAGTTTTAATTGTAGTTTTAATTGTCCCCTTCCTCTAACTGCAGATGTAACAAGAGATCCCCTATTTAAATGTAAAATTATGGAACCATAACCGTTACAACAGTTCAACCCCCCTAGTAATGGAACTTTATTTCTTTTCAAGTTTTAATTCCACGTTCTGACTCGGGGAGTTTAAATTGAGTTAAATAAATGAACTGACGCGTGTTCAAACAAACGAACATCATCGGTTTGCCAATGAGTTGGTGCTGGAGATTAAAAAAAAAAAAAATTGTTATAATATAAGACTTGTATAAGCGGGAACTTTCATCGCAGTTACTAATTGCCTAATGAGGGTAGATTGTAAATTGTTTACTCCTAATAAAAGAGTATTAATAATCATAATAGTAATATTTACGTTCTGTACTGACATTTAGGCAATTGGCTTGTTATAATTTGATTTCTATTCATGATTTGTATGAGCAGAAATACAATGATTACAAAATAATTGGGCGGCTTTTACATGTATTTACTTTGTCTGTTTTGGCTGTTTTTATGGTGCCCATAGCAGTTCTAGATCGGTCTTTCTTCCAACGAGATAGCCTGTCACTCGGGCAGGAATCATTTTTTTTTTTTTCATATTTTTGCACGGCTCTGCATTTTTTCAATCAAATTGCATAAAATAATGTGGAAACGTCTTTTATAAAAACTTTGTAAATGTCATTTATTAAATTTAATGTGAACATGACATAAATGTTGAAAAATTGTAGATACGTGCAGAAATATGTTGTAACTGTAGTTTGGGACATTTTCAAAAGGTTATCTTTTCATGAGATTGACCTAGATCTCGTTGCGTTAAATTTGAGTGCACAGTTTATGGACAATAAGAAACACTATCCAGCTTCAATTGTGGCAAGAGCTCAAATCTGCTACAGTGTAGCTATTTCAGTCAGTGGTGCTCTGTTCCCGTGAGTCATTATTGTGAGTACTTTTATAAGTGAGACAATGAGACTGCAACCTTGTAAAACTGCAGCGGCACGTTGCAACGAACATGCGCAACAACAGAGTCACTGCGATGATCTCCCTTGACTGCACGAAGGCATTTGACGTGTTCACTGAGGTAGCCACCGGCAGACCCAGACCGGTTTTATTCAAAGGCTTAGTAGGGACTGAAGTTTGGTGAGACTCCAGAAGCACGTCACATCGAATATGCAGAGTAAAAGAGTACCTGCGATAATCTCCCGCGATTGCTATAAAGCCTTTCACTCTCTATATCATTATTTACTGCTTTGACGTCTGAGGGTGTATGAATTCCCGTTACAGCTGCAGGACATAATGGCTTCCTATTTCGCAGGCAGAACTTTTTCTGAGCGGATAGGAACAGCTTCTACCATCAGAAGAGACTTTATCACCGAAGTACCCCTAGGGTCAGTGCTAGGGCCCCTACTCTTTAACATATACGCCGACCGTATAGTAGGATCATCATACGCCAACTGTGAGGTGGTGAGTATAGGGACGATGTTGGAGTCTACAGTAGCCTCACAGCGTAGACACTAAAGACTGAAGAGGGTGCCAGTCAAGTAATCGCTGACGACAGACTTCGAGGTATCAACATCCAGGTCATTCCGGTCAAGACACAAGGGATCGTTTTCTCGTTCTCGTGGCTGAAACTGCTAATTTATCAGATCGTCCTGAGGCCAGTGCTGATGTTTGGAACTCCGGTTTTCCGGTTTCTCTACACCAACACCATAGGTAAGCTCGAGCAATTCTAGAATATTCTGCGCACCGCATTGTAGCACACCCCTTTTCGAAAGACGAATTCTTCTCTTTCGTGACCTGCAACTCCCACCACTACCATCTAGATGGCAACTCAGGATTGTAGAAATTACGACCCTAGGCCAATAAACAAGCCCTTGACGGGCACTGTACTGAACGTTACCCAACCCTGAACGAGTTAGAACTACATGCCTACTCAGACTCTAGGCTCAACCATCAGTGGACTCTCACTACTGTGACGAGATATCTACACCTCAGCCGAGGTCTCCCACATTCCTCAATTCTTTCACCCAACCTTCAAGTAGGCCCCTCCTAGTAAAAGGATCCCTCTCACTCCTATAATTTCCATTTTATTTTATTTTTTCCCCATTCCTCCGTTCAAATTTGGAATGGTTTTGAAAAATGGAATGGTTTGGAAATTTAGAGGTTTGGAAAAAAAAAGAAAAGAAAAGAAAGATAAATGGAAGCAATTCTAAAATTATACTAACCTTTTATAGCAGACAATAATAATCACACGATTAGTTGTGACATTAATAAAATTGAATATAATGTGTTAATAACGTCACAGTGTTACACATCCAATTCGATTTGGAACAAAAACGTTAATGGTTGAATTCAGACTCGTTGTTATCTGTTACCAGATTTACCCAAAAGGTAAAAATATTTTTGACGATTTTAACAAGTTATATATAAGAAAATAGGGTCAGCTGAACCAGATAGAACATGAGATAACTGAATTCAAATCTTAAATTCCCCTTTTATTGTCAAATATTTATCATCTATCATATTATCATGTGATGACACTTCTCTTAGGAAAAATGACTTAGCCTAACTGTTTAGGCTAGTATGAATTTTACTTATCGCCTTTTTTTTAATATTTTTAAAAATTGAAATTTGTTTAGAATCATGGTATAATTGAGCTGTAAGTGGCTAATCTTATTCTATCCATGCATTTTAAGCAGTTATTATAATAAAACTAAACACATCTTTTTATTGTTAAAAAATCTATAGAAAGTAAATGAGGACTAGGTGATGGGGCTCATCTTTGGAGTACATAAGATACCTAAAACTGTCCTAAGACTAATCTTACATACTAACTTAAAACTAGACCGTTCCTGTTTCGTCACCCTTCTGCCATCGATGGGGAAACAAAGTGGGGGAAATTAAACACGGGGTTGGCCATGTATTGCATTGAATCAAAGAATTTGATATGTCTACGGTGAATAAATTTATCCAACGGAGACAGCTTAAGATTTTGGACGAGCTTAAACATTATATTATCTTATTAACGATCGTTACCGGATACTAGGGTTGTAGGTGTTACATCAGGAGGGGATAGGCTCGTTCTGTCTTCCATCTCATCCAGACTTTACACTTCGTGGAGAGGTTATGTAGTGGGGAAGAAGATATGGCTTCTTCTCTGCCTTCTACTATTCTGACCTTAGCAACAAACACGTGATGTCAGCTTAGTTCCTTGTCACGAAGGCGTCAAGGAGGTGCTTCCACCTATTATGCGCCTAGCCACCTAGATTGAGATGGTTCTTACCTCGCGTAGTAATCGAGGGTTTCTGATTGAATTTTACTAATAATCTAAACTAAAAAAAACATTATTAGCTAATCCCAAATTTCCTCTAGAATTAGCAACAAATTTTATTTTTATTAGAACTTTATTGTGCAATAATTACAATCTGCCTTTTATAAGGCAATAATAATACAGATAAATGATCTCATTCATACCATATTTACAGTCATCATTCACTCGCTCATTCATACAATAGGACATGATTGGAGAAACTGGCCATTGCCAGGACTCCCACTGTCACGCGATTATAGCAGGTCACGAGGCCACTGCCGTTTCAGTCTCCGAGGCGGATTATAGGGATGAGTGGCGCAGTGCAAAGACTGTGCTACAGGATTAGGGTGGTTGGAAAGGCTACTGTGGAATTTCATAAACTTGGAAGGGATGAGTTCTAGAATGTAGGGTATATTAAGGTCGTTATGAAGGGTTTTGTTGCTGACATAATAAGGGGCATTTACTATTGTTCTCAGGACTTTGGATTGAAAGGATTGGATACGCTTGATGTTCGACTTTTTTGCTGTCCCCCATAGCTCTATTCCGTATGTCCAGATTGGTTTAAGAATAACTTTGTAGATTAGTAGTTTATTTTCTATTGAGAGATGGGATGTCCTTTGAAGTAGTCTGTACAGTTGTCCAAAGCGTCTGTTTAGTTCTTGTCTTTTTAGTCTCGTATGTGGGTTCCAGGTCAGTCGTTTGTCGAGATGGAAGCCTAAGTACTGTACTGTCTCGGTTACTGGGAGAGGAATAGAATTAAAATAAACTAATGGACAAGTCTTGCGACAAAGGGTGAAGGTAATGTGGGAGCATTTTGCTTCATTAACTTTGATCCACCATTGATTGCACCAATACTCGATCTCGTCAAGGTGTTTTTGAAGGTTATGGAATGCTATGTCGGGGTCTGGGTGGGATGACAAGACTGCAGTGTCATCTGCAAATGTGGCCAAGAAGGTGTTGGAAGTAGAGGGGACATAAGCGGTGTATAGGTTATAGAGGATGGGGCCTAGGACACTGCCCTGTGGAACTCCTGCATTTATGGGATAGTAGTTAGAGTATTCTAAGCCACAGCGGACTTGGAAGAAGCGGTTTGAAAGGTAGGACTGTAGGATTAGGAAAAGGGTCTGTGGTAAATGTCTTTTGAGCTTGTAGAGCAAACCTGCGTGCCAAACCCTGTCAAATGCTTGAGCTGTATCAAGAAAGGCAGCAGTGCAATACTGTTTGGTTTCAAGGGCTGAGGAGATGTGATCAACTACGCGAAGGCCTTGTTGAGCAGTGGAATGTCGTTGGCGGAAACCAAACTGGTGTGTGGGAAAAAGGTTTTTGGATTCAACAATTGGAAGTAGACGTTTTAGTAGGAGCTTCTCAAATATTTTTGAGAGGATAGGGAGTAGGCTAATTGGACGGTAAGATGAGGCGTAATTGGGTGGTTTACCGGGTTTGGCGAATAGGACAATAATGGAATGTTTCCAGAGGAGAGGAAAGTGTGTCGTTCGGATAATGCAATTATATATATAGGTTAGGAAGATTATGGCTTTAGGAGGAAGTTGTTTGAGAATTTGAGGAGTTAGGAGATCATATCCAGGGGATTTTCTGTAAGGTAGGTTTTTCAGAAGGTATTTGACCTCAGAGGGATTAACGGCTTTTGGTGGAAGAGAGAGAGGAATAGGTGAAGTGAGGAAATCTTCCACAGTTTTGCTGTGAGTATGGCTTTGATGAGAAAAGTGAGGTGTGAAAGTATGGGTAAGATGCAGAGCAAATTCCTCCGACCTATCCCCATCCGAGGCCGCCCAGGACCCATCATCACGACGGAGTGGATGTGAAACAGGTTGATACTTTAGGATTTTTTTGGTTACATTCCACAAGGAGTTATCCCTGGTAGACAGAGAGGAGAGGTAGGAATTGAAAGAATCAGAACGGAAGGATGCCAATCGCCGCTTTACCAATCGGCAGTACTGATTGTACGAGCGGTGATCAGCAGGATGCCAGGATCTTTGCCACACTGTTCTAGAGCGGCGTTTGGATTTGATTAGATCTTTGAGATGCTGAGGTAAACGATTATGATTGTGGATTCTTGGGTGACGATGGGGTGACGATGCCTCCCAAGCCGACCTCTGGACCAGAGTAGTGAAAGAATGCACTGCATCGTCTAGGTCTTGGGATGTTTTCAGGGATAATTTGAGGTTTACGGACTCTGTAAGAAGCTGACGGAAGTGGTCCCAGTCAACTGGGCCCCTAATAAATGAAGGAGGAGGCAGTTTGTGAATTGGTCTTAGGGAAATGGTTAATAATAAAGGACTATGATCAGAGGAGAGGTCATCGAGGCGCTTGAGTGAATAGTTTAGTGTTCCTAAACTATTGTAGAAGAAAAAGTCAAGGAGATCTGGATTTCGGTTGAGATCTGATGGCCAATAGGTGGCTGTGTCAGGAGAGATAGTGGAGCATTGTTCCGTGTGAGTGCAGACAGCAAAGCACGTCCTCGTGTATTTGTGGATCTTGAGCCCCAGTGTTGGTGCTTTGCGTTAAAGTCCCCACCCACAAGGAAACGATGCCCGATGGAGTCTAGAAAGGAGATGAATTGGGAATCGGGAATGGATTTATTGGGAGGGCAGTACACTGATGCTAGAGTAAGGGGGAAAGTGAGGGTGGTGATTGACACTGCAGTGGATTGAAGGAAATCATGTGCTACCAAAGGAACTATGTGATGGGATATGGAGTTATGGACAATGACAGCGGTACCTGCATGAGCTCTTTCATCTGGGTGATCAGTTCGATAAGTCTGGTACTGTCGAACGGTAAATGGTCGTTTACTTGTAAGTCTTGTTTCAGTAATAAGAGCTACATCGATGTTTTTGTCATGGAGTAGTGCTGTCAGTTCGTTAGTGTGGGTGCGAACACCATTCGCATTCCAAAGGAGAATGGATAAGGAGTCGGAAGGATCCACTTATGGATTTTGTTTAACGGGGATAAGGTAGGAGACAAGATTTGTAAGAAGGGAAATGAGAGGTGTAATTAGGGTTCTGAACTCTGTAAGGAATGAGGTTAAAAGGCTGGTGAGATCTGAAGAGCTTGAAGGTGGCGGGATATGCGAGATGTGTGGTTGAGGATGCGATTGAGTTTGCCGATTGCTGGGATGAGCGGAGTGCTGGGAAAGAAGAACTTGCGGAGGAGGAGTGGGCAATGCCTGTGACTGCTCTCTGTTCCGAACTGCGTCAGCAAAAGAGACTGAAGGCCTCAAACTTCTGGTGGGGGCGCTTCTTGGGCTACCTGTGGCTGATGTTTCTTCTTCAGGACGACGACGTTGTTCACTTCTGGACTTTAGAATTCTATAAGCCTCACAGCCTTTATAGTTTGCCGGGTGGCCTTGGTGACAGAGCACGCATACAGCAGGTGATTTTAGGGGCTTCTTGCACAATTCACTTTTGTGCTGCCCACTGCACTTTACACACCTGGGAGGGTGGTAGCAGTATGATTTTGTGTGCCCATATGCCTGGCAATTATGGCATTGGACGATGTCTCGTTTCGGGTAAGGCTTTTCGACCTGTACTCTTGTGTAGTATAAGTGGTTAAGCTCGTAGATTTTCTCCACTCCAGCTGTTCGCTCTAGATCGACAAAGAATAAGGGCATTGGTTTCTTGATACTTGTATCATTTTCTTGTCTTTCCTCACGGAGGACATTCGTGATTTGGCGAACCTTGTACCCTAAACTTATCAGCTCATTTTCTATCTCGTCCGCTGGTGTTGTGGGATGCAGGTTTCTAATCACCACCCGCAGCGATCTTTCTTGCTTTAGTTGGTAGGTATGAAAATCAGCCTTGGTTTCTTCTAGGTATTTTATAATTCCTCGGTATGTTTCAGGAGTGTCCGGAGAAACTTTTGTGTCCCAAGATCGATTGAGGCAAGTATATTTGCCTGTACCTACAACTTTGCTCAATTATAGTATAGAGTGCATAGTAATTTGAAATTACTAATGTTGCGAACGAATATCGCTGGTGGCTTGGGCTGTGTGGGTGTTGTTGTAGATTCCATGTCCTCTACCTCAATATTTTTCAACACCTCGTAACTATTGGGTGTGAAAAAGGGAGACTCATGAGTTACTGTTGTTTGTTTTGATGTGGTGGGTTGTGGTGGTATCTCTTCCATAGAGCTACTAGGTGCTGAGGAATTTATTGGGATATTCCGATTAGATCGCCGTGGCTTGCGTTTGACTGGTGACATAGTGGGCGTAGGTCCCAATGATCTTGAGCGTTTTTTTTTATTTTCTGATATAACTTGTTGATAGAAACGCATGTTTCATATTCTTGTAAATAGTTTTTAATTGAATAAAAAAAAAAAAAAAATTCAATATAATGTAGCCTCGAACACAGGTATTTGAGTTAATAGCTTGTGGCGTAATTAGAGGCCTGAACAGAGTCTACTGAGGGCCAGCTGGACTCCCCACTCCTATCCCCACTCTCAGCACGGCTGACTGATATCTTGCAATATGGCCGCCCTCTGTATGAATTGTGAGATGAAAAACTTATGTTAGCAATAATAATGTTCCTCTTTCCACTGACCTGTAGACAGTCCACCGCGAACGGTTCGCCCAAGGGTCGGTTGGAACAGTTTTGCGAACTAGGCACTTCCTACGAACGGTAACAAGAACAGTTTGTTGCAGAGCGATGTGAAACGACTTCTATAGTTAGCGCAGGCGCAGTACTTCCAGCAACAAATTATGACTAATATTTGTCTTATACATAAATTTGAGTAGGGTATTTAATAGGGTCTGATTCTAAACACCCACCCGCAGGATCCACCATATATGTCCGGCCCCGACACCATAAATTTAAAATAGTGTTTTTTGGTAATAATTTTTATTTATCCTACTCGTTATACAATACACCAATGGTTCTTCTCCTGGAGCACGCCAAATTTTCTAGTTCTTGACGGTTCACGGTTGCTCTGAACATGTTTATGAGACCCCTAACATGACCAGTGACTACTAGAGAAAGTTGGAAGTAAACATTCTAGTAGTAAAAAGTAAAAAAACTTTTTTGGTACGGTACATGAAGTAACTGTTAATGGTTGGTAATAACGCTCATTTTCAATTTATCGGAATACGGTATCTATTTAAGCCACAGTTATATATATCGCTATGGTATAACACAAAGAAGATCACAATTAGATAATGTACTATGCAAGTATATGTCTGGATATATATATGTGTTTTTTTAACCGAACACAAATTTAATTACAGTTTTATTAATTAAAGTAATATCTTACTCAGCACCGGTATCCTTATAAAATTGAAATGATATATTTATGTATTTTAATTATGTCTTCTGGTGTAAATTTTCTCATGTAACTGAGTTATCACATGGAATTTACTTGCCAAATTTCACATTACATTGAACTAGAGGAGGCTCAATATAACAACAAAAATACTGACAGACTTTGAAGTGAAAACATTAGGGTTTCAAGTTTAAAAAAAGACTGAAGCTATTTTAGTCCTAAAAGGTTGACGATTTACTCACTTCCGGCTTAGTATCACGTTTAAAGTTAAAGTTCTGATGCTATGTATTGTAATGCAAAACAACCTCGTAGCTGTCTTTAATGAACCCTGAGCCACGTGGAATAGTTTTTCCATACTTATTGTATTTTAATAAAAGAATAAAAAAAAGAGGCTTGAGGAACATACTTTTGAAATCACAGATAAATTGTTCATGCGCAATATTGCAATGTAAAATAAAACGATACAAAATATATAAGTTAAAAATTGCAAAACTTAATTGGCTTAAATTAGTGTATGACACTGTAGCATAATCTGTCTGTGGTAGCAAGGGTGATTGGAAAGCAAATTTTAACAAATAAAGTGAATTTTATCTTATACATATAATAAGTTATGGTCTAAAGAGATTGAACCATACGAATACAGGCGGACGACTCATCATTTCTCTTCCCTTTGCACGTGGAAGTGAATCGTTATTCAAGGGCTCGGCACAGACTGCGGACAATCCCGAGCCAAGGAGGCTAGGGCTTATCCAATCGAAGCGACCACAGCTAAGCACACGTGTTCTGCTACTAGAAGTCAAAGGAAGGCAGCCTGGACACTGATTAGCGGTACTCACTTCAACCCTCAGTTTTCCTGAAAACACCACTGGCAGCTACGGGGTGCTGATCTACCAGGCAATCTAAGCTCCACCATGCAATATTAATACAAGGAAGCACCCGGGGAATAATTCTCGGACCACCAACCCCTCCCTTATCTATAGTTTATCTCACGACCAGCTAAACTCGCAGTTTTCCTCCTCCGTATTACTGCTGTGGAAGTTTATATCAAAGTCAATTATGAAATTGTACAATAGAGCATAACAGTAATATATTTCCTATCCTTGGACAACGCTAACTTTGACAATATCAATCCTCACTAAAATTTACAATGTGCAGAGAAATGAAATAAGTAAAACTGTACACAATGAACACAAAAACATTATCATGAAAATAAAGCAAGAACTCACAATTATGAATGCACATAATACCTACATACCTAAATTTACAGACTTAATAAAAAAATAAGTTATAGCACCCTAAGTAGGTGCGTACTAATTTATGACAGTAGCCTATGAAATATAATAAAAATGTAATAAAAGTCAACACTAACATTAGCACTTTATGCAACTACTAATTTGTATGTAATTGCGAATAGCTGATTATTGAAACTGCTTTATTATGATAAAATGACAATCTACCTTATTGTGCAATAATTATGATCAATTATTCATTCATACCATATTTACAATTTTTGTTCACTAGCTCACTCATACAGTGTTTACAAACAGCACAGAGAACTCCCAAATCCACATGGTTGTCACCTCCCTCACATGCGAAAGAGAAAGTCTTGGGAAATCCACCGCACTCCTCCGTAAGCCGTGTCACCGGATAGGAGCCATTGGAGGCTGACCAAGAGCCACAGATGCTCAGGAAATGATTGGAGAACCTAACTATTGCCACGACTCCCGCTATTACGTATTTATAGCAGGTCATATAGCCAATAGCTAAAAATCTTGTTCTGTACAAATTATTGCGATTGGAGTGTGAAATGGAGTTCCAGAAGGATAATGGGATAATGATGAAGGAATTATAAAAATGCTCTGTTTATATGAAATTATAATATAATTATTTGAAAATGTGATTATTAGTTACTGAAATCTTTAAAAAAAACTAAATGATGTATCTTTGGTAAAAAGTACCTATTAATTTCTTACCCATCATTTGTTTAGTATTAAAAAGTCCAATAAGTATCTGTTCATATTGTTTTATTTTTCATTACATACGTCCTATATATTTACTATTGAAGGAACAATATTGATCCGAGATTCCACAGTTTTGGCCAAAATGATTAATTGAATGTGTCAAAACATGTTGACTACCGAAAAAATCTACTCTTAACAAATAGAAATATGGATGAAGGAAACATGTGTTCATAACATAAAACCTATATTGAAGGGCATGGAATCGATTTCATTGAAATTCTTCTTGCTTCTTATATTCATCAATATGTCTTAATCATAGTTAGATTAGATAGATTCATCAATAGGTTCTGTGCTGGGAATAAAAAAAATGTCTAATATATTGATAAATCCTGATTTGAAAAAACAAATTGCGATATGCTTTAATACAACGGTAACTAATAAATGGGGTAATTAATTAAACTATGTACAAAATATTGCATGATATTTCTCTTTTAAACTGAAGTTCAAGTATAAATAAATACAATATACACACAGGAAAATGCTTCTAGTCCACCTGAAGCGCCTATGGGAAAGTTACCTTTCCTGGAGGGAAAAGGGAGCAATGATCAGATACGAGTATATGCTCAACGCACACCTGCAGCCACTTTACTGTTACATGTTAGCAGAAGAGATTGAGCGCGCACTACATGGGGAGATTAAAGGTCATTGCCTCGACTTCCGATAACGGAGAACGTTTCTATTTCAATCTCCGAAGAGGATTGTAGGAATATGTGTAGCTAGAAAGCTATTTTGTCATCGGATTAGGGCGTGAATGGGGGATTTACTATTGTCGTTTGGGTAGATAGGATTGTGTGCTATTGAAGTTCGAGTGCTTTGCTGCCCACAAAGTTCAAGTCTCTATGACCAGATTTCATAGATTTTATTATAAAAAGGTAGATTGTCAATCAGTATTTTATTTTCTATTGAGAGGTAATCTGTCTGCTGTGCGAAGTAGAATAGCAATTGTCCAAAGCCTGGTTTAAACTCATGGCTTTGGGTTATCGTGCGTGTATTCAAAGATATCCAAGACGACATACTGTGTCCGGTGTCTGGAGGTACTAAGGAGGAATGGTGGATAAGATCTTCGTCGTAAGGTAATGTTACCTGGGTGTACTGTAATTAACGTTTATTCCCGATTGGTTAAACCAGTGTTGAATTTGGACGTTATTGCTTGCTGTATCAGGATCTTAAAACGTTGATGGGGGTGGTATAATCCTACTTTTCCTTTAGCCATCCAACCAATCAACCAGTAAATAATTACTAGTGTCTATGGTTGGTAAGTAAATGCGGTTTCATAGCTGGTCTTTCAAGTGTTAAACGTTGTACCTTCTTTTAACTTTTTCCTTCCTAACGGGTTCCTTCTCCCTCTCATTCCATGCGTTTTTTTGTTATATCCTCCAAGGTAGACATTACTGTTGCTTAACTCACTCAAGCCATTAAGCAGTGACTACAGGCAGGAAGGCAAATGCGATGCTATACTTTGGAAGTCCCTGCGGTCTATCAGGAGGTGCTTCACAGTACGAGCAAGACACCACAAACTCAACATTCAACATCTGGCCTGCCTCCCATTAAGGGATCATGGATTAGCCTGCTATAGCCAATCCACAGTTTGGCCAATGGAGTACTAAATCCTTTAATTTCTCTTAGGTTATTAGTTTCCTTTGTTTTATTTGTTATTAGGGCACTTCCATTAGCGTTTTTAGTTGTGACCGAATCCCGAACATTTATTGCCATTTATGTTACTCTGCCCCAGGATCTAGAAAAAAGTGAGACTGCATCTTCGATGCTGTAAACAAAATTATAATTAATCAAAACTGAAATTGTTAGTGGTAAATTTTGGAAACTCAAAAATCCAGGGCTTCTTAATATACTTATGCCATATAATATAGTACTAGTACATACATGGCTCAGTGGCCTCGGTTTTTGTTTACTGTTTAAATGATTTTTCTTTCTTACTGAATGCGTTTTTTTCATCAATTATCTACCCAATGGACGTAGAATGGGAAGGAACCGAATCAAGAGATGCTCACGGTTTTTTTGAAAATGTGTGTGTCGGAAGAAACACGTTTCATATTGTCGGTAGACACCTAAAATTAGCATTTCATTCACTCCTGTGACATGAAATAAATTAAACTAGGTTTAAAGAGTACGTATGGACTCTTTTAACCCATATTGCACTAGTTAAGGGGACCGATTGGGAACTTGACCAAACTGTATATAGTTTACAATATACTATACTAATTACTGTGTACAATTAACTATATTGTATATAATCTTAATAATATACAAGTCAGCCTATCTGAGGACAGTAAACCTGCTCCCGTTTCTGCCTTTGATCCGTCGTTATAGAGCGAAAGGTGTTTCTTGGTTTATGAGTTTATCGTTTTGTTGATATAAGGAAGAGTGAATGTTCAATAATGATAACTTAAGTAGCTATATGTAACTGTATGCTGTAATTAACCAACGTAATAGACTATGTGAATACATTTACTTAGGAAAATACTACCTAAAAAAATTCCGATTTATAAGTTATCAATGTTATATTGAAAGTATTTGTTTTAAACAGTTCTAAAAAAGTAGATATTATAGTATATAATAAAACAGAGACTCTCCAGTTATCAGAACTAGAGGCATATTACTATCCATGTTAAGAAAAAGTAGTAAAACGCAGTTGTAAAAAACTAACTTTTATAATTTCATAATACCCCACCTTTGTCAAGTTATAAATTTAAGTTATACGACATCCTGCTCTTCCGAGTTTTCCATTTTACAATACAAAGTTAATGAAAATTCTATCTTTATGAATATAATGAAACACCAATAAACCCCAAGTTCTTAATTAGCTTTTTCCCATTTATAAGCAGCTATATTTTACTTCTTTCCAGCTCTACCCGCCCACTGGCCCTATCGTAAAGGAGAATTAGTGAGTGAAAAGGAGATTAATTTAATAGCTACGAAAAGTAGACGATTGTACAGGTGCCCGGGCTACAGTTGCGGTGTGCGGGGTAGCTTTGACGTGTGCTATTCAATCCCATTTGGAAAAAGATTGCCTGTGAACAAGGCAATTAAGGATCATTGAATCTGTTTATGGATCCTCCCAGTCAGTTTTTCCGCCCCCCTCGTTTCCAAGGCCTCCCCTTCTTTAAACTAATTAGAACTTTTTCTCTCTCTCTTCCACTTTCTGATGATGAAGAATAAGATGAATGTCATCGCAGACAAAAGTTCCTTTCTTTCCGCTTCAAGCAGGTTCTTATCTCTCCCGCTTCTGGGGAAAAAAAATGAATGAGGAACAAATAAACTCTAAAATCATACCGGTTAATCTCAAAAGGAAAACCGCAATAATAACTTTATTAATTTTTCAAAGATAAGGAAGAAGGGCTTTACAAAATAAGTTAATTATTAGTAGTCTGGATAGTCTTATTTGATTTCCATCATAAAGTTTAAGTGACGGGTTTAAATTAAAATGTATATAACTTATTAATCAAAAAATAAAGGATATAAAGTGTATACGGGCTAGTTTGAGGTGTAATTTTACAGTTTGATATTAACTATATGACAGTAAAAAAAGTTAGGCAATATAAAATTGATTTGCTTAACTTAACACCTGTGGATCTAGTGTTGTCTATTTCTGTTAATCAATAATAAACTATATTCTAAACTAATAAACTAGATATGAATTTCTGAATACCCCTCTAATTAAACACTAAAACTGAGAGAACACATCTTGCGTGGACGCCTGTCTGCCAAATCTGACTAAAAACGGCCTATCTGAGGGTGCGTGCTCGTATATATAGCCAAATCCCAAAACTTGTATTTGAGATCCGAGTACCCTAATGTCTAGAGATTTATCCCATGACACCTGAGGATGAAATGAACACAATTATACTCAGAATGTCAGAAGAAATCAAAATTGCCTACTTCAAATTTAGTTTGATTCTAAAATCTCATTGCAATGTATATGCCTGTGGCCTAAACATACCGGAGTAAGCAATATCAAGTACCTAGGCTACTGTTTCTTAAGTGTACCTGAGTTCAACGACAGTCCTACATGCAAATTATCTTCTAATCATGTCCAGTCAGCATGCAACATCTAATCTCCTTAAGAGAGAAGGAAAGCACAATTTGTTAATCTATATCGCCGACCTTCACTTGTATGTCTATCTATTGTCTAAACTTCATAAAATAATAAAACAAAAGGGTTAGAAAAAAATAACAGAAAAAGAGGAACAATATTGTGGATCGTGAAAGAAAACAGTAATGTCAAGTGTGATTCTTATGCAATACTTCGATGCAAAACATAACCTACTTTTCTAACCCAATCAGTATGATATAAATGTATTTATTATTTAGATTACCGAGCTTTATTTAAATCATAATTAAATGAGAATTTTCAGCATCGTGGGGTATCAGACGGAAATAATATACAAAATGGGCCTAAAGTAAACACTGGTTATGCATTAATAAATTTTTGTTTAAAAAACACAAGTCAAATAAGTAGAGTCAACCCAGAATAATAGAAAAACATTTGTGCTTAATAATCCATGAATAATTGGCTATATTTTCAGTGTCTACCTAAAATCAAGTAGTGGTTACATGTAAAACTTCAGTTCAGGGTAGACCATACCGTACAGAAACATGGAAGAACAAATAAGGGTGTCGGGAAGGCTTCTTGTGCACGTCGAGGGGCACCAGATGTCGGGAAAGGTTGAACAATTGTCGGAGGTGAACAATTGTCGGAAAAGGTGAACAATTGTCGGAGGTCAACAATTGTCGGATTGTTGTAGTTAATAACATGGACCATGTTCCATGTAGGCGTTAATATCTGACTCCATTTATTGATAGAAATGTGTCCCGACAAGACACTGTGTTCAGGATGAGGTTCAGAGGTTCATAAAGAATAAGACCAGTTTTCAGAGTTCGGGCGAGAGATCGGCAGCGTAATAAGTACAAGTCGTCAGAGGTCTGCTAGAGGCTGTGTGGCAAGTGCCGTCGTAGAGGTGTGGCATAGCGAGAGTAGATTAGCGGAAGGCTGAGTGGGCTTACTCCCAGGGCCCCGAGGCCCTGGCATATCATGAGGTAATCGGCTGTGGAGACTAGGAAACAGAGTAGAGTGAGCCTACCAGGGCCAAGTGGCCCTGGTGTCAAGTTACAAGTAGTGTGGCTCAGGAGACTAAGAGACAGAGTGTCGACTCATAGGGCAGCAGAAAAGAGTAGGTTCAGTCCTTAATCTCCTGGTCTTAAATACCATATCCCCTACCTAGTGAAAGGTGGAGTCGGCTGACAGGGGTATGTTTTACGACACACAGGTGGCCATTTCCTTTTAGTTTTATGACCGTTGGGGTAAAAGGGTGTGTTTTTTATGGCTGCTAGGGTCTCACCCACTTGGGTTATTTGACCGCCTATAGGTGCCCCTATGTCTACCTGGCTAGTCAGGTACCGTTTTATGACGGTGCCCCTCTGAGTTACTTGTCTACGACTTCCGACCTCTCTATGATTTATTACAAGAAGTTTACACAGATTTGCATTTCTATTATAATACATTATGAACCAGAGTGCAGGGTAATTTACATATTCACATATTCGCTATATATTGCTACAAAGGGTTTCTGTTTATCTACAATAAGTCACTATACACAATTCAATCTAAAAATTAATGCATTTTTCTACAAAAAAATGGGGTCGTCCCTATTCGGGATCTTTTCATACATATAATAAATATATTAAGATTCTTTCAAAACTGTTATACACGTCAGTATAACATAAGAGGTTGTGGGTTTATAAAGGGAAAAAAAAACATCTGAAAATATTCCGCTATACCAAAGATGTTGTAATTTAAGCCAATTCTTTACATTAGGTCTATGTTAAAATATTTGTATTATTAACCGAAAAAATAAACTGCTGTTTTTTTGTAGCTTCTGTTGCCTTCACTACTATATATTATAGAGGTACGTCCAGAATCATAAAAGATCTACCTCTCTCATGAAAGAGCAGGTATAGCTTTTTGGCCCTGTTTCATTTCAGTGTCCATTCCACCCGATGTCCGGTTTCATCGCTAGTTGAATTACATCGGATCCAGATGACTGAACGACCGTGGGATGAGTTAGAGCTAATGGACAGGGAAAAAAACAACGTAAAAAAAAGTGGAAAATAACAATCTTTGATCTGGTTTGGATGCCCTTTTCATCGGGATTCCAGTGGATTGGGCCTTGTTAAGCGGAATTTGATATGTGGCAATTATTGACACAACTTTGAGTCCGTTTACAATCGTGATTCCGGGTATAGTTCGGTTTTGCACAAAACCCAACTTTGACCGTAAATATTCTCGAAAAACCATTAAATTTCTTATTTCCACATTTTTAATATCAGTTATTGCTCTACTGTGAATGTACAAATGATGTAGTTGCCTTTCGTGAATGATACAGGTTTTACGGAATTTATAATGTTTGTCATCGTTAATATCTGAAATAATAAAATGTGTGATATATTACACTTGTCCAGAAAACACTGTTTCTAAAGCCATTGGGCCATTTGACCAGCTTCAAGCTGCAACTGTGTTAGTTTTAGTTCAAGCTGGTGGCTCTATCTGTCTGTTATTCTACTCAACTGGGAATGAAAAGTAGCGAGACTTTGTGAATGGTTGCTTGATGTCTGATCAGATTAGTGCTTATCAAGATAAATATTTCATTAGCGCTTTGTTGTGCTCTTTGTTTAATTTAATTTCTTCATTTCCAAGGTGAGTGAGTTGCTCTCTGCTTCACCAAGGAAGGGGCAAGATGAAAAGAAATTGCTGGCTATCAATGCAAAAATTTATAGTTAATTATATATACTATCAAGTTTTTCTTCTCTCAATTCGCTAACTAAATTCTTAACATTATTGTCTGGAAACTGACTTTCTACGCGATTTACATGCAAGTAGCAGCAGGACTGCGGAAGGAGTAGAATTAAACTTGCCAGCTAATCTCCAGTGGAGTATTGAAACCGATACCTCATTCCCTGTGGTATGCCCCACAGTTCCCCATTCGAAATCCAACAGATACCATCGGGATTTCGGCTGGTTTTAAATTGGGATTCAATCAGGCCACCGAAATAACGATACGCCATTATAGATAACTGCGTTGTTACTGCTTTATTTAAACCGGCCTGAAATGAAGCGATCCTCCACGATAAATGTTACAGTGACAAAGTTTTAGTATCGTTAGTTCTGCTCGGGCGATCATTTACCATTGTATTATGAAACTTACTTTAACCCCCGATAAATCCAGTTCCAGCAAAGAAAACCATAATGATGATAATGAAGTAAAAAAAAAAATAATAAAAATAGACGTTAGATTATTAGTTCAAATAAAATGAAGAATTTGGAGAATTGTTTGAATATATCGATATATAATAAATACACAACTAATGCAACTCGTTTGAAGAGTTCATATTTTATGGGACAACGAGATGATGGATTGGACAGCTACTAATTAAGTATAGATGCGCTAGTTGATAAGTTAATTTTCCAATATAAAATAAAACGATGGAACACAAAACCAGTTAGACATTGTAAAATTATTTATCTGGTCTCAGTTTCTGCTACATCTTGTTCTTATCTATGGTAATCATGTTCAGGAAGCAAGGAACTGAGCATTGAAGGAGCGTTAGAATCGTCCGATGTCTGAAAACCTAGCTATCTCTAGATATATAAATTATATATATAATCCATAAAGTATCCCCTTTTTTTCTGATACGCCTAAGTGGAGATTTATACGATATTTTCGAGTGCTAGTTCCAATGCTAATTAGTCTCATTAGAGAATGATTTAAATTCAACTTAAATTTTGGTTTATTTTTATGTTAGGTTGTATACAGGGAAGGTGTCATATGTATTCTTGCGTCGTGCCCGTGCGCAGGGACCAAGTCTAGACCGCTCTCGTCAAACCTTTAAAACTTTCCCTTTGTTTTAACTCTCTCTTTATCCCATGTGCTGGCATTGTGGCATCTTATTCTGCTAACAGTTTTATTCAATAACCACGAAATCACGCTTCACCGTTTTGTCTGTTGGTTTATTCGAATTTTCTCACTCCATTGAACATTGGGCCAGAGAATCCATTGGCATAGCTGTATGTTCATTCACCACACGAGGTTTTGTCTCGACAGTCATAAGGTACATAGTATTTTTTTCCATCTATTTTTCCTTCTTCAACCCTTCCTCCTATTTTTTTTCTTACATTCTTTTCAGTCGTACTCGTCAGAGCTTCTCTTGGTAAGTACAATTTACAATGCTTGGCTACATTTTTCTTATATGTAACAGTATCCAATCGTTTATACTGAACTATTCAAGAAAGATTTTTTTTGGGTCCCTTCTTATTACTTACCTATTTATACTGTTTTTCCTTTCGGGTTGATTCATTTATCCTGGGAATCTAGTTTACACACAATTTAATGGTTATCAATAATTATATCAGTTGAAATCAATTTGGTAACACTAAATTGTTATTATCAAACTGTATATACTAATTGAATGGTTGACTTGAATTACTATCATACTGATATATAGATATTTCAAAAAATGTAGCAATGGAAAGCCTCAGTTATTTTCTCGATTGTCAGAGAAATTTCATTTTAAGCGACATGAAGTCGTTACATACAGTATCCAGACACCGCTAAATTCAATTAATACGTAAAACTAAAATATAAACTTAATTGTACGAGTACAAACAAAACAAAATTACAACTATAAGATCACCTTTTAGTGGTTATCAAAGATAATCAGAATTTGAATATTATGCAGCACATAAAACATTATGCGCAACACTTTTCCTAAATTATTATTGCTAATCTTATAATTTTTAAGAATCTTTTAATTGCTTTCTTTTACTACGTTATAAAATAAAGTGATGCCAGTGGTATTATGTGTTAGGGGTTGGTAGTACGCTTAGGTAAATTTGTTATTATTATCTGAAGTTCATTGTATATTCTCTGCAGTTAAAGTAAGTTACTTGTACAGGTGTACCATACCCCATGGTGGTGATGAATAGTTTAACAGTGGTCTGACAAGCGAGATGCTTAGGTGTTTTGAAAACATAGCCTTAGTTACCTGCAGGCCAGACTGATAAGTAAGTTAACTTAGCACCAGGCAATAGCAAAACATCTGACTCAGACAAGCGAGCGTAAATTCGCAGCGACTGCTGGGGTGGCTTCTACTAACTCATTTCGCGGGCCAATCTATATTCACGGATTGAGCCTGCTACGTGCAGCGTTAATCAGCACACGTATGAAATACCGTCCCTGAATTTTGAACCCTCACCGCTAGCTCTGATTTAATACTCCGACTCTCGAGTCTGATCATTTTGCGGTGGAAACTTGTAAACATATTCAAGTGTGCACGAAAATGTCAACTTAGGACCAATTAAATAGTTGTTCCATAGAGCAGTACACCTCGACATTGGTTTTGTTCTGTGGATGCTAATTAAATTGGTTATGAGAAATATTTTTTTAATACGTATATAAAATAATTAAATAAGTTACATGGATGGTAAATGAAAGATGAAATGTTATTCAAGTAACCCGGATATGGTAGAATGACTAATATATACACAAAATGTCAGGTGGCAGTTGTAGATATTTTTTTGAAGGACACGAGGTCTGATCGGAGGATGTGGACATAAACCATGCAACAATCTAACTTTAATATATCAGTACAATCCACCAATGTTTACATTTTCATATGCATGTGAAAGTCCAAATCCTTGCTGTACCTCGGAGCTAACAAGCTATGTGAAACCGCCCCAGGCAACGTCCCGAGGGTGCCCGGGACACTGGCTATCCCAACCATTTCGAACCCACTGTAGGAGCTATTTAAACGTTTTATTACCAACATCAGGGTAACTGTGAACATGCTATGGCTAACAATTTAAATGGGAAAATATAATAGTAATTATTATCATATGTGTGGTATTATTGATGTCAAATATTACGTATTATGAAGTAGGTTAGTTTTGGAGAGAAAATTTAAGATGACATTTACGGTCAATTTGTCATTTTTTAATTCTCCTGGAAATCTTAATAGGCTTTTCGGCTATTTAAAATAGGCCTGTAAAAAAGGTACTCCTTGAATACATGAACGATGGTTAAATCTCGGTTACATTTTCGAGGTTTAAGAGATAAACTAGGGTGACGAGGCATCCATTTAGTCTAAAATGTACTATTCTAAGGCGAGTTAGATGTACTCCATGGTTTGACTTCTCTTTTAATGTACTTGAGATTATTGGCTGGGCTCTCATTCTACAATGACTGCCATCATTTAGCTATTTCTTCTATTTCCAGTGGGTGTGCGAATTCTGACGAAGTAAGAACTGCTATACTTCATACTGACAGAGATAATGCTTCTCTGGTAGCTCTATCAGCCATTCTATTTCTCGTGATGCCTACATGTCTGGGTGCTCATATGAAGTGGACTGACTTATTTATTTCTACCCCAGACTGAAGAAGGACTGCTACTGTCGTTCCCCAGGCTACTCTACCTACCGGCAAGACACGGAAACAATCTCAGGGAGCGTGGCTATTTTAGTCAGGCAGGGAGTGCCATGTAAACGTCTAGACCCAGTGGTGCCATCTGACGGGAACCACTATGCAGTCACCCTCCAACTTCGTTTGACTAACAATATTGTTGTTACTGGAATTTATAGAAGGCCTAGAACAAATCTAACGACAGCCAGGTTCCTAATAACCCAGATCAGCAAAAATAAAAGACACGTAATCATTGGAGACCTCAATGCCAATCACAGCTAGTGGAGTGGAACAACAGCTAATGCCTTCGGCAGACATATAATCAAGACGTCGTTCACAGTGATCCACCCAGGCTTACCGACATTTCGGCAATATGGTAACCCAGATAGGACTTCCACACCAGACTTTTTCTCACCTAACAACCTCATTGGGTCACCGGCTGCTCATGAATCTTCAGACCATAGATCTATTCTCTATGAGCTTGAAGGCAACATTCCAGAGCCACCTGCTTCAAGATTTGACTACTGAGAGGCCAATTGGGCCCAATATAAGCATCTCATTAGTGCCGAGTTGCCCCCAATCGCGCCTCTTAGACATACTTGGGATATTGACAGCGCCATCAATCAGTCACCATTGTCCGAGCTGCTGATGCCTCCATTCCAAAGTTCGCCCCGGTACCGGCTTCCCTGAGTAAGCCACCAGAACACATCATGCAACTGATACGGCAACGTAATAACATTAAAAACAGGTGGTTCCGGTCGAAAAACAAAGACCTGAGGCCTGTGCTAAACGCTCTAACTACCCAAATAACATCTCTAATGATCCAGTGGAAGAGCTCTGTGTGGGGTGACCGTCTCCGCAGTTTACACAGTGACTACAAAGCATTTTGGCGGCTGGTTAAAACATCTGTAACCAAGAAAAACACTGTAAGACTGGTAAACAACGGGCAGTTCATGTCTGTTGCAGAGCAGGCAGACATACTAGCCAACCACTTGAGAGGGGATAGAGAAAGTGATCCAATCACAGCGCCCGACCGGCGGACCCCTACCCTCACTACTATATATACCTCCTACCAGGTTGCAGCAATCATTCGTCGCACCAAAGGCAACAGAGTACCAGGGTATGATAACATCCAAAACATCCTTCTGAAGCAGCTACCACGGAAGGGAATATCTCACATAGTGAACATCCTCTACTCTTCACTGAGACTACACTACTTTCCCCAGACGTGGAAGCACGCCGTCGTCGTCCCACTATTGAAACCGGCCAAGAATGGATATGAGCCAGCTCACTACAGGCCCATCAGTCTGCTGACCTAATTATAAAAAATATACGAGAGGATTCTCTATGGCCATCTCACCAGACACTGTGACGCTCAAGACATTATACCACCTCTACAGACCGGCTTCAGTAAAGGACTCAGCTCGGACTGCAATCTAGTGAAACTGCAGCGGCACGTTGCAACGAACCTGCGAAACAACAGAGTCACTGCGATGATCTCCTTCGACTGTACGAAAGCATTCGACTCTGTAGATCATCGTACACTCCTGCGACGCCTGAACGAGCACAAATTTCCTGCGCAAATCCAGAACATCATGACTTCCTATCTAGAAGGCAGAACCTTTTCTGGGCAAATAGGAGCCATATCAACCACCAGAAGAGATTTTATGGTCGGAGTTCCCCAAGGGTCGGTGCTGGGAACCCTACTTTACAACATCTACACCGCGCACAAAGTAGCAGCATCATACTCCAACTGTGAGGTAGCGGCATATGTGGACGATACAGCAACAGCCTCAACCCAGCGAAAGCTCTAAAGGCTGCAAAGGGCGCCAGTCAGTTAATCACTGACAGGCTACGAAATGTCCATATTCAGGTGACCCGGCTAAAACTCAAGGGATCGTCTTCTCCTTTCAACATGGATAACGGAAGGGTCCAACCAGACGGGATTGAATGAAAACTTTCCAACAGCACATGCTACCTCGCCATCAACCTACATGACGTTCTACACACACCTGCAGAAGAAGTTGAAAAGAGTACGTAGGACTTACTACTCTCTCCAGCATCTCATCACAAGCCCGGCTATATCTCTTCGGCTGAAACTGTTAATATATAAGAGCGTCCTGAGGCCAGCCCTACTGTTTGGGACACCACTCTTCCGATTCCTACAAACTAGCACAATAGCTCGACTCCAGAGCTTCCAGAACAAAATCCTGCTTACGGCCCTATAGCATACCCCTTTTCGTGATATGAAGGCTACCGACATCCACGAAAAGTTCGAAGTCCCCACCATCACCGAAGCCATCCAAAGAAGACACATCAAGTTCTTTGGCTCGATGAAACATAGCCAGAACCCTCTATTCGGAGACATGACACCCCCACCCCTACCGGCAAGATGGCAACTCTCAAGATCTTGTAAAGCAGACCAAATGGTGGACATCACGGTGCTTGGCCCACAAACAACAAGCCTCTAACGGGCACCCAACACTGCTATCCGACTAAATAAGGCTAAATAAGACTGCATTACATGCCTAGAGGGGCTCTAGGATCAGCCACCAGTGGACTCTCACCACTGTACCGCAACTATCAACCTCTACCGAGGCTTCCCACACTCCTTAATTCCCTCACACCACCTTCAAGCAGGTACTCCTAGTACAAGGATCCACTCAACCCAAATATCCCTTTATTTTACCCTCATCTTTAATCTTATAATTAGAAAGCTAAGAAAAAAAAAAAAAATTATTTCCACCTACGTTGTTACACACTCTTGAACTCGCTAAACGAATTGTTGATTAGAATACATGCAGTCCAGTCCATTTAGTGGACTAAGGGAATCTGAAACAATTACTATGTAATCCACGAACTATTTCATATTGCGATGGAGAGCTGACGCGATAGCATTCAGTTCAGCCAGTCAGCTTGACTGTGGAGTTTAGTTTTTAAGTTGAGTTTGCAGTAATGAAGGGTGACGCCATTTATGTCTCTTATTTGGACCTGCCTGTGTAAATTAGAAGATATTGTGGTGTTTTCTGGATCAATTGTTCAAGTCACTCTTGAAAGTTTAATGGGGCTATACTATTTTTAGAACATTTTGATAATTCTAGGTGTAGTTTCGGGGGATGCCCCTTTGGACACCCCAATACAAGGGGGAAAATGGGTTTTGGTATATTTGTGTGGGTTATTTTAAGCTCGCTAATTACAAATGTCTATAATTAAATATAATGATATAAGTCCGTTTGACCCTTTTACAAATCAAACGTGAACATTTCCAAGTCAAATGTACCCATTTCTAAGTCCAATGTATACCTTTCCATATGAGTTGAACTCCTTCACAGACCATATGTAGCTCTGTTGCTCTTTCCAACTCAGCTGTAACATAGTTTATTTAAATTGTATGTAGCGTTTCCATTCCGTTTGTAACCCTAGACAAATTTTATAGTTAAACGTACTTATGTTTTTACACAAATGAAGGAAAAAAAAAGGCATAACGTGGAATTTTTCTTTTCAGATAGTAAATAAAAAAGAAATTAAAAAAATGTGAACCCAACTTAGCAACAGTTTCGTGTTAGTTTTTTACAAAAATTAAACTCAAAGTAAAATTATTATCTCATAAAGAAATGTAGAAAGTGGCTTTGGGCAAAAATTTATCCTTGATGTAATGGATTTCCGGCTGATACGGGAAGCTGTAGAATCATGGCCACAACATAATTGTTGCAGTCAGAGAAGTTTATGTCCGGGTGATGACTTCAACGAAATTGTGCTCACACCCCTCACTTAAAATATCTTTTACTACTAATTTTTATTTTTGAACAAACCTTCTCCACTAGATTTAACATTGGTGAATAAGGTGGGAGATATTTTACTGTGAATTCGAGTTCCCCTAATGCTTGGGTGACTTCGTGGGCACGATAAATCCTAGTACTATCCATAACAAAATAAAAATAAAGTGGGTCCATCTATTTTTCTTTTGAAGCTAAAACTCTATGAACCTTATTGAGTTGCAACGCCCAGCAAACACCTTCATGTCGTGTACTACTTATTTGTCGTTTAGAGGTAACACTAAAGAAATAATCTTGTGGTATAATCCCTCTTACGGTTAGAATATGAACAGTGGCTAGTGAATTTATATGGGACCATGCCTGACTTCTTATAAGGCATCAATCAAAACCCGAATTTATGGGTAATTTCTCTCTCTAAGCGGTCGCACAATTATTAAAGTTAATTGCTTATTGTTTCATTTCTTGTTCTGAGTGCACACGGTCGATTTTCTTTGGTGCCGGTTTTGGCGAAATTTCCAAAATTCTCAGTCCAATAGCTACATTAGATTACAGAGTTCTGTCATTAAATGGGCTGAGTTTCATTTAAAGGCCTGCCAGGATTCTCTTCCACTAGCCGCTCGATAGTTCCACTAACTTCAGAAGTTAATTTTTTTTGGTGGGGTCTCCCTCTTGAGTGATCTATTATTTCACAGTTTCTGACTCCATATCTTTTTAAAATTACTGTCTCAGATACATTCCCTAAATCGGATTTCGAGGCGGCTTCTTTGACAGTAAAGCTCTCCTCGTTCAATTTAACCAACAAATTTTTGGGTACGTACCCCTTTGTCTTTCATGCCGAGATTGGTTTTGTTCATTATCAATGTTGCTTAGTTCTGCCTCACGCGTTGCTTGGATTTTTACAAATTTATTTCAGAAAGTATTTATTTAGTTTACCAATTAAATTTTATTTTGTATTGTTTAAGAGACGTGTGGAAATTGGTTTACTTATTGAATCGTACTGAAATCGCTACGATTAAAGTGCCAAAATATAACTTGTTCGTTTTTTTGAATCCCTTCTTCATTTACAAATTGTAATACCCTGAGATCAAGCAAACCAATATAATTTGTAGTATAATTTATCATCAGAATTTTTTTATGTGATAATAGTTTTACTATGAGGTAAATTTTTGTAAAAAAACTGGAAAGAAACTGTTGTTAAGTTCAGTTCACATATTTTTAGTTTCTCTTTTATTTAATCTCTGAGAAGACAAATTCAACAGTTTGGATTTTCCTTCATTTTTGTAAAAAAAGATAATTATGTTCAATACGAGAAGACACTGTTTTTCTAAAATTAATCGATGTTAGTTTGCTGTTATGAATGGTGTTTGTGTTATTTAAAGTTTTGGAAAGAGAAAAATAAATCTTTTTCCAGATAAATTATGGGGCTCCTATTTTACCCATTCTACAGAACGTTACTTCTTTTGAATTTTTTTCTACGGGGACAAATGGAATGTAAAAGTTTAGAACTAAAATAAATTGGGTTAAAATTGAGTTAGAAAGAATCACATAGGCTTTGAAAAGTGTTTTAAGTCATTTCTAAAGGGTTACATTTGACTTGAAAATGGCTACATTTGATTTTGAAACGGTTATATTTGATTTGTAATGGGTTACACTTTACTTGGAAAAAGTTTAAATAAACTTAGACACAAAATAAGGATGTTTGTTCTATATATTTCTATATAGTTTAACTAAATAGTTGACAGCTAGTTTCTGTCTTCTGAATTGTAAGGGCCCAGAATCAACGCTGTCTTAGTTTAGGGCTCGATCCGGAATGCGCCAGTTGTAATGCGGATACCTGTGTGATGAACCGCGTCTAACATACCTCAGCGTCATGTTTTCGCAGACCCAAATACCATGATTACGTAATCCAATTTAGGGCATATTAGAGCCTTATATAATTTCAGCGTTGTCGTTCTGTTAGTTCCCCATGTTATTTCACTAAGCATTCTGATGATCCTCATTTTCAGCAAAAGTTTTTATTTGAGAGCTCTTATGTGACTTTCCCATGTAACACCAAAAAGCCCCAGAAATCTTTTGTTTTCAAAAAATCACAGGAATTCATGTCCAAGTGTTAGATCTGTTGTTGGTGAAGGTTTTATGTTCTAATAAAGTGAATCCACTTATTTTTTTAATAGAGAACCTCAATCCGGGGGAGTATGACTAATAATTATACAGTTCAAAGCTTTCTAAAGTTCAACTTTCATAATATTTATATTTGCGGCTCATTACATGATAGAAAAATCTTCAACAAACAACATTGGTACATCGCCTCAAAGTAAATTGATCCCTAAATCCTTAATAGCAAGTCCCAATAAAGTAATGCTTAGAACGCAGTCTTGAGTTACTCCACTGTTATGCTGTTTTGTTTCCGAAATTCTATTTTCTATTCGGATATTGAATAAGCGGCATGTTAGGAATTGTTTGATGAAATGAATAGGTAACAGCGGAAATGTAGTATCTTGAGAAGCTTTACCATGTCGAATAGCACTGTTATCATATGTTCTTTTTTAATAAAGGCATCTTAAATCTCATCCTGCACATCGGCTATTATGGATGGTTTTGTAAGAAAGGCGTATTGAAAGTTTTGGATAGCGTTGCTTTCCAGGACCCATTTAAGTTGTTTATTGATAATCCATTCTATAATTGTGTACAAGAAGCTAGTAAAAAATTGGTCGGTTGCTAAAAGTAAGCTGATTTAAAGATGGAGACAACTTGTTACTAGTGCCAAAGTTTAGGGAAAATACCGTTATGCCATACTCAGTCGTAATACCTCTAGAGCTACAGACGAGAATCTGTTGGAAGATGTTTGACCGTATCATAATGGATCTCATCCGGTCGTGGGGAGGATCCTTTTGCATTCTTTAAGTGCCCACACTGTAAACGGATGGTTATAATCAGGTGACGGTAGTTCTGGGTATGGTCTAGTGATCAATTGTGTGTGGTCTGATCGAGGGTATCAGTGGATGAATTGGATACTTTGGAATAGAACTGTGCAAAATTATTGGCCATCCCTTACAGATCGTCAGTCAATTCACCATTACATAATAGGGTGTACCTGGTCAAAGAGTGTTTTTTTCTTGATTTAGTTCCAAATTACATTCCTTGTAGTAGAAGAGCTTAGGGAATCAACAAATTATCCCCACTCTGCATATTACCTTTTGTTTTTATATTCTATGAAGTTAACTACGTTTATATTTCTTCGAAATCTTTTCAAAGCTGATTTGTACAGAAGATTTGCAATCTTCATTAAATCGTGGGACAAGTATTTTTTATGGTATGGTTATTTTTTACTTAGCTGAGGCTATATGCGTGCTTGCAAAATATTGAAAGTAATGGGCACACACCCTTCTTCAATACTTAGCTCAGATCATCACTGTTCAGGTGGAAGGGGGTAACATGAAAACTAAATAGTTGCTATTCTGTTCTTTATATTATCCACCGTGGTTTAATATTATAATTCAAACGCTGAAGAACGCTGACCTACACCCGTTGCTTGGTGTGCCGTTGGTGGGTGAGTTCATCCGCCGGAGACACATTAAGTTTTTTGACTCGTTGCAGCACCTGACAAACCCAGTGTTTAACCCTATGACCCCACCACCCCTCCCGCATGGATGGCAACAGACTGTCGGGGAAAAATTAGGATAACAATTAGTATGTAAGTTAGTTTTAAGGTTGATCAAAAATGTGAGCCCCATCACCTTTATTAGTCAGTTTAGTCCAGTCACGTATAATGTATATCATTATACTTGTTTGTTCATTATATAATTTCTATAAAATAGCAAAACCTGTATATAATGTAGTGATGCTACAGGAAATACAAAATAAATTGTAAATAGATTCACCTGAGGATCTATAATTCTATATAGTTGTCTGGAGATTTAAAGGGGCTATGGAGGAAAATAAAAAAAAAAAAAAATATTATTTTTTGAATTTAGTTCGTTTAACTTTAGGTTGAGGGGAAAATTATCGCTTCCGAATAGCCCGGGCAGTACATTCTATTCAACTCTGCTAAATAAAGAAGTGGTGAAAATGGTGCGATAACTTGTACTAAAGTTCATTAGTTGTAGGCTCACCAAATCTAGGCATTCTTCGATTTTTCGGCCTCTTGAATTGGTATCTGGAGCCCCGTAATGTGTTGAAGATGTTCATGCCCCCGGTAAATATCAACGGGGCCAGATTTTGCTCTGATATTATATTATACGTACGTAAATATTATACGTCGAGAAAGTAACTAAATGTACACTGACTGCTATGGTTTGGAGTTGCGATTCAATTTTTTTTTTTTTAATTTAGATCTGTTAATTGCAATAATTACTCGTCCACAACCATGATCAACAACTGGCCAAACCAATAAACATAAGACCAATTTTTTTAATGACAGACTTGGCCATATATGGTTCTTTGTTCTGTTTTTAAAAATTGGAAATATGGTCAACGTTATCTATTAAACTAAAATTTCAGTTGTATCATAGAATGTATTACAATTTTCCTATATGTGAGGAGTACTTTTGCAGTATGAAATTAAAAGATGCTAAAGGAAAAAAGACACACAATGAACGATTAAGCCCCTTAATCTGAGTCGTATTCTCTTACATGTACTAATCATTAGATACAAGGATGTTCAGGAAGCAGGGAGGTAAATATTAATGAGAAATAAGATGCTGCTGATGTCTGAAACCACTCCTAAATAAACACCGATGTCTTAGTTAAACTAAGAGCACATAAAGGTTTGGGGAAATTCTAGATAAATCTATTCAGCCTGCCTATTTGAACATACCCCTAACACCATAAAGTGGTCTCCCTAAAAGGCCTAATAAACGGCTTCTTACAAAAAAATGTTTAATTTGATCCTAAAAATATCTTTGTAATATATATGACTATCGATTAAACACTTTTTTCCATTAACATTTAAATGGTTCTACTGATACTTTGTATCACAAATACAGTGTCCGTGATGATTAAATTTTGGAGTCTTAGTGATTCTAGGGTATTTATAAGACATTTCATTCATGGCCCCTCCTCTCTTTAACTTTGTAATTACTATAATATATTTCCGTCTTATGTTTATATTTTATTTGATTATTTTGCTTAGAATACTAAGTATTTAGAATATTTTAACTTATGTTTTTATAACTGCGTCAACCATTTAATTAGCCGCGCCTGCTATATCCTTCACCAATAGACGCTCTTCAGACTCCAGACTTCGTTGGGTGAAGTACGTGTCGTGTCCGAGCTCATCAGACCATTGTTGCTTTAATAGTACCATCATGTACTATATATGTATCGATTTCTGGCTTGGAGCAGCTTGTGTATTCGGGTATGTCGATGTGTTAAGTCTGAGAGAGTTACCCTATTAACCACAGCTGTAGTTTTCCACATAATTGTGCATTATACCATGAACTATTTAAAACATCAAGTTTACTCCTTCAACGCTTGCCTCAAACGCGTTTATCTCCAACCGTCCTAAAGCCCCTTCTCCCAATTACCTTTTTACTTTCGTTGGAATATATACAGTGGCGTATATTTTAAGTTGTATATTTTTATGTTTAATCTGATTGTGCTAACCAGATATCCTTTGCATACATATAATTTTCGTTTAACCTTATTATTCTCATTTTTCATTTCATATATCATATGTTAGTTAAATACACAGTAATGACTATTCAATAAGAATTGGGCTTGTCCCTAAAATAAATTATAGCGGAGGATTCCTCAAAATTTCCTTATCCCATTTATAAGAGTATCTGCCGAGAGTAATGGGAGATCGGCGGTGATCGGTCGTCGCCGATTTGTGACTGACTGGACGGGAGCAAGTTATAACCGCTGGCTGAGGAGGGTCCAGGTTCAAGTTTGCCAAATCTGCTGGTGGGTACGTGATCGGACTCAGCTCCCTAACTATCTCAACATCCAGATAAATCAATCATCGGCCAACATATTTCCAGCACCCCAGCCCCACTCACATCTATTGCAGCCCCCCTCATCACCCTGTCGTCTACCCCTTACTTATTGGCCGAGCACCGTTCTCCCTTAAAAGATTGACAATTCTCGTGATTGGATCGGTCATGGACACACTCCAGCCCGCATTTTTGAATTGCTAGCACATGAGATCTCAATCAGGATTGTTTTAATCAGCGCTGCCAATTCACTGTCATATAAACGATAGTCGGGCATCAATCTGCACAAATGCCCATTGACACAGTTTATGGAGCACTTTGATTATCCTTACAGTAATAAACAACACTACTAATGTATGAGTAGCTTTGCAATTTTGGCTTCATTACTTAACTTTCCGATAATCGTATAGTTTCAAAACACGGATCTCACTGACTCATACCCAATTTTTCTAGCTGTTCCACTGGGTTTTTATTTCTTAATTAAACAAGATAAACATTATCGTGCTTGAATTCATAAAACATCAAACAATTCCTTTGAAGTCAAAATTGTGAAATAGAGAATTATATAAATCAATAACATGGATAAAAGTAAAAATATGACTGAATCGTAATAATACACCAGAATAAAATTAGCTAGAGTTATAAAAACAAATTGGCTTTCATGAATGTTTGCATGTACACCTTGTGGTACTATACTAGTATTGTTACTAGTAAAATAACTCCCCCATTGGTGCGGGCAATAACCAAGGGCTCCCAGAGCGAAACGAAAATGGAAGTTAGGAAGCTACCAAGGAGAACATCCAAATCCCTCCCTTCCTGGAGTGGGGGAGTAAAAAAAATGTTTATTTATACACCTTTTAAAAACAAGAGGCAAACGAATGGTTAAATTATTTTGATATGCTAAAGTATATAATATATAGTATAGGGTATAAATATAGTAATGTATAGGGGGAGTTACAAATATACAGTATTCTTGTTCAAAGTAGAAGCAAATTTATAAGAATAAGAAAGAAAACTGCGTAGAAGTGCACAATGTAGATAAATGCAGGTAGAATGGAAAGAAATACATTATAAGAAAATTGGTAACCATGATTGACCGGTAGGTTAATAAATCATTGCAGTTGCATGAAGTTTTTCGTTCTATTTTAAATTCCATGAATTGGGTCTTGGGTGGGATTTTAGGGTGCTAAATAATAAGAAACTACTGACAATTTTTTTATGCATACGAATGTGGTATATGCTTTACGAGTATATATAATACTCAGCTCAGGTTAGGGTAATATCTGATAATTGTAGAAAGTTAATTGAAATGGATATACTCTATTACTTTGTATAAAGAATTGTGTTCACTCATATTGCTGGAGGTAAAGAAGAATATTAATTTCAGTTTTTTTCGGGTATATTGTCATTAACCATTCACCTCAGTAAGTACAGTAGTCTTCATCAGTTCGAAAGATTGAAGATGTGCGTTAATTTATACGTGTACTATACAAGGGTACAGGTTAAAAACCGTTCCCCAAACGAGACATCGTCCAGTGCCATAATTGTCAGGCATATGGGCACACGAAATCTTACTGCCTTACTGTGTAAAGTGTAGTGGGCAGCACAAAAGCGAATTGTGAAAAAGCCCCTAAAATCGCCTGCGGTATGCGTACTTTGCAAGCAAGGCCATCCGGCCAACTACAAGGGCTGCGAGGCTTACAGAACGCTGAAGTCGAGGACCGAACAACGCCGTCAGCCAGAAGTGGAAAAACTTGCAGCAAGAAGCGGCCCAGCCAGAAACTTGAGGCCTACTGTCTCTTTCGCCGATGCCGTTCGCAACAGAGAGCAGTCACAGGCACCGCC
This sequence comes from Acanthosoma haemorrhoidale, assembly GCA_930367205.1. Classification (NCBI taxonomy): domain Eukaryota; kingdom Metazoa; phylum Arthropoda; class Insecta; order Hemiptera; family Acanthosomatidae; genus Acanthosoma; species Acanthosoma haemorrhoidale. Next base: position 62,982,350 of record OV884015.1, on the reverse strand, counting down.
CACCCCCTGTACACAAGATCACCTTTCCCAGCATTCCGTTCATCCCGTCAACCCACAAACTCTATCCCATCCTCAGCCACACATCTCGTACATTCCTCCACCTTCAAGTTCTTCGGATCTCACTAGCCTTTTAACCTCATTTCTTACAGAGTTCAGAACCCTAATTACTCCTCTCATTTCCCTACTTACAAATCTGGTCTCCTACCTTATCCCCGTTAAACAAAATCCATAAGTGGATCCTTCCGACTCCTTATCCATTCTCCTTTGGAATGCGAATGGTGTTCGCACCCACACTAACGAACTGACAGCACTACTCCACGACAAGAACATCGACGTAGCTCTCATTACTGAAACAAGACTTACTAGCAAACGACCATTTACGATTCGACAGTACCATACTTACCGAACTGATCGCCCAGATGGAAGAGCTCATGCAGGTACCGCTGTCATTGTTCATAATTCCATTTCTCATCACATAGTTCCTTTGGTAGCACATGATTTCCTTCAGTCCACTTCAGTGTCAATCAGCACCTTCCCTTTCCCCCTTACTCTAGCATCAGTGTACTGCCCTCCCAATAAATCCATTTCCGATTCCCAATTCATCTCCTTTCTAGACTCCATAGGACATTGTTTCCTTGTGGGTGGGGACTTTAATGCAAAGCACCAACACTGGGGGACAAGATCCACGAATACACGCGGACGTGCTTTGCTGTCTGCACTCACACGGAAACATTGCTCCACGATCTCTCCTGACACAGCCACCTATTGGCCATCAGATCCCAACCGAAATCCAGATCTCCTAGACTTCTTCTTCTACAATAGTTTAGGAACACTAAACTATTCACTCAAGCGCCTCGATGACCTCTCCTCCGATCATAGCCCTTTATTATTAACCATTTCCCTAAAACCAATTCACAAACTATCTCCTCCTTCATTTATTAGGGGCCCAGTCGATTGGGACCACTTCCGTCAGCTTCTTACAGAGTCCGTAAACCTCAAATTATCCCTGAAAACATCCCAAGACCTAGACGATGCAGTGCATTCTTTCACTACTCTGGTCCAGAGGTCGGCTTGGGAGGCATCGTCACCCCATCGTCACCCAAAAATCCATAATCATAATAGTTTACCTCAGCATCTCAAAGATCTAATCCAATCCAAACGCCACTCCAGAACAGTGTGGCAAAGATCCCGGCATCCTGCCGATCGCCGCTCGTACAATCAGTACTGCCGATTGGTAAAGCGGCGATTGGCATCCTTCCGTTCCGATTCTTTCAATTCCTACCTCTTCTCTCTGTCTACCAGGGATAACTCCTTGTGGAATGTAACCAAAAAAATCCTAAAGTATCAACCTGTTTCACATCCGCTCCGTCGTGATGATGGGTCCTGGGCGGCTTCGGATGGGGATAGGTCGGAGAAATTTGCTCTGCATCTTACCCATACTTTCACACCTAACCTTTCTCATCAAAGCCATACTCACAGCACAACTGTGGAAGATATCCTCACTTCACCTATTCCTCTCTCTCTTCCACCAAAAGCCGTTAATCCCTCTGAGGTCAAATACCTTCTGAAAACCTTACCTTACCGAAAATCCCCTGGATATGATCTCCTTACTCCTCAAATTCTCAAACAACTCCCTCCTAAAGCCATAATCTTCCTAACCTATATATATAATTGCATTATCCGAACGACGCACTTTCCACTCCTCTGGAAACAGTCCATTATTGTCCTATTCTCCAAACCCGGTAAACCACCCAATGACGCCTCATCTTACCGTCCAATAAGCCTACTCCCTATCCTCTCAAAAATATTTGAGAAACTTCTACTAAAACGTCTACTTCCAATTATTGAATCCAAAAACCTTTTTCCTACACACCAGTTTGGTTTCCGCCAACGGCATTCCACTGCTCAACAAGGCCTTCGCGTAGTTGATCACATCTCCTCAGCCCTTGAAACCAAACAGTATTGCACTGCTGCCTTTCTTGATACAGCTCAAGCATTTGACAGGGTTTGGCACGCAGGTTTACTCTACAAGCTCAAAAGATATTTACCACAGACCCTTTTCCTAATCCTACAGTCCTACCTTTCAAACCGCTTCTTCCAAGTCCACTGTGGTTTAGAATATTCAAACTACTATCCTATAAATGCAGGAGTTCCACAGGGCAGTGTCCTGGGCCCCATCCTCTACAACCTATACACCGCTGATGTCCCCTCTACTCCCAATACCTTCTTGGCCACATTTGCAGATGACACTGCAGTCTTGTCATTTAACCCAGACCCCGACATAGCATCCCATAACCTTCAAAAACACCTTGACGAGATTGAGTATTGGTGCAACCAATGGCGGATCAAAGTTAATGAAGCAAAATGTTCCCACATTATCTTCACCCTTTGTCGCAATCTTGTCCACTAGTTTATTTTAATTCTATTCCTCTCCCTGTATCCGAGACAGTACGGTATTTAGGCTTCCATCTTGACAAACGACTGACCTGGAACCCACATACGAGACTAAGAAGACAAGAACTAAACAGACGCTTTGGACAACTGTACAGACTACTTCAAAGGACATCCCATCTCTCAATAGAAAATAAACTACTAATCTACAAAGTTATACTTAAAGCAATCTGGACATACGGAATAGAGCTATTGGGGACAGCAAAAAAGCCGAACATCAAGCGTATCCAATCCTTTCAATCAAAAGTCCTGAGAACAGTAGTAAATGCCCCTTATTATGTCAGCAACAAAACCCTTCATAACGACCTTAATATACCCTACATTCTAGAACTCATCCCTTCCAAGTTTACGAAATTCCACAGTAGCCTTTCCAACCACCCTAATCCTGTAGCACAGTCACTGCACTGCGTCACTCATCCCTATAATCCTCCTCGGAGACTGAAACGGCAGTGGCCTCGTGACCTGCTATAATCAAGTGACAGTGGGAGTCCTGGCAATGGCCAGTTTCTCCAATCATGTCCTGAATGAATGAGCGAGTGAATGATGAAATGTAAATATGGTATGAATGATCGTATATCTTAATTACTTATTGCCAAGCAAGGCAGATTGTAATTTTAGCACAATAAAGGAATTTTATATATATATAATTTATACGGAAATTGGTATATAAAGTAATAACTCATTGGAGAGAAGGAAAGTTGGTTTATTTCATAATATCGAGAACTATTTACGTGAGAGTATCTTATCAATTGTGAGAGTATTGTGAAAAAAACGAGTTGGCATCTCGGTCACTGAAAATTACATCGAAAAAAATAAATAAAAATTTTCCCATAGCCATTTCTTAAGATTCAGGCAATCGTTTTTTTTTTCAACCCTTTTGTGTGCAGTAAGACATGCCTTGACAAAATGGTGCAACACTTTTAAAAGTTATGAGCACATTTTTCACTCGATAGTTTTAATTATTATATAGTACAGAGGATTATGATAAGACGATAATATTAGTACATGAAGGTTCCATTTGGAATAAAAGAAAGAATAAAAAAAAAACAATATAGCTATCTCGTTAATACGAGAGTTATTGTCAGTAATTAATCAATAAATTGATATTGAACAAATTTTATTTAGACTATCATTGTAACTGCCATTAAGATCATATTCAAAACTTCAACTCAAACAGTTATTTTTTTCTGTAGAGGTATAATATTAGTACGTATTAATTGCTTAGTAGTTTTAGTGATCCATTGATGCTTAAAACAAAAGTAGCCCTTTGATAAAAAATAGAGGGTTATTTATAAATTAATTAATAATAAAAAACGTTTCCAGTTGGGCTATAGGCTAAATTTTTAATTCTCTGATTAAAAGTATTTAATATGTATTAGAGCTTATGTGGACAATAATTACATTTGGTCATTAAAATTTCCATCATAAATTGTACTTGATTGTTTTTCATAATTCTTTTTTCAAATAAAGGGACGAAAGTTTTAATAAGTGGTTTGAACGAAATCAGCCTAATGAAGAAATGATGATTGGACAGTTATCAATCAATTACTTGTAATTAAAAATAAAATATTTTTCTACAGTATTAGTTAGGATATCAAGTAGAATTTTAGGGTTCTGTGAACTTCTACCACGGGATTTCATTAAACGGTCAATTACGAAATACCACTTTTTATTTGAATTGTAATGTTTTGGAATTAGTGATATATTTATCAGAGTATTTGTTTGCACTAAGTTCAAATGTATTCGCTACATATTTCACTTCAAAACGGACGACACTCCTGCCCCTTAGACCTCACAATGCAAGAGCGGACATAAAGAAATATCCACGAGGCAGTGGAGAAAAGAGGAGTGTCTACCTCTCGGCAGCTTTTTATTATATTCTGCACAAGGACTTCGACAAAGAATCGCTCTATCTTGTGGTGCATTGGAAAGAGAAATATGTTCTATACTCCTTCTATCTTTACTTCTCCCCACTTGAGAAGAAAATATATGTCCCCTCCTTAATATAAAAAAAAGGAGTTGCAGAACGCAGTTTCATAGGATTTCATACACTGGCGTAGAATTGTAAGTGGTTTTTTTTATTCCTTTCATTCATTATACCTGTAAAATAATTAATAAAATAAACATACCATTCACCAAATAGATATTTTCTGGCCATGAAATCGAGTTTTAAGTCAAAATTAAATAATGTTATCTTCTCAGTACTTCAATTGGAATGAGTTGCAGTGGGAGGTTATTAAGGGTATCCGTTCAATTTAAAGGAAATGTTAGTTAACATTTAAAAATATCATTATTTCGCATGAATAAACCGTGTTTTTGACGTGCCCTAAAACAACCAAAAACAATTACGAAAATTTGATTCATTCCTTTAGTGAATTCAGCCAGGGCTCTAATATAATTTAAACCCTAAAAAAAAACATACTATGATACAAAAGAGTTATTTTAACTGCTCAAAAAAGTGGCGCACTTACAAAAATGCAATACTTGCTTCCTAATGGAATTATTTTGGCTTTAAATTCTTTTTTAGTTATTACCACTGACTGGGCTATGCATATGAAGGACAACCTAATAAATATTCAAGAATTTTAAGTAAAAAAAGTTTTATATTACCGAAATTTATATTTTGATTTCTTGTGTGATCTCCAAAATTAGCAAACTTTTTTTTTAATTTTAATTTAAAAACTGGTTCTAACGGTCGAGACAGCAGCCCAGTATAAGTAGCCAAGTATTCCTTTATGAAGTCAAAGATATGCAACCCGTGCCTTAGGATCATCTTAAACTACTGTTCGGAGAGCTATTACACGTAACCGTGAGATAGGTTTGTACAATCGCAGACCCGGATCAGGTCAGAGTGACTGAGCCAAGAGATGACCGATATATTTTTCTTCTTCGTAAAACTCGAGGAGAAGCAATATATGCAGAAACGTTCAGAAGAAGGCTTACTGAAGTAAACTTAAACCCTCAGAAAAACAGGTCTTAGGGCTATTGATGACCAGAGAACATCGTAGAGCACCGTGTTCCGAATATTCCACCCTACGCCAAACTCTTCCAGTGACATTGCACTCAGCGTAGCTCTCGCCAGGCCTTCTGTAAACTCTCAACGGTCCATCCAGTGTATAAAGAGAAAAGCTTGCGTGACTCAACTGAAAACAGCACGTTGATCCAATCGTTTCCAGTCCACTTAAGGTGTTCTCGGGGAAATGCAAAATGAGCTTAGTGATGTTCTCTGGTCTCTTAGGGTTTAAATTCATTTTCAGAAAGTTTCTTCTAACAGTTTCTGTGCATATTGCTACTCCCCGAGTTGTACGAAGAGGAAAAGTCAAAGTAGCAATTGAAAACGGATTCCGGGACAATAAACCGGCCATCTCTTGGCGGTCACTCGCCACCTGATTCGGGTCTGTGATTGCACGTAACTAGTTAAATAGTTAAACGGTAACGTGCAATTGATCACTCTTTGAGGTACACCCAATACAGCCTCTCTAAGATATGCATGGGCTGCATATCTTTGGATTCGACCTTCGAAACGACAACACGGGCTACTTGCGTGACCGTCAAAACCATTTTTTAAATTAAAATAAAACAAAAATTAAAAAAACCTTTTTCTAAACTTTTAGAAGTCACGTTACACAAGAAATAAAAATAAAATTTCTTATGAAATAATTTTTTTGAATAGTTCTTTGTGTTCCTTCACATTTATATCCCCTTGTCACTGAAAATTTTTAATATTACTTAAAAAAGAAAGCTCTTTGCATCACAAGTTTCATTTAGAGGGTAAAATTTTTGAATGAAATCAAGAAGTAAAAACCTTCATTGAAATCGTGTTATCAACTTCTACTCAACTGGTTTAGGTATCCGGGTTCTTTTGTATGCAACTCGGCTCCACTCATTGTCGACGTCTTGCACCCTCACTTCTTCCTCCTTGGCACTAGTGTCGATCATTGATTGTGCACACTCCGAAAACGAGCGCTCATCAGAGAATCCTTCCTTTCTTCCTGTCTCCTTGGCCAGTTGCACTTTTAGAATTGTGGATAAGAATCCCATTCTACCCTCCACCTCTTCTACACTAATCGACTCTCTCATCTTCTCCGTTATCTTATTGAAATGGACTACTAACCCCGCAGCATATTGCCCGTTACTTTGTCTTGGGGACTTTGTCTCCCTAAACATTTGGAATATGTCCTCCTCGGGAGTCCATCGTCCTCCTCCGTACGCCTTCTTCAATCTCATCTTAATTACTTCCCACGGGGTTTCTTCATCTGCCTGAATTTGATTCAGTATACTTCTCTTGACCCGACATATCAGGGCCGCCTTCAACGATTCCGCGTCTCTGGGATCTATTAAATTTTCTTCTACTTTAGCTCCAATTAAAGCTGTGAGACGGTCTCCTCCTTTTAGGAAATGGTTCAGCTCCCCCAGTTCCCCAGTGAATCTCTCCAGCTCCGCAACAGCCTTCCTCAGATCCTGGGTATTCATCGCTTTTACCCTCATCAGCGCGAGCGCCGTGGCATGAACTTCTGGCATAGTTCCCACTCTTCTAATATCTGCTCACTCTACGAGATTCAAGACGGGCTGTCTCAAAACTCCTCCTTCAGTCATCTTCTCTCTTTCGCGTATAGAAGAAAAAAAAAAAAATTACGCTCGCACTGGATAACTCTCTTTCTCCACGGTTCACGGGTTTCGGCACCAGTTAATGTTTATTGAATTACAAGCTAAGAAAGGTTGGTAATAAGAACACGTAGAACGTTATAACAATACTGCTTTATTTAGTCCAAGATACCTCTATCTATAGGTATTACCTGTAAACATATACAGATAACATATGTTTGGGGATTAAGGCTGGGCACTAGCGGCGCCTGGACTTAACTTATATATATATATATATATATATAAATATATAAGATTGGTTAGGTCTTCTTCTTATAACAATAAGTAATCTGTTTCTCTGTAAAACAAAAGTTTATTTTATTGATAATTAGTTTACAACTATTACAAATAAAATCTAAATCCAAACCTGTAAAACAAAAGAAACAACAATTACAGTTTATTGTTATCACTGTTTGCACTTTACTTAATTGTTTCACACTCAAAACCTTTTGAAAACCTTCTGGTCATATGTCTCTAGCTCCACCTAGTGGCAGCCAACTGAAGCACACGCGTGATATACAAAGCGCTGCTAATTTAATTGAAGAAAGCTTTCTTTCTTTACATATATATATATATATATATTAATCAAGTGAATAAATAAGAAATAAATGCCTGGCTGTGACATTGAGTCAATGTCAATTTGAGGGAATCAAATTAAAGGTTTTGATCAATATATAACATTTGTTGGACCTAAAGTGAACTATAATTTTAAAAAGCTGTTAAAACTGTGGTTAAAATTGTTTTCACTAATGCTTTATTAATTATTCAATTAATATTCTATTTTATTAGCTGTGTGTGCGATGCTTTACTGGCGACAAGATTTTTTTTATTCTTCCTTAAGAGGCCCTGTAGCTGGAGTTTTCATTTTTTGAATTGTACGTGACATCTGCACTTGTCATGTAGCATATTAAATACGGTTTTATAATACATGAATTGTTGTACATAAGTTGCACGCTGATAATTATAATTAGAGATACATTAGGATGCTCGTCCTCAATCCCTTGAAGCAAATTGACGATAAGGGCTTTGTGGGATTCTCACTTGTGCACGATTACCTTGATTTCTTTGCTGAATAGCTAAACTGAGTCGTCACCTTATCACAGATCATCTCAGGTACTCACCAACTGCATTGTGATACGAATCATGATTTAACAAAATAAAGGGTAAAGGGAAGGGGATACAATACAATTTATGTCTATTGCTAAATTAAAATTGTTATTAATAGTTTTAATTGAATAGAGAATCAAATCTTGTTAGACAATTAATCTGCATTATTCAATACAATAGTACTCAACTATAAGTCAAATTCTGATATTTTAATTTTAAAAATTTCGAACAATTAAAATACTCCGGTTTTATATTGTGTGGAGACAATAATGTCGTTTTTTCAGATGATTATTATGACTGAGCCTCAGAGAGCTATATTTTTACATAAAAGATCCTTTATTGTCATTATCATAGGAAGATAATAAGAAAAACTAACATTTTTAAATAAGAAAAACAAATTAATATAAATATTGATAGGAAATATATGCGGGGAAGGTTTACACGCAAACATAAGGACTGCCCAATATCCAACGGGGGCTTTGCCACTAATTGTAATCAAGATAACAATAGTTGCATTAGAATTATCAATGCTTACAAGTTTTTAATATTAATTTTAAACGTTAGTATTATCTTGACACCATAAATACATTTATTTTCATTTGACGTTTTATTAGCTTAGTACCTTGTACGTTTGGCCGAACTGAAGAATATTTGTTTAGAATTAAATAGTCATATTTATTATTATCCCTATTATACCTATTTATTACTTTAAAGTAGAACCGACTTTAAATATTTTCTTGAAAATAGCTATAAATTTTATAGAAAGTATTGTTATATGATAAGGACTCAAGAGACATCAGTATAGTTAATAACATTTATATTGTTTTAATGATCTCCTCATCTCTCAACTCCCACCAAAGAGAAACAATTCAACCATTAAGCCTGAAATGGTTGTTTTCGTTTCTGGTGGTATGGATACACTGATAATTTTTATTACTTAATCCTTGATCTAAAATTTTTAAATTCAACTATCATGTTGAAATGGACATAGGCTTGAAGTTAATATACTTGGACTCAAGGAGGTTTATATTTATTGCCTTTCGTGACTTGATTTGATTACCTTGCACGTACTAGAGGTGTAAAGACCTGAGCGGGTGGCTTAATGACTTCATTTAGTGATATGGAAATTACTCTTCTCATAAAAATGTGCAATGTTTTACATAAAAATGTCGTTAATTTCTGTGGTTTGGAACTCTACTGATAAAAAAGACCAATAATGAGCTTCAATTCAGGCCGTTCTAGATTTTAATGATTTATTTTTGTTATAGGTAATTGTTATCAAATTGAGCTGCCTTTGGGTATTGTCATATCTCCGAACGAGTAAGTAACATTGAATATTTTTCATTATTTTATTAGACGATCCTGATGCAAATGCCATTATTCAGGACGCAAGTATCTGTCATATGGTAAATTTACGAATGTAGATAACTATTGAATTATTCATTTATTTAATCACATTTATTTTACTTGATTGAACAAAAATCATTATAACAAATTACAGTCAAAAATTATGGATTTCTAACCATTACAATGTTAATTTCTATCGAGGCTCTCTGTGCTTTAGGAAGGGTCCATCCTTTTACTGCAATATTGTAAAAACTTGTATGATAAGTGCCTTTGTTATTAGGGGTGAAGAAATTTGTGATAGGCCGAGCTTTAATAATTTTCAATGTAGCGGCATTTTAAAGGATTCAGTGGGTTTTCCAAGACCGATTATTTATGTTTAAATTTATTGAAAAAATATTAGTGCAGATTGATTCCAAACATCTAAGTGTAATTTAGCAAGCAATTGGTACATACACTAAGGAATAAGCAAATAACTAAAAATACTAAGAAATAAGCAAAGAAAAACAAGGAAAGGGCTTTGTTTAAATAAAAATCTTTCACTCTGTCTGATTTACAAATTCAAAGGCACTGAAAAGAAAACTAGCCTAAAAATGAAAATTAGATCGGATAGTTTTAGCTAAACGTTTCTGGTTTGTCTGTTATATTTTTTGGCAATGAGCCTGCACTGCGTATAATAGGGGTGTTACAGAGCAACTATCAGCCGATTTCTCTTTTTTTTTCCCTTACCTTCGGAAATCATTGGTTTCCAGTGCCCAGTGATGCGGGCTCTCAGGGTTTATCGTCACTTGTGGTGCCCGAATTCCAGTACAGTTGAGATTGCTGCATCCTGACCTGGGAGCTCCAGGATCCAGAGGGGGTCCATCGTGCCCACAGCCCCTGACTGAGGTGACTTAATTCATCCCTATCGTAATACCTAGTTGGGAGGCTCTGATTACAATTTCACTCGGGTGATTTGTTTGTGAATTCGGTGTGGTGTAAATAAACAGTGAATCATTACTATACATGGCGAGCGTGAAAAAAACCATTCATAATGGGACCTAAAGGGAAACTGCAACATATAATATGGTAAATAAAAATATTACACGCTAACAAGGCGATTTTACAACATCACAATTGTTTATTTCAAGTTAGGTCAGTAATACCCCTCTTTACCTTTATACAACATATGGGATTTGTCAGTAATAATTTTCATCTGCTATGTCAATAAAACGTGATTATGATATTAACTGAGGCAAACAAACCATGTCTGTATATTCTCGTATTTTCCCCTAAAAGCCACCTCCAATGTAATCATAACCCTGACCTAACCTTCTCTTTCAAGTGACATATTTGAAAACCACCCTAAAACAGGTGTTAATTACTTTGATCAAATGATTTCAATCTTTTGCAATTATGAAAGATGTTACAAAGTATATATATATATATCTGGAAGAATGGGGCATCAGAAATAGCCGGGTCGGGATTAATAATAGAAACACTGTTTGTAATGATTGATAACTATTTAACGAACTATAAACAGTAGCATATCATGGAAAGAAGGCGGGCTTTCTAGACACAACGTGTCCACCTCAGAATGAATCCACTGGAGCTTCCAACAGACCATCTAAATCGTGTTAAATTTTGTTTGAATAAACTTAATGTAATATAAATATATGTAGCTCATAGTTGAGAAAGAATAGTTAAAAGAAAAGATCCTCGATTAGAAAAAAAAACCTGAATTATTTAATTAGTATTCACATGAGCTTAAACATTTTATTTTACCTTATGTTGTAACATGTCTTAAGAATATTTCATTGATTCTAGTCGGCTTAGTCTATCAAATATGTTTGCTGCTTTATTTTGTCATAAAAACGCTCAAAATGAAAAAAAAATGCAAAGAGAACGTGGATTGAGACAAAGTTGCAGAACTTGATAGTAACTTACTGCCGGTCCAGATAACCCTACCGAAGGGTCAAGTAGCTAAACAAACATAAATAATCAAGTTTCCCTCAAGGGCGAGCTACAAGTTCTAGAGAGTTAGTTGTCCATGTCGGGAGGATCCCCTGCCGTGCGGGAAGTGTTTAAGGGAGGGCTGCTCCGTCAGGCAAGGGTAGGTCTTTCGCAGGGGCCTTATCGGGGATGGTGTTTAGCTCCAGCTGCACCTCCGGCACTGTCTTATCCACCAGCCTCTTTCAGTATTTATTCTATCTCAGCCAGGGGTTTCCTATTCCTGCTCTAGTCGTTTCCATTTCTATGGTTTTGTTGACTTTTCTAAACTCGTAGCAGTTATTTCCTTTTTATCTGTTCTGTCATTTGTGACTCTTGTTTATGTTAGAGACAAGATATTTGACGTCAATAGTTTTACATTTAACTTTTTACATGAAAAAGTTCAAGGTAAAAAGTCATGTATATAAAACATGAGTACGTGCCATTCATTAATTGACTAGTTACCAAAGTGTGATTATATTACTTAGTGGGCTTCTTTTTTTCGAACTATCAATACAAAAAATTAAGACGATGTAAACGTTTTCGCAACTTCAAAAAAAACAGTATTATTTTAAGAGAAAGGACATTTTGCATAGTATCTCTCTATTCATGAAAAATAATCTCTAGGAAAAATAAAAAAGGGTCATTAATTAAATAGTAGTAAAAACAATTCAATTTAAGGAGTAGAGTATTAAAGAATAGATATTGACTACCCTTTCTCAATCTTTGTAATTTTTTATCTGAATTAGCACTTAACCGGACCATAATCATGTAGTCATATTATATAAATATATACACGAAGACAATTATTCTTGATCTCTTGCTTCCTAAAATATCCTTTTTTGACAATAATGACTGCTGTTAGTAAATTAATTTAGAGTCATGCGAATAAATTTCACTATGTCTAACTGTTTTATTGTTTTTATTTACATTGAAAAATTAACTCCTCAACAACCCATTTGATTTCCTTATGTTTCCTGATTATTTATTTTTAATTTTCAAGTCCTTCAAATGTATTGTTTAATTTAAATTCGTTTAATAGATCTCTTTTTATTATTATTACATCAGCCTTTTATTTGTATAATTTTAACTAATATTTAGTGGCAAAATAGAAAGTTTCTTTCTGTACACATAAATCTGGATCTAAACTCAAAGTGTTACCTTGGTCCACTTCGATGTTCATCAGAGGTGCATTAGAAAAAAATATTTCATCATGCTCATTAAGAAAAAAAAAATTCTAGACAATTAAAATATATTTTTTTTTAACTATTGATATTTATTACACGATAATATATATGGGAACTAATTACATTGTTTACTGTAAACGGAGAGGAGACGATGTTTACTAACAAGGCCCGATTAGTGGAGCAATTGCATGTCCAGCCTTACAGCTGCGTCTCTTGTCGGTTAGTCATGTAATATTTTTAGCATTGACAGTTGAAATTTTGTCGTTTTTTGAAATAAATGCAGTTATTTAAAGTATATCTTGGTTTTATTAGTTGCTTTCTCAAAATGAATAATCACTTTCTTTTATTTCAAATGGATATTTTCCATATAACTATTTTTTCATTTGAATAGAGAACGGTTAAGTAGTTGATGAGTATTGATCCAGCTTCGATGTGGCTCATCATCACTGTACTTACGAAGCCGTTCCTCCAGTGTACCGTACATGATTCAGTAACCTGGTTTTTCTACCAGTTTCCCCTCAGATACTAATTTTCTGTTGAAAAGGGACAACACTCTCAGAGCATTGATTTTAATCACTTCTCTCCAGATTCAGGACTGATTGTTTTCAATTTTGCACCCTGAAAATGTTTTAATTTATGTATGTATTCTAATAATTTATAATGTTATATAAATTAAAATATATAATTTAAATCATAAGGTTACATTTAGTTTAATGTGGGGTTTACATTTGCTAAATTCAGTTATGTTTGTTTATTGTTTTATGATGGGATTGTAAATAGTGTAATAGCATAAAGGCTATCTATAGAACACGCTAAACAGAACAAATGCCGCCCTGGTGATTGTTAATAATTAGTATTGTTATTTATTACTTCCATAACAGCATATCCTTTGTAATAAAGTTCTTGTGTATATAATATAATTCAGTGTAGATGTTCATATGTATTCCCAATCATTTGATTAATATTATTACGTCCATGGAATGTTTCGGTTACCGGTACCTTGAGAGTTAAATTGTCTTTTGGAGTTTAATAATTTCCCATTATAGGATCTGGCACTCAAACATTTTTTTTTTTTAGGTAAATTGTGTTCGTTAGAATACCTGGGTGCAGTTTATAACCGAAAAGCTATCTCGAACAGGACACTTTGAGGTACTTATGGCCCTCATCTTGCACCTGATTTGTTAAAGTTATTCAATTCTACATCAAAACCATCAAGAGTTCTTTTGCTAAATTAACCCATGCAATCCCCTGAAGAGTGCTTTTATACAGAGGAAATTACTTTATTTTTTACACTAACATCTTATTATGATAAATCAAAAGGTCTAAATGGAAATATTGCGGAAGATTTTCAATGCTAGTTTAAGCGGCTATCAATGAGACACTGAAGAAGCTTCGGGTAATAATAGATCCATTTAATTTTATTGTTGACTATGAAGGCTTACAGATAGAAATGGTTGACAATTATACAAAGTCGCTTGATTTAATCGACTACAATACAAATAATTATCTCAAGATTGTAAAATCTAGCCAGTCTTCAGATAACAATTCTACAGTTGTTCCACATATTTCAGGTAACCTTACTTCACGGTCTATACAGGTCTTTAATGGCAACATAAAAGAATGGCCGCAGTTTTATTCATTGTTTATTATCTTAGTACACAGTGACCCAAACTTGGCAGCTGTCTCAAAGTTTCTATATCTTCAGGATTACGTTTGTTTCAAAGAACGTTTTACTGACATTGGACTCATTTTTATTGCGTTACCAAAACACGGGAATCCCGGCTAATTAGGAAAAAATAGAATTCTCGCCTTTGATGTTTATAAGGAGTTATAGCGGATTTTAAACACACGTGAAAATTGCCTCTACGCAGTAGAAGCCCTAAAACTGCCAGATTTTAGCCGAATTTGTACTCTCATTAAGTAATTTAGATTCCGACACTAGGAGGGTATTTTAGGACAGACGTCACATTCTATACCGTCCCAGAATTTTCATGATGTTCGTTACCTAAAAATGTAGAGTGTTTGTAATAAGCAGTCAAAAGAAGGTGATGAAAGCCAGTACCTGCCACCCAACCTTGGAGTGCACACCAGTGTATTGGTACAACCAAGAGATTACAATTAATAAGACTCCTCTGGTTTGTCTGACTTGATCAAAAAACTTTTTAGTCAATAGATAAAATAAAATTTTAAATGAATTGTGAGGGCACTCATGCCTACGCCAGATGTCGGGTACCTCGCAACCGTTTCTGTTACTGGTATGGCAAAAGTGGAGAAATTACCACCTCTGTTCGCAGTTTAGTTTGAAAAGTGAATAGAGAGAAGAAAGAAACGAGTCTGGTTTACTTCTCAACCAACTACTACAGACTGTCAAGGACCTCACCTATTACCTCCGTTTCAGAAACTAATCAGCCACTTCAGAGGTGCTTAGTAAAACCTAATTCAGGTAAGAAAGGTGTAGCTTATAGACTTCAAGTAGATACAGGCTCTACTAAATCTTATTTGAGTGGAGACATTTATTGACCATAAAGCAGTAAGTTTAGAGAACACCCTTCTACCGTTTAATGGCTAATGGATTCACATGTAAATGCAAATAGTTTCATGTATTAGAGCAAAGGTTATTAGCAGAACAAATTTTGGACTGGTAATTGTAAATAATTAGTATCGATATTTCTTATTTCCGCTACTACATAGTATTTTATCTATGGAGAATTTTGGTTACGAGTACCTTGGGAGCTGTTGACTTTTTGAGTTCAGAAATTTCCCATTAGAGGTATCAGGGGTTATTTTTGTTTTCGTTAGATTACTCTAAAATTAAAATAAACTAGTGGACAAGACTTGCGACAAAGGGTGAAGGTAATGTGGGAACATTTTGCTTCATTAACTTTGATCCGCCATTGGTTGCACCAATACTCGATCTCGTCAAGGTGTTTTTGAAGGTTATGGGATGCTATGTTGGGGTCTGGGTTAGATGACAAGACTGCAGTGACATCTGCAAATGTGGCGAAGAAGGTATTGGGAGTAGAGGGGACATCAGCGGTGTATAGGTTGTAGAGGATGGGGCCTAGGACACTGCCCTGTGGAACTCCTGCATTTATGCATTCTATTCCTCTCCCTGTATCCGAGACAGTACGGTACTTAGGCTTCCATCTCGATAAACGACTGACCTGGAACCCACATACGAGACTAAAAAGACATGAACTAAACAGACGCTTTGGACAACTATACAGATTACTTCAAAGGACATCCCATCTCTCAATAGAAAATAAACTACTAATCTACAAAGTTATACTTAAACCAATCTGGACATACGGAATAGAGCTATGGGGGACAGCAAAAAAGTCGAACATCAAGCGTATCCAATCCTTTCAATCAAAAGTCCTGAGAACAATAGTAAATGCCCCTTATTATGTCAGCAACAAAACCCTTCATAACGACCTAAATATACCCAACATTCTAGAACTCATCCCTTCCAAGTTTATGAAATTCCACAGTAGCCTTTCCAACCACCCTAATCTTGTAGCACAGTCATTGCACTGCGTCACTCATCCCTATAATCCTCCTCGGAGACTGAAACAGCAGTGGCCTCGTGACCTGCTATAATCAAGTGACAGTGGGAGTCCTGGCAATGGCCAGTTTCTCCAATCATGTCCTGAATGAATGAGCGAGTGAATGATGAAATGTAAATATGGTATGAATGATAGTATATCTTAATTACTTATTGCCTAGCAAGGCAGATTCTAATTTTAGCACAATAAAGGAATTATATATATATAAAAAAAAAAGATTACTCTGGTGCAATATGACAGGAACATTGTCATGCTAACAGTATGGTTCTTTGTTTGATGGATCATGATTGATTAAAAATTTTCAAATTAAATCTAAAATAATTTCGCAGAACAGATACAAAAATAAATTAATAACATTTTTCCTTTCTCTTTAATTAAAGTAATATCATGTTTCCGTTCGTTTCATATTTTCCTGTATATGTCGATGGCTATAAATAAATAAACGTGAAAAAAATTATATAATGATCAATTATATAAAATAACAAGTTTATAACTTCTGTTAAATAGGTTTTGTTTTAAAGCTTTAACTAACTTAGTGTTACATTTTGCAATAATCTATGAGTAAGTGATGCGTTATGATAGATTTAGTCTCGTTCAGTGGTAGCCACCTAAATGTCATAGTTTGGAAATTTTAAATTTGATTTCTCAAAGTTATTTTTTACCGACCTGAATTTTCACGATACTTTTCACGAATATATTGTTTGAGATTGTTCAAGCCCTCCCTATTCAGAATATTAATTGAGAGTTTTGAAGAGTATTAGTGACATTTAGGAGTTCCATGCAAGCTTGAACAAACGCTTTTGGCTCTGGACAAAGAAAATGATTCTAGCCTGAGCTGGTGGTCGATATAATACAAGCCAACACTTCACCTGGTTTCTCTGTGTTATATTAATATATGTGATATATCGAAACTTAAAATGCCACTCCAGTAAATTCTGATATGGGCCCTTTTGGCAATAAGATGTTAGATTTATGCCTCTAAATAGATATTTCACAAAAATAAATAAATAGCTGAAAATTAGAATTCAGCCCTTTTCGAAATGATCAATTCACATATATGAATAAACTTCTCAAAACCTGAGACCGAAACAACAAAATACATTTGTGGCTGGGTGTTATAAGACTACCTTTTCGGAAGGTGGGTAGTTAGAGTGCTGTGATGGGGGTGTTAGGAGCTCGTTTGGCCAGCTGCAGGAGGGGAGTAGAGTTGGGGTTTAGGGCGGGCATATGGTTCCTGATTTGTGCTTACAACTACTAACTAGCTGCCTCTGCTTAATTTACGAATTAGCCCTTCTCTTAGACTGTTAGAGCTCCATTTGGCCTGGATCATCAGAGCGGCAGTCGTTAACTTCTGCCCTTTGTCCCTTTTTATTGCCGGTTCGAGCGGTAATTTGCCGGCACAGGTACGAGCCCTGAAATCCAGGAGGCCGGTTTCAGTTCGTCTGTGAATAAAATCCCTTCATCCTCCTCCCAATCATCAGCGAGCTCAGTGAGAATATAAAGAACATTTTATTCTACCGTTGCGATACGAAAATTTACATTCTTTAGTTACTTCATTTTTTTAAAAATACTATTTATTTTGTTTTCATAATAAAACGTTTCTGGCGTGGAAGGGAAAATATATGACCAATTATTTACCATAAATGTTCGTACATTGAGAAGGCTTCTTATTCCAGCACAAACTCCGTAAAATCACATACAGTTGGCTGTTCTCGATAATCTAAATTACTTAACAAAACTGTACTCAATTTTTCGTTTGATTGTAGTTATAGTTTATAGTTATAGTTGTAGTTTTCCTTTATTTTTCCCATATCCTATTTTATAAGTTTGAGAGCTAAGAAAAAAAAAAAAAAAAGTTATAGTTTAAAACTTATATAAGTTATAGAAGGCCAGGTGTGACCTGGCCGACTTCAAATCAATGCCTAGTACCCCTAGGCTCCACCATAGGTATACTCTCACTACCTTCCCGAATCCACCCGCCTCTTTTAGGCATCCCACACCCCATATCCTTCTCATACTTCCTTCAAATGGGACTACCCTTAGTGAAATGCACCCATCATCCCAAATAATTTCCTTTATTTTTCGTACATCCTATATTTCCAGTTGAGAGCTAGGGGAAAAAAAAAAATCTAGTTATAGTGTATCGTACCCTTTGACTATTGTTACATGGTTCATATGTCTAAAGTATGGGGGAAAAAATGTCTAAGCTGTATCACAGTTATCCCTGTCTAGTGGAATGTTATGTAATCCATTAATGAAGAAGTGGAACATGGCCATCTTGTGACTCTGACGGTGCGAAGAATCCTTATGTATCGCTACAGTGGTCATCGTAATTTTCCATAAATTCTGAACCCATGTTCCCGCTTTTGTTTATTTTCCCTGTCAGATCTAAAAAATTATTTACTTTGTTTTTTGGGTTTTTTTTTCCGCTTCCGTTTCAAATTCAATGTTTTTTATTTATTGCGTTAAACTAATTAGATACATAACTCCTTTAAATCTTTATGACTACCTAGGAAGCACGTCAGTACTTCGGTAGGATTTATTAACCAATATTTGATTTTCTGTTATTATGAATTTTCGTTAGATAACATATATAGTTTCTCTGTATCGTCTATGTATATTCCGTTAATAATGAATTCAAGGAGTTCCAGATTGCTAACCCTTTAGTTTGTGAGAAGAAATAATTATTCAGTTTATAATAAATCTGTCTGAGGCACATTTTCACTAATGCTGATATTTCCATGCTAACCTCCGAGTTACATTTCTTGCGTTGTATGTATTTTACCAATAAGTAGTAAACCTCCACCAGAAAAATATTGGCAAATAAATTAACTATATCGAACAAAACTAAGTTGCCGTTTTCCATTAAATTAACATGTAATTTGTTCACTTCTTCAGCAAAATTATAAAATAGACATAATAACAAATTCGAAATACTCGAGCAAAAACCAAGATGCTCCAGGAACAAAAATCCAACTCCGTACCACAAACCTTTCCTTAGAACGCTCCCATGGTAAATGGAAACACTTTTGTTTAAATGCGACGATCTAAAAGTTTTAAGAAGCTACAAATGTTTCTGATTGAATACCTCCTGGTTTATAATTATAAAACCTACCAATTTTGGTAATTTTCACAAATTTATTATAGGTATATTTCATCAAATTTTACCAGTACGACTATCGTCATTAAAAAATAACATGCACTGTATCTCTTATTCATCTTGATGTATCGTTGAGTTAAATTTATGATTATAGCTCTTAAGATGGAAATTCCTTAATTATTAAAGACGATTATCTCCATACCTGTTTGAAAGTAAAGTATATACAGTTATTCTGCAGGGTGATCGTTCATTTATAAATAATTAATATATTTATAGTTTGATACTCTACTTACTCATATAATAACGTTCTCAGAAGCATAACTAATGCAAACGGGGTTTTTAGTTCTTAAAATGGATGTAAGTTAGTTTTAAGTTTTACGATTCATAAAATTATCACTTTTTAAGCATGCATAGCCATATACCATAAAATTTTAATGTACATTATACCTCTGTAAAAATCACAAATCAGTGTAAAGTTGTTAAAATTGTATAAAATATAGCCAATGCACAGGACATGATATATTGGCCTGATTGTAAATAGATTCATTTATATAGAATCTATTTGAATTCCATAATTGTTAATGAAAAAGGGGATTTGATATAAAGTAAGAAAAAATCTCTTAAAATGTAATATAAATATAGCGTGAAAAGCAGATTTATATCAAACATAAACTTATAACAGCGTAAAGGTGATTCGTTCAAACGTAAATCTGTGATTTGATTCCAACTTTAATTTGCGAGCTGGCGACTGCATAATGAATTGGAGAACAACGCCATAGACCATACAGAGAGGGGCCATGGAAATGGGCAAAGCATCGGTAATATAAATGGAAATTGAATAAGTTTTCGAAGGTGGTCATCAATAAAGAGCATTGATGTTCGCCAGTCCGTAAAGGGACCGTTTTGAAAGAGCTTTTTGAAAAGGCGGCTGGAAATATTCGGGCAGGAGTCTGTTTATTAAGCAGCCGATACCCGTGAGGCCGTGATGATTGATGAGATGAGAAATGTCCCCTCTAGCGATGGTCCTAGTCCATTCACCAGATAAGCCCATTCTGAGAGCTGCCTTTGGAAAAATTACACCTCTTCTCCTTTTCACGACCTTTTCCACACTTACAGTCGGAAAACGACTCTCCCCCCCCTTCCACTCCACCGGATTTTCTTTCGAGATCGATCTGAAAAGTGTTTCGGACCTCAATGGCAGGAATAAAGAGGTGTAGCGAGTTAAAGTTTATTTTCTTTTGAAATGAAATCCTGCTCTGTTTTTGCACTCTCAGAGATGAAGAAAGAAAAAGAGAAAGCTGGGAGACTTTTCCATTCAAAGGGTATCTTTCTCCCTTTGTTGCTTTTACACTAGTGTTTATAATGGCTTTTAAGTCGCTGCTTTTCATCGGAAATGTGGCCTTGATGTATAAAGTGGAAAAGCGTTAGAAATAATATATATATATATAAGGTTCTTAAAAGGTTTTGAAGAAATTTACATGCAATCAAAAATTCATAATGGGTAATCAGACTGGGACTGGTGACACCTGTTTTTTGCACTGTGTCAGGACTTCTGCACCTAGCGCAGGTCTTTATAAGAAAGAACAATCCTGCAATCTCAGTGAAAGTTAGATTTTGTGTGTCATAGAGCATGCGTTTTAGTATAAGTTCCTGAATTATTTATGTTCTATTTTTTTTTAGTTTTTAATTTATTATACTTATTTGGATTAACATATAGTTTTTTTGTTTATTCAAAAAAAATGTATTATGATAAAATTACAATCTGCCTTATTGGGCAGTAAGTAATTGTGATAACTGTTATCATTCATACCATATTTACAATTAACATTCACTCTCTCATTTATACAGTATTTACAAACAGCCTAGAGACATCCGATATCCGATAGTAATAAATGCGTGGAAGCCGGCAGTCATAAACAAGTCATAAAACTAAAAGGGTCGGCCGCTGGCAGCCATAAACAGCCAGGTACACACCGGCTTAAAAGCAAGGTGGGCAATCAGGTGGGTAATAGTACCACCTGGCAGCCATAAACAGTCGTAAACTTAGCAACCCTTTTAGTGCCTCTCTACCGGTCACATGCCTCGTCACAGGTGAGCGCGGGCATCGCCGCCGAATTAGACCCTCGCCACCTCCCGGCAGGAAGGGGAAACTATATTTAACCCAGGGCTTCTGGCCCTGAAAGCCTAGTCTCCTCATCAGCCTCTGAGTCTCCTCATCCGCCTTTACTCGGTGACGCCTTACGCCAGGGCTCCTGGCCCTGGAAGGCAGTCTCTTAGACTCCTAGTTTAGTCTAGTCTCCTCCTCCGCCTCTGAGTCTCTCACCCGTCTTTTAGTCTCCTTGCAGACTCTCTCGGGTACCCGTGACTATGCTGGGCTTCCGCTCAAACTCTGAAAACTTGACTTATTCTTTATGAAACCTCTGTACCTCTTCTCTTGAACATAGGGCATTGTCGGGGCACATACCTATTATAAAATGGAGTCGGATAGTAACGCCGTCCTGGAACGATTATCCAGGTTATTAACTCGAACAGTCCGCACTTGTTACCAGGGTTAGGGTGATCAGGCACCTCCCTAGTGACAACCCCACAGTTGCATATACTGCCTTTGCCCACTAATGATCTGGTTTTATTCCCATCATAACATGGCAAACTGTACCATATAGCTCTTAAAGGTGTAAAACTTATGTCTTATATGCGAAGTCTTGGGGAGCCCCCCACGGTCCTCCGTCTGCCGCGTTGCCAGATACGAGCCAGTGGAGGCTGGCGAAGATCGCGAGAGCCAAATACACTCCAAACTGTACACACTAGAAACTGGCCATTGCCAGGACTCCCACTGTTACGCATTTATAGCAAGTCACGAGGTAACGTTTATTTATTGAAATAACACCGAGGGAATCGAAAATGTGTCACTTGCTTTGAAAAAACTGTTTTTAAAATTTCCACAGGTCCCAGGTTCTCTCATATGTCATGTTGATGACTAGAGTAATTTTTTTTTTGTACCGTACGTATTGTATGAAAATGTTTTTATTTTTAGTATTTCTATATAATATTCTTTCTTTATTGGGATAAAATTCCATTCTGCCTTATCGGGAAATAAGTAATTGTGATAAATGTTCTCATTCATACCATATTTACAGGCTTCATTCAATGTGTCAACACTTCCCTCGCATGCGAAAGGACATACATTTCTGGCTGGGGCGCTTCTTGAGCTGTATGGGTCTGGCTTCTCTTATTCTGGCCGACAACGACGCTCCTGGACTTCAGGATTCTGTAAGCGTCGCAGCTCTTCTAGTTGGCCGGATGACCTGGATTGCAGAGCACCCATAAAGCAGGCGATTTCAGGGCCTTTTTGCATAATTCACTTTTGCACTGCCTGCTGCACCTGAGAGGGTGGTGGCAGTACGATTTTGTGTGCCCATAGGCCTGACGGTTATGGCACTGGACGATGTCGCGTTTGGGGTACGGTTTTTCGACCTGTATTCTAGTGTAATACAGGTGTGTTAGATCATATTCCTCTTGTTTCCTGCCCTCGAGGAACACGTTCGTTATTTGACGAACTTTGAATCCGAGAGCTAGGAGTTCGTCTTCTATTTCATCAGCTGGTGGATGCCGATTTCTGATCACTACTCGTGGCCATCTTTCCTACTCTAACTGATAAGTATGGAAGTCGGCCTTAGCTTCTTCGAAATATTTAGTAATGGTCCGATATGTATCGGGAGGGTCCTGAGAAATTTTCGTGTCCCGAGACCGATTGAGGTACGTACATTTTCCCGAACCTACTATTTTACTCATTTGTGAGCATAGCAATTTAAAATTGCTTATATACCTGCGATAATTGTGGCTAGAGTAAGCCACCCGCCCCCTCATAAAACGGAACCGGTAGACCTTCGGTCGCCTTCCGGTGGTCATAAAACCTAAGTAGGTGAGTCCCTAGCAGCTATAAAACACACCCTTTTAGACCAACAGTCATAAACTTAAGGGGGATTGGCCACCTGGGCATCATAAAACATACCCCCTTCAGCCGACTCCGCCTTCCACTAGGAAGGGGGTACAGTATTTAAATCAAGTGGTTTCGCCCTGTAACCCACTTGTTCGGGCCCTTGGCAGTAAATAAGATTTTATTAAACTTAATTTTTTTGTTTGAGAGGATTTTTTTTATGATCGTAATTATTTTTAAATTATAAAGTTATTTTCTTTCCTTTTTTTGATTGTTTCGGCTGGAGACGATTAGTATGTAAATATTGTATACATCAACAGACAGAGGAAATAGTTCGAAGGATTACACAGCTCGAGGAAGTAAATAAACACGTCTTTGCGTTTTAGAGGACAAGGCTTTAGGTCTGAGCCTGTTTTTAGTCAGTGATGAAGATAACTCCATACCGGACGGTTCCCCTGCGAACACGAAGTTGCTGTTTCTACAACTGAACTTCTCGGCCTATCTGCCTGTTTATCTCTCCGTGCACATCGCCGCCCTGCGGTTGACTATCCGAAGATCACCGTCCTGCGGCTGCTATCCGAACATCCAGCGTATCGTGACTATAAACTTTTTCGTAATTTTTATACGTTAATTATACTAACAATTATTTATACTAATGTTCAGGCCTGGTTAAGTTGCTGATCAGTAATTTTTTTTTGTTTTGTTTTTTAATAAAATGAATTGTTATTTCTTTAATATTTTTGACTTTTTTTATTGTATATGCCTTATTGTTGGCAAGTTTGTGAGCTAGCCGACACAATCAAACCTCTAGCTTCTCAAGACGTAACCGGCGCAATTTTCTGGCGTTTTTGGACTTCTTAATTTTTAAGAGCCCTAGCGCAAACACCACTCTTTCCCAGTCTACTCATCTAGACAGCCGCTATCACTCGGTTGCGATACGCCAGGGCCCTGGGAGTAAGTCCACTCAGTCTTCCACTGGTCTACACTTTCTCTGCCACACCTCTGCGCCGGCACCCTGTCTCACAGCCTCTAGCAGACCCTCTGACGACTTGTACTATTACGCTGCCGATCTAGCCCGAACGCTGAAAACTGGTCTTATTCTTTATGAACCTCTGAGCCTCTTCTCCTGAACACAGTGTATTGTCGGGACACATCCCTATCAATAAAATGGAGTCAGATATTAACGCCGACATGGACCATGGTCCATGTTATTAACTACAACAATCCGCACTTGTCACCAGGGCTAGAGTGATCAGGCACTCCCCTAGTGACGCCCCCCGACACTATTTATTAATATTTAAATTAATTTTAATATTAATAAAAAATAGGTGATACAAGGGAGCTTCGAACTCACGATTTTCCTGGAGAGACGGTGGTCGTAGATCTCAGCTACTGATGATATTGCTTGAAGACATTTGTAATTAGGCAGAGCTAAGCACAAGGGCAGTCCAATATAGCCGACTTATCAGTGTGATATCACCTGTTACACTCACTAAACGAATACAATAAGTGATTCACTCACTTCTTGAGGGCTCCCTCGGGACTAGCTCACGTAAGTTGCCTGCTGAGACAATTTTATAACTGAAGTATGATCTATAAACTGTAGTATACGGTATTGATATAAAGCACGAAATCAAGACGTGGGTGTATATGATAGCACATGCGCATAAATAAGTATAATATTATATAACTAAACATCTTTCTTGACCTTTCTTCAGTTACTACATGTATCCTGGTGGTGGATTTTACATCTCTGTTATCCTTTTTTGACAAACACATAAAACCATATAAAAATGTTTTAACATTTCGTTTTTATTTTTACCAAGTGTTTTCCTTAACCAAGTACAGATTATGTCACTTATACATGTTACCGTAATTCCCCCCTCCCGCTAATGTCTCCCTTATTTCTCACTTTTGGTTTTGGTTTATTCTACTACTTAACTGGACCATTTTAGAGGTTTTGATATTTTTGATGGTTTAATACATTAACAGACCGGCTATACATTAGCAGACTTCAAGTTGCAAGGTATCGACGATGAATGACTTAGGTTTGACTCTATAGTTGAGAACCGCTGAGGATTATAATCTAAAAAGAAATTCAAAGGTAGCCAAGGTAATGAATATTTGGTATCGTACCGTAGATTTTTCCTTTTAAACGTTTTTCCCCCAATAGAATTCCAAGGTTGTATAAATTAATATTGGCGTTTGTTTATTAGTTATTAAATGTATTTTTAAAGGAAAAGTATACATTTATTAACAAAAACAAAAAACTAGGTATGATCTGAGAAAACCAGCAATTGCTGCTATATATTAAATTTTGCACCATCGATCTATTTAAAGTTTAGGTACATACTTTAAATTAGTTGATCAATGTATATTACTCTTTAAAAATGAAGTGAACGTTTTTAAAAATGTGAACTGGAAGGGTAACAAAAACCTTTTGTCTCAGAGAGCGAATGAATATCCTCATCACAATAATTCATGGCATTGCTAATTAGTCAAATCTGAATTTGAAACTTTTAAATAATTGAACATTTAAAACAATATCCTTAAAACTCCTTTCCTTGGAAGTAGAATCAAAGGAAATTACTACAAATGCAACCCCACCATGACCTTCCACGCAGTGTTACCAACTACCACACTTAAGAAAATAAAAAATAACCCACTTTTGTGAAATAATAAACATCTAATAATGTGAATTTTTATCACTATTTTATATTTTATTACAAAAAATTTGAACAAAAATACAATTTGTCTAAATAATTAAAGTTATTATAGTCATTAAAACATTTTTATCTCATTTATGAAATGCTTCAATTCCCGTAATTTTCATTTAAAGACGTCCTTAAGTCAATCATAAAACAAAATAAACAATATTCATAAGGTTTTCTATCAATTAGTTACCTTCCACAATCATTTCCTCTATTATTTCCAGGTTATTACTAGATATCTTGTAATGCCTCCAACTAGACAAACCAATGAAGTGTCGGTTCATAGCAACTTCATGAGTTTAAATAATGAAAAGTGTGAAGCTATCATATCACTTTGTTTATACACAAATGTAAACAAAAAAAAGCTTTAGCGTATTAAATCTTGGTTACATTGTTGTTGGTTAGTTGGTAACATGTTTGTGAGTAAAGGTTTGTGAGTAAAGGTTTGTGGTAGCGTTTGTAGCAGTTTGGGAAGTGACAGTTCAATGGGGTGAGTCAAACAGCATAGCTTATTATTTTTTCTGGAAATGGAAAAATTTGAATTTCTTACGCTGGCTGGCAAGGAGCCTTCATAATAATGATGTATATTGGATTAGTTCTGATCGGGTTCTTCTCCCGCTCTCCAGATGAGACCGGCCGAGGAAAAGGCAGTTATTCTTTGACGTGCTGAGTGGAGACATCTTTGTATGTGACTGAAACCCTATCATTTTATAATAGCAGTTTGTTAGATCCTACCCATATCCCTTCTTTCCTATTCCCAATCTCCTTTCTTTGAGCAATACATCAAGTTTAGCAATACTTTAGCTCAAATGCTCTCCTAATCTAAGTCTACCAGTAGAGTAATAACATTTTATTTTTCCCTTTGTTCTTTTTAATTTTATCTATCAGAAGGGATAGAACAAACAGGTACCATGCATGGCCTGTAAATCTTTACTGCTTATTGCATCATATTTTCGGCTTTTTTCGCGGTTCGCCTCGTCTTCTCTGCATGGTAGAGGACAACAGCAGAGGCATAAATATCATGTAGTAGAATTGACGGCTTCGGCCTGAGAGGATAGCCGAGAGGAAATCGTAAAGAAGTCACTACCTAGAGAGAGAGAGAGAGAGATGGAGAGAGAGTTAGGGTGGGCGAGAGAGAGAGATAGAGAGGGTGAGAGAGGCTAAATCCGTCTGAGATAAGGGGACTCTGTGTCACAGGCTCTCTTGGGGACCACTATGAAAAACTAGGCAAAGCATACACACCAGCTTGGATGAAATAAACATATCACTTGGGGGCTTACCTTACATCTCGTAGTGTTTTTCTAAGCCGCCTCTTTTCAAGTCTGTGTTCGTTTCTGCTTAGCCCCTTTTATGTCGCAACTTCTCTGAATCTGCAAATACAATGTGTGCTCCCGGAGTTTTACTCCTCGCGCAAAAGTTGCACAAATGTTTTACTTTTGTTTTTAGTTCCTTACGTGGAGCTACCCCTGCTTAAATTTGATTTAGTGAGGTTTTTTTTTATAGACTTCTTAGTTCGTTCTGCTGAACTTTCTTATAAGACGGGATCGTTTCAATTAATTGTTTTCTTTAGGGAGAGACTCCTCTATGGAGTGAAAGAAGGTGTTTTATTTCTTAAGATCTTCTTTCGTGTGCTTATCTGTCTATCAGGCTAAATGAATGACAGAGATTTAATCCAATATTTCTTTCCTGATTGGTCCATGAATCCTCAAATGGAGTACCCATTCTATTTATTTTTGTAATAGTAACAACGTTTAAGCCTGTGTGTCTTTTGATTTGCAATATTACCTGTAAGGAATTAAATAAACTAAAATTGCACCAGGTGCTTATATATTTTATACATAATTAATAGGTAATCCTACTGCACTCAAATGAAAATATTTTATAGATTTTCAATTGGTATAATCTAAAGATTAAAAACGATATTATGATTTATTACCAAAATTAGAAAGCCTTCATTCTTCACCAACATGTTTGTTTTTGTCTTGGAGTTTTGGGTGTGCATGGAGGAGTCATTTGAAATGAAAAGATTTGAAAAGGATATCTATTTCCATAATGAAACTAAGTTGGTAGTAAGTACTTTGCTTGGTGTACATTTTTAAAATTAAAGGAATACAATTTTAGGACCGACACCATGGTTAACAAAATTAGTGTAGTTTTAAAAAAAATATAATTTCGAAAAGTAACTAAAACTGTCATTAGTATTGTTTTGCATCTTTAACTTCACCACTGTTTTATTTTTGGTTCATATTATGTTTGGTATGAAATAAAAGGTATCAATGGAATGATCAACAACATGTAATTTATGAGAGCTTAGACTCCTGAGACTCGCTGACCTATATCTTTTAATTCTTTTTTAAGCAACTCTACTCACTTGGATAATATCTTTGAATAAATCACGATTCAGACTTATTATTGTAATTGCTGTAATAGTATCAATATTTAATCTATTATCTATAGAAGTTACAATATTGTCAATTAGTAAATATAAATTACCAATTTAAATGTAAATTAATGTTATGAAAGCAGCATCCGAGGATCATAGATAATTTCAAATAGGTTTATTGACATATCGTTAAAACATGATTGTATTGATGCAGAGTCAACGTAAGGTACATCCTAACTAACTAATTATGCTTCAAGCGTCATTTCTATTTTAGTAATTTTCAAAATTCAGAATCTAGATCAATTAAAGTTCCACTACAGCTCCCTGTGTGAGTGAGCAATAATCGTCAGTTCGTAAGTAGTTGTCATAACTGTATGTTATTATAATATGTCAATATCAATTAAACGGAGAATATAGTCTTCAGCAAACGACACGTTTTCAATAGGCTTCAATGAAAAAAACAAACATTCTAATGTCAGTTGATTCTACAATTCAGTTAGAAATTGACATTTTACACATATTGATCGACGAGTCCACAATCAGAAGATCTCGTTCATGAAATACGTTCGTCAAATCTATACGATTGGAGGCAGAGGATCGGGAAATGTTAATTTGTTAATTTTGATTAAGAAGTATCTTGGATTACGTTAATTAGCTGTCAACTTTAATGTTGTAATTATGGATATCGTAATGTATTAAAAGTTCCCGGTTAATGACAATCGGTTTGGAACTCTTCCTGAAATCTCTACCAGAACTTCCAAAAATAGGTACTTAATAACTTCCGTCCTATTATTACATCAATTATCGAAATCAAGCTTGTCCTCATCATTTCCTTTAATTTGAATAGGAACAATATCATAAATACTGCATTTTTACTAAGCCGCTCGTCTCCTGAACAATATCCAGTAGAAGATCTCTGAAAACAATGCTACTCACAGCCCTGTCCAGTCAAATCATACAGGATTAATTATGGTTTGATAGTATTTCATTCTATATATAAATGTTATATTGTGTATCTAATATGTAGATTATGTTTTGATATTTGACAACGTAAAACAAAAAGGAAATTGGTATGGTATTTTTGTATATTTATTGTGATAAAATTACAATCTGCCTTATTGGGCAATAAGTAACTGTATTCTATGTTCTCATATTACCATATTTATATCATAAACCATATTTACAATTCTTCATTCACACACTCATCCATACAGTATTAACAAACACTCCAGGGACCTCCCAATCCACATGGTCGTCACCTCCCTCGCATGCGAAAGAGGAAGCAGAGTTTTAGGAAGTCCCCCACGCTTCACTTCCCTTAGAATAGACCTTCAGTCACGTTCCCGTGTTCATAAAATCATGCTAGGAACAGTCACGTAACTCGGGAGGTGGGACATCATAAAGCACACCCTTTCGGACCAACGGGATAATAAAACAGACCACCTGCAGACAGACTCCGCCTTCCACGAGGGAGGGGGGTACAATATTTATATCGGTAAGTTTCGCCCTGAAGAAGCACTCTGTTTCTTAGCCTCCACAGCCACATTACTAGTCGCGATACGATACGACCAGGGCCCCGGGCCCCTGGGAGTAGGCCCACTCAGCCTTCCGCTAATCTACTCTCGCTATGCCACACCTCTACGATGGCACTTTGCCTCACAGCCTCTAGCAGACCTCTGACGACTTGTACCTATTACGCTGCCGATCTCTCGCCCAAACTCTGAAAACTGGTCTTATTCTTTATGAACCTCTGAACCTCATCCTGAACACAGTGTCTTGTCGGGACACATCCCTATCAATAAATGGAGTCAGATATCAACGCCTACATGGAACATGGTCCATGTTATTAACTACAACAATCCGCACTTGTCAGCAGGGCTAGAGTGATCAGGCATTTTTTGGTAAAACATAGTTACTTAAGAGTCTCGGAGGATGAAATAAATAAACAAATAATCTTCAAACAATAAAAGGGCCGAAGAAACCAAATAAAAATCTCACTTTGGATCACTAATAAATAAAATAATTAAGCAAAGTCTTGCTAAACATAAAATAAATAATTCGCTCTTCTGTAATAAATAATAAAATGTATGTATATAAAACGCCTTTAAGCCGTAGGGAGAACTAATAATTCTGAGTCTGGGTAGGCTCACCAAGAGGGACTAAATTCACTTATGATCAATTGCATACCGAACGATGTATCTTTTCCATTACCTGACTGAGACGTTCGTGAACCTAGCCAGTTGCTATATCAGCTTAAACGCTTTCCTATGCTGTTACATGAATCTTTAAAAACATCTGACATCTACCTAATATTGACTAAAATGTTGTACTTTTTACTATTTGTACTTATTTTGTACTTGTACTTGCATTTATTTGTTCGATTCGACGTGGAGTGAGTGCGGACTCTATACGCGAAAGGCTTTCCGGAATCAGTTAGTTGAAACCAGTGCAGAAATATGAAAATGAGGCAGTCTGTTTGTTACGCGTAGCAAGTGAAGCTGAACATTCCTGAAATGTTTAATGTAACTTGGGCAGGCATTGTCCGACACGGGATCCGGCAGTTGAATTAAACAGGCTTGAGGGCGGAGTGTGCGAGTGGATACGTTTGTAAGGGCTTGTTAATAACGCCCGACACTGGCCTCCTTCACAATGGGCGACTGTTCTTTGTAAACTGTAATCGCGTATGATGCCGTTTTACAATGAGCATTGTATATATACGTTTAATTGTTTACATTTTTATCACTATGAGCGCTTTGTCAGAGACAGGCGGTCAACCATCAAAACGATTCTCATTATTGTGTTTAGTAGTGATTTATATTTCCATCATTGGGAATTGGTACACAACTAACCAGTTTTACCCTTTTACCTAGGCAGGCAAGTAAACGGGCTACTATAAGGTTTTTTTTTCATTCATATCTCCTTGTTATTATAAATTATGGAAATCAGTATAGATTCTACATAAATGCATCTATTTACAGTAGGTCATTATATGCCCTGTAGCTTAGCTACATTTTGTGCAATGTTTAATAAGTTTTCTTAAAACTAACTTGCATCTAACAACAAATTCTTAACCTAACCCCGACTGGGAAGGGTGGTGGTGGGGTATATAAGTGATGTATATATATATATATATATATATATAACGAGAGAGAGAGAGAGAGAGAGAGAGAGAGAGAGAGAGAGAGAGAGAGAGAGAGAGAGAGAGAGAGAGAGAGAGAGAGAGAGAGTGAGAGAGAAAGAATGTGTTTCTGGTTGGAGCTGGAGGAAAAGACACTTCTTGAGCTGAGTTGGGTCTAGTAGAACTGTACCGGAGCTGCCTAGGCAGCATTGTAAGCCGTTGCCAGTTTATGTTAATACCATGCCACAATTAAAGCTAGTCAAATAAAATATTCATGATCAAATGTCCTTAATGTGTAATATAAGCTCGTCATATCATTGTTTGATGTAACAGAAAAAATGGTCTTTGTATATTTTCTATTACAGAATAGTAACGACCGAATCTACCGCATGTACGAAAATGTTTTCGTGATTCATATTTTGTTTATTTTCCACAATGATAACAATCTTCTTTAATTTAATAAAATCTTATTGTCTTAGTCCTTCAAATTTCATATGATTTATTTCTCAGGCTTACTTATTCAAAATTAATGTCTTATCATTCCAATAAGAAATAATAACAGGTAAGATTACAGTTTTTTATTATTAATTGAGGATATTATTTAAACACCTTTTTATCTATTATTAACTGAAGAGGGACCGAATTATCGACCCCAAACAGACATAGTTCCTTTGCCAATCCACGTCCCATAACGTTCCAATAATTATATTATTGATTATTTTAAAGTTTAATATCTCCAAAAGGTTTATTAGACCGCTTTGTCCAAAGGGTCATCTGAAATTGCCTTGAGATGATGAGAGTTTGACGACTTGGAGAATGTCACGTTGGCAATCGATGTTCATTAGTAGTCAGTATATTCGGTACATGATGCTCTTTGATAGAAGTTGTATAAACGATTGATTTGAAAATGAGATCATAAGCTTATGTTAAACATACAGAACATAATAAATTAAAAGCTTAATAGCAAAATAGGTACCTTAAATGTATAAACATCAAATTAATATAAATGTCATCAACTCTCTTATCGCGTACAATTTAACACTAAAGTATTATAAAATACTTGAATAGGCTTGAAATTATTTAATAATATAAAAAAAAAAAAATTAGTTGTATGAATAAAATTTACTGATTATTATTTAGAACTGGCTTTAAATCTACTTTCTAAAAAACTAAGGGTTTCATTCCTGTTAAACCACGCAACTCTATATATTACCCGAGTGAGCACAATAGGGAGGAAAGCCCCAGCCACGCCTTAGGCCGACCAGAAGCACAGGTGGTACCCCAGTCCCACCTGGCTGGTAGTGAGGACATGTATTCTCATTTTGAGAACACGAGGAATGATTAGAGGATGTGGGTAAAAACCATAAATATTTCAGCACTGTCCACTATTGTTTGCACAGCTGTTGTGAATGTTCATGGAAAAGCCAGAACACACGGATCCAAACGTACTATGTGAAACTTGAAGTGCCACACAAAGCCCCGAGTTACGTCGTCGAAAATCCAAAGACCCTGACCTAAATGGGAGGCAGTGATCTCTCGGGTTCACCTCGATGGAATTTTACTTTTATATCGTTACTTATCATACTTTTATAAATCCTTTTCTAGAAAAGGAGAAAGTTTATTTCAACTAAAATGTTTAAGAATAAACTTTAAAGTTTCAACTTGTCTTTTTAATAATAGTTACAAAGAAAACTGTTAGTTTATGCCTATAAAAAGAGAAACGAAAAGTAATAGAGCTTGATAAAAATAACAATGAATAATGTGATAAATGGCTTGATCAAATGCCTTTGAGTACTGTAGATGTTGCTAAAGGATGTACCTTTAATATATCAAATTGATTTAATCCTTTTCAAGGTCACTATCGTAGGGCATAAACAGGTCACAGACAGAACAAGGACCACTGAAAGCCTAAAAGAGGTATCCAGTTAAACAGCTATAAAATACACACGCAATGATTTTCGTTCCCCACTTATCTACTTAAACAATATTTATTCTTCAAGCGCCGTTACTTTTTGGCATTCTGCCTTTGAAACACCAGAAGGCAGCCACCCATTCAAATGCTTACCGAGCTCTTGCACGCTTAGCAATTGGTATCTTCTAGCCGATCTCTTGGCCAGGCAATATTTTATGCTGTTAACGCACTCGCAAAACCCAGTTCTCTCATCGAAATTAATGTAAGGAAGTGCAACCTGCACTGGACAAAACAACATTGTCAGAATCAAGGCAATAAGGGACTGGCAGCTAAAGAGCATACAAATAAAAATATATTACATTATTTTGCCGATATTAAACTAGGATGCTAAATAATAACTCCACTGATGATGACATACTACTAAGTCAATCTAGCGACCGTCATAATTATTTAGTGTATTTTTATGTAATTGGGAACGTCATCCACTTGTATAAGATTAGTCATTTAGTACACGGCTATGATCTTGGGTAGGTCCCTGCTTGGACTTCCAACAATGCCAGTACATTTTTTACTGGGATAATCAGTAATAGTAATGACGTGATCCATACGAAAGTGAAATAGATATAACGATTCGTTAAAATATCTTATTTTTTTATATAAAGTTACAGCACAGAGACTGTCGTTTAGTAAAATTAAAAGTTTGGGTCCCAGCTGTATAGCTCTGTGTCCACAATGGTATATTGGGGAGTCAAACTGGACCTTTGTATTTTGGTGCCTTCGGTTTTTTTGTTCACATGTTTTGTGGATTATACACTCAAAACATTTACTCCTAGTTAAATCCTCAATTCACTTACTACATTTCGTCTTTCTGAATTTAAATAAAATTTCTTGTGGAATTGTAGTCCTCCACTACTTAAACACCAAAATAAGACAGTTAAAGGATAGGCTATAATTGATCAATACGTTTCTTGTGTGAGAAAATAATTGAAGGGGCTGGTGAAAAGAGATGAGAGACAATTTTTTTTATTTCATTATATCCTGGATGAACGATTTTCTGAAAACACATTCCCCTAAAAATCACATGATAAAAGTGTTTGGTAACATTATAAGGACTGAGCATGAAAAATTTGAAGGCCCGATAATAAGGATTGTCGTTTTATAGTTATATGATTGATTTTCCGATCAAATGATTGGATTTCAGCAACGTAGAGGACACCTTTGTTGAGTTTATCAATCGGACTCTTACCTTTTCAACTGGAGTGTAATTGAACTTCTGTTTCAAACATTACCAATATGGACACATACCAACGAAACTGACCTACTGGCACAGCAACAGCTGGTGGACCAAAGTCACTTCACCGCACGTCCGATGTTTGTGATACGATCACCAACTGTCATGGACTAATTAGTGGGTATTTACCTACACATTCACTTGATTGTGCAATTATTTATGAGCTCATTTGAAGTACGTTCGGTCTGAGGATATTCGTTAATAGTTGAGCTTTAGAGAAATTGTTATTTTTATTGAACATGAATCAGCTGATTACATATGTTAACTAGAAGGAAAACATAACTTTTTTTAAGTACTATTAAAGAAAAATATTAATTTACTTAATTAAATAGGATTTCAAATATTGGTATTTTATTCTTAATAGTTTTATTTTTTTAAAAGCACATATGTTTTTCTATAGTTATCTCAGAGTTAATTGGTTTTGTGTGCCTCAAGGTATCAATGAATCATTTTAAAAAAGCATCTGGAATTAATTATAAATGATCTAGCTAATGGTGAGGTTTTCTAGATCAGAATATGACATGGATATACCTTCTAGGATCAGACCAGGATTTTCTATATGGGACACAATAGTTTGATTTTCGTTGTACATCTTTGAGTTGTACATTAGCTCAGTGGTCTTGTCTGAAGGGAGTGGATATACTGGCGGGCAGAGTGGCCTGAAGTAGTGGATGCCATGATATATGTAGCAGCGCAGGGAATAAGCGTCGCCCCCTTTTCACAAACATGGCCCTGTTTGGACAGCTAATGCCTAGCCTTCGCAAAGCCGCCTATTTCCCTTCCGCACATTTCCACTACTTCCAGCCCTCATTAACGGATTAGCGGCATTCTTTATTAGCTATGTCAATAATGACAGGAGTGGATGAAGGTGGCTCTACTTTGAAACAGGTACAGAATGGGTATTTCGCCTGTTGGTGTGTTCTAAAATTCGAGCTGACAAAATAATCCCATCGATACGAAATTTATATCATGAAACGATATGAAATCTTTTTTTTCATGATTTCAGTAGGGAGATCTCAGAATGCTTTGATGTTACAACTTACTTGAATAATAATTGCTTGTTTCTTGCCTTGTCATCCCTCATAGATCCTGGTTCTCCTCACACCACAGCAGTCGCTTTTCTCTCTTACTTGAACGTGGTGAACGAGATTATGGCTGTAAAAAAGATATGAGGTGATACCTCTTCTTTAAGTATCTGCGAACGATATTGAACTGGTATTGTCGACTGCTTCGTGTGTTTGGGCCCTACTCAACGCTCTTTCTGAATGGCAGAACATAGTAATACCTACTGTTCTGCCAACTCCATCACCATCAACAAAGAGAAGTTACCATCTTCACGGGTCATAAAACACCCACCTACCTTTCTATATTTTAATCAATAAATCTTCCGCGTCAGTAGAGAGAAAGGGGACTAGTTCAAGATCTTGACACCGCAAGGGCACACTAGAGGCGCTGGTGTAGTAGTCGCTGATTGGCTAAAATAAATGATCACAAGATTGGGAGAAATAATAAGCTCTCTCTCTCTCTCTCTCTCTCTCTCTCTCTCTCTCTCTCTGTACATGTTCTCCAGAATATAGTGCACTGTCAGGTCAATAAACAAATACGAATTATCTGAATCCTTTTTTCAAGGAATTGAATTTAGTAAGCAGCGATGTGTCGGGGCTCGACTAAACTGTTATTACGATATACGCTGGCCAGCATGTGGCTCAATGCTGCTATTCTTTTCTGAGACTAATGCCGCAGAAGTGGATTTCTTTTTTAACTGAATTATTAATTCACACTGAACTATATTTTGTAGATTATTTCTAATATCGGTAGTCTGATAGTTGCTTAAAACCAATGCTTGGGAAGTTTGTTTTCAAAGATTTAGGAGAGCCCCTTCCCTCTGAAGAATTGGTTCACTGAAATAAAACACTAAAAGGGCATGGTTATTAAAGTGAGTGAATGAATCATGTAGTAACTACTAAAATGTGTTCAAGGTCGGCTAAATAGATGGCCAAAGACCAACCAAAAAAAAAGTTAGTTAAGAGTGCAGCAAAATATTAAGGGTTTCAATGATATTACTAATCACTTCCTCTTGATTGATTTCCTAAGCTTAATTGGATTATGTTTATTAGCATACGCATTCAAAGGCAGTTATTTTTAATATACTACATTAATTAGTAGTCAACAGGAATTCATAACCACATGAAAATGTGCGAAATTTAAATATTGTTATAAATAAATATTATGTGCTATATAAATATTTTTGTAATTTTAGTCCACTAAATCCCCAAAATACTATAGACATTTCTTATCTGCCCATCTAGTTACTTAATATGGCACCCTTCACATTATACAATGAAATCAAATCTATTTCCATCGCGCTATAATTACGTGATTGATAACACCAATTATTTTGCATAGGATTACTCAACCCAAATATTCCTTTATTTTTCTCTCATCCTTAATCTTATAGTTAGAGAGCTAAGAAAAAAAACAACAAATTTTATTTATAGCATCATAGAGGCATTAAATGCAACTAAAATGTATGGTTGATTCCAAGATACGGTGCCAGTTGATGGTCCATATGAGTTTATGTCCATGAAGCCAACTTTTTTTTTTTTTATTCTATTAATCCATAAACTGTTACTCACCATATTTTGAACAATACGTAAATATACTTAATTTAACAAATATGTAGAAGTTCTGAAGTGATGAAAAGTCATTAGCATAACCTGTCCCAGTGTAAGATAAGCAGTTTTTAAATACATACTATGAATAATATTTATCTTATTTCGTAAAAAAAGTTTTGCATTTTTAAAAAATATATAGTTTTTCTAGTACCACAGGGGGATAAAGAAATGCAAATTAAAGTTCGATTTGATCAAATATTGACTAAAAAAAGTAGTCTCCTGTATTTAAGTCAATACCACACACCAAAGCCTAAACTAAGATTTGTCCTGTCAAGATCCATGATGAAACTATGAAGAACTGTGTGTTCTAAGTTTTCATTTAAAAAGGCAACATAGCTGTTGGAAGGTTATCCAGTGCTATTCTACTTATCGTGGCTGCATCCCCAAGGGAGGAAGGTCGACTTTAGGGTTATTACACTTTATGTTGTCTAATGACAACATGGTAATCCATAGCTTTAATAAACAATTTAACTTGTTGTAACTTTAATAACTAATTTGTAACTTTAAAAAAAAATTGACTTATATATTTCCTTGAAACCCTTGTCTCAGGCATTACAAGACAAGATCCTTAGATTTGCTTAAGCTCTGTTTTGGCAGCTGTAGCGACCACTAACTACTTAAGATAAATCACCCTATACACTATTGCATATATATTATAAATTAATTTAAACAAATGTAAATAACATTGCCAAACCATAAGTGATTGTAAATGCTGTAAACAATAAAAGACGCAGCTGCAAATAAACTAGTTAGAGGCTGGAAACCCTCAACCTCTACCCAAGAGCAGGTAGTAGCGACCCAGACAAGGCCTGAGTCACCACGAGATCAAAGGGCCACTACATACTGGGCTGTCATTGGGCACAATAAAACCTCACATGATTGGTTACTAACAGGCACGTCAAGGCATAAATAGACCCGGGGTTTGGCCTGTAAATCAATCTCACGACGGATCTCTGACTTGCGGCTGCATTGATTTTTCTATACTTGGCCTTCTCATTTATAAAAACCTCTGGACCTCTCTTCCAAACCTCACTATGTTTTAGTCCACCCTTGCCAGACCCCACATTCCCCTAGTGGATTATATGCTTTCGCCTCGCTAAAACTAGCAGCTCCTTGGGAGAGAACTCTCCTTCGCAACGGTTGTCGTGGCCATACATAATTTACCTAATAGTGTCTCCCACGGCAATCCAGTCGGCCTTTTGCCGGTTCACAATCGCCTTTGGAATCCGGACGGATTTCGCCTACCCTCAGATACCGAGTGTAAATTCGTGGTCATTCGAAGACCACGTAAACTACCTACCCTATACTTCTTCTCCTGAACATAGTCCATTGTCGGGGCACATACCTATCAAATATGGAGTAAGATAGTAAGACCCGTCATGAAACAATTGTCCAGGTCATAGCCTAATCAACCCTCACCTCGTCACCAGGGCTAGGGTAACTATGCACCCCTCTCCAGACAATCCAACAGCAGCACTATCTCCACATTACACCACAAATGTCAACTCCGTAGCTAAAATTTTGTCGTTACCGTAATTGATGTTTGATCTTCTCAGACGCTTCTACACCCGCAAACTTAAGATTACTTAAAAATACATTTCTCCTTTTTTAGAATAAAAACGGATGCTCCAAAAAAAATCTTACTAAGGAAAAAAGACTCAGGGTCAGAAGATAAACAACTAGGGAAAGGGGAGATCCTGAGGGGAAAAGAAATGATCCTGATTTATGCAAACAATTTTAAAACTTGTGATTCGTAATACCACTTTAATATGCAGATTGTTCTGTTCTTAGAATTTTATTTTGTGTGATATTATTTCATTGAAAATTTAAGAATGTAGCCAAAAACACAAGAAATTTTCAATCACTATATTTTGTTCATCATGACTGCAATTCTAGTTATGAGAATGAAAATGTGTATATTTGGTCCATAACTCCTAACAATGTTACCTAGGTGGGTTGCATTTGGTAGGTAATAAAATATTGTTTAAAGTTAGAGACTAAACCAACACGGTAATTTTATTTTTCGTACTTGACATTGAAATTGTCTGATAAACAAAATGTAATTTTTCAAAAGAATGGTAATTTTCAACCATTCTTCGTGAGTTTTTAATCTAGAAAGTGCTATTTAGAAAGTATCATTTTATACAATATTTTATTTCTTTAAACTGTGTTACCAAACAACTATATAAGTATTTAGTTACATGATTGCTGTAAAACTGTGATACAAAAATAACGAACTGTGTTTGATCAGACTGAGTTAATTTACAAATAAGTAATTTATTTTTCAAAAGCATGTCTTATTTCTTTGCTTCCCTAATTGATGTTATAATATTTTTAGTGTAACCTCATAACTTATAATAATATGTCATTTAATTTCAGTTTCTTAGAGCCTATCATTCAAACTTTGTATACATAAGTTGCCTTTCCCTTTACTTATTTCATTCCCGTAACAAATACTGTCATTACCATAATATAGTAAAATTTCTTTTGCAAACCTAGGCTCCTGGAAAAAATCCTTGCCAAAATCGTATAGCGTGGGAGGGCAAGAGAGCTCACCAGCTTTCTCAATGCACTATTTGGGTATAAAAATGGATAGGCATCTCCATTTCTCTACTTATTTTAGTAATAAAATAGAAAAAGTACGACAAAGGTCTTACCGGCTATCGCACTTGCTAACTTCACCTAACCTGTCGCTTCGTCTTAAATTGATGATATATAAATGTGTCCTCCGGCCAGCTCTGCTGTACGGTGCCCCACTATTTACCCACTTGACTGACAATACAGCCAAATGTCTCCAACACTTCCAGAATGGAATCATGCGAAAAGTGGTCCTTGGTGGGCACTGTAGGGGCTGCAGAACCTGATGAGATCCTATCTTACAGGCAGAACTTTTTCGGTTCGTATAGGCACTACGTCTGCGACCCGAAAAAATTACACTGCCGGTGTCCCCCAAGGATCGGTGCTAGGCCCCTTGCTGTTCAACATTTACACCGCCCACATCGTAGGAGCCTCGTACCCCAACTGCGAGGTATCGGTGTATGCAGACGACATTGGTGTTTACAGCACTAGCATCAATCCCACCAGAGCCCTGAAATTCGCTGAGAGCGCCAGTCAACAGATCGCCGAGAAACTCGATGCCGTCCACATTAAAGTCAACCCGGCCAAGACGCAAGGAATTATATTCAGCTATAAATCCGGAAGAAAGAAGCTCCCGAAATCCTTCGTCTTAGACGGCAAAGAGTGCCATGTAAGCAACAAGCTATGCTACATTGGGATTACCCTCGGTAGACACTTGTCGTTCACAACACATCTCGGCAAGAAGTTAAAGAGTGTTGGGAAGAAATTCTTCAGCCTCGGACACCTACTTCACAGCCCGGCTTTATCGGTACGCCTCAAGCTGCTGATATACCAGAGCGTCCTAAGACCTGCTTTAATGTATGGGACCCCTCTCTTCAAGTATCTGACTCCTAACACTCTCAAAACGCTCCAGCAATTTCAGAACAGAGTTCTCCTCACCTCCCTCAAACATACCCCGTTCGACCGAATGAAGGCGGACAAGATGCATACAAAATTTGAAGTGCTCACCATTCAAGATTTCATCAAGAGAAGACACATCAAATTTTTCGACTCACTCCGACACAGCCACAACCTTCTATTCTCCGACCTTCAACCACCACCAATGCCCGTCAGATGGAAGCACTGCTGGACCGCCGAAGCCTGGAGACAGATGGACGTGATCGAACCCTAGCCCCCTGACGGAGACTGAAGATCTACACCCAGCCGAGAGATCGAGGCCGATCTCCGAAGCTACAAGACCCCATCTACCTGCTTAAGCAGGGTCGACCTTCCGGCCGAGAGGCCGACTTATTTCAGGCCCCTGCCGGGGCTGGCCAGGCTTGACCTGGCCGACTACAAACCCTTGCCTAGGTACCCCTAGGCTCCACCCTCGGTAGACTCTCACTACCTTCCTGATTCCACCCGCCTCCTTTAGGCATACCCCACCTTATATCATTCTCATACATCCTTCAAATGGGGGACTCCCCTTAGTAAAAGGCACTCATTAGCCCAAAGTAATTGTCCCACATCCTATTTTATAAGTTTGAGAGCTAAGAAAAAAAAAAAAAAAAAAAAAAAAAAAGAAATGACCAACTTTGACCTGGCTGACTACAAACCATTGCCTAGGTACCCCAAGGCTCCACCCTCGGTAGACTCTCACTACCTTCCTGATTCCACCCGCCTCGTTTAGGCATTCCACACCCTATATCCTTCTCATACATCCTTCAAATGGGGGACTCCCCTTAGTGAAAGGCACTCATCAGCCCTAAATAATTTTCCTTTATTTTTCCCACATCCTATTTTCATGAGTTTAAGAGCTAAGGGGAAAAAAAAAACAAAAACAAAAAAAAACGATCTGAATATACCTTTTATCCACAGAACTTAGGGATCCTAATTTTTCCCCGACAGTCGGTCGCCATCGATGCAGGAGGGGTGATGTGGTCATAGTGTTAAACAATGGGTTTGTCTGGTGCTGCAACGAGTCAAAAAACTTAATGTGTCCCCGGCGGATGAACTCACCCACCGACGGCACACCAAGCAACGGGTGCAGGTCAGCGTTCTTCAACCTCTCGAAAGAGGTATGTCGGACCACTTTTCGTATGATTCCATTCTGGAAGTGTTGGAGACATTTGGCTGTATTGTCAGTCAAGTGGGTAAATAGCGGGGCACCGTACAGCAGAGCTGGCCGGAGGACACATTTATATATCATCAATTTGAGGCGAAGCGACAGGTTAGGTGAAGTTAGCAAGTGCGATAGCCGGTAAGACCTTTGTCGTACTTTTTCTATTTTATTACTAAAATGAGTAGAGAAATGGAGATGCCTATCCATTTTTATACCCAGATAGTGCATTGAGAAAGCTGGTGAGTTCTCTTGCCCTCCTATGCTATACGATTTTGGCAAGGATTTTTTCCCCTTTTGGAGGGAGAAGATTACGCTGTCGATCTTCCTGGCGTTTATGCTGATGTTTAACATGCCCAGTCTGTCACTGATAACGTTACAAACTGACTCGGCGTGTGTAAGAGCTCTTTGTGCACTCATGCTGCTGCTGTAAACCGCAATGTCGTCGGCGGAAGCGATTACAGTAGCTTTCTGATAGTCTGTCCCAACAATTTCAGATGTGTACATACCGAAAAGAACCGGAGACAGAACCGCACCTTGAGGAACTCCACAAGTCAGAGGGAATGGGTTAGAGAGGCAATCACCCACCCGTACCCTCACCGATCTGTTCTTCAAGAACGAAACCAACATGGTATATAGCTGCTCTGGGCATTCCCAGCCACAACGCTGTCGGCATAGCATCCCGTGGGACACTGAGTCGAAAGCCTGTGTGGCTTCCGTTTGTACCTTCACAAGCGGATGTTCTGTACTCGGGGAAAAATTAGGATACGAATTAGTATGTAAGTTAGTTTTAAGGTTGATAAAAAAGGTGAGCCCCATCACCTTTATTAGTCAGTTTAGTCCAGTCACGTATAATGTATATCATGATACTTGTTTATTCATTATATAATTTCTATAAAATAACAAAACCTGTATACAATGTAGTGATGCTACAGGAAATACAAAATAATTTGTAAATAGCTTCACCTGAGGATCTATAATTATCTGGAAATTTAAAGGGCCTATGAAAGAAAAAAAAAAAAAAAAACCAATTTAGGGATAATAGAAAAATATTTGTTCCAGATGTTGAAAAACTATAAACAAGGTGTCCTGAATACCATCGTTTTTTTTATAATTTTTATTGAGAAAATGTTTGTCACTCGAACTGTCACATTATCTCATAATCAACTTTATAATATCATCCATCATCATAAAACAGAGATAACCTTAGAAGCAGGAGCGCGAAGGATTATTATTTTTACATAATAGTTCATAGTCAATAGTTTGATTTAATTGACCAATTTCTTTATCGGATAAATACGTTCTATCCATTAATGTCAATTATTGTGGAATTTCTAGCTAAATAGGCTAAATGTACCTATTATATGTTTAGATATGATAAATATCATAGATATGTTTTACTGTATCTACGAAATTCTCTACAGAGTTCCCGAAACGTATCACCGATGGTACAAATTAAATGTGTTTCCATTGTTTATGTGGAATATGCCATCGCGAGCTTAGTACACATTATTAAGTGAACTATTGGAACCCCGTATATTGTATACGGAGCGGACTAGACTATATCAATGGATTTAGTTATAATTAATATTAACATTAGCCATGAGCTGTGGGCCATTGCAACCAGCTAACAACCTGAATATTATAGGTGATCCATCATCACATTGTATACTTCATTGACATTCATAATTGTGGCAGTACTTGCACTAGGGATTTTATAGTGTGTTGCATGAATTGTTGCATTATATTCTCGTATAGCATAACTCTAGTTTTTTTAAGGAGGATAATTCTATTTAGGAGTAATTGTAGAAAATCAGAATATATGTTCACGATCATAATATTTTATGGAACTAATCAATTACATATGTCGTTTTTCCCTTAATATTTATTGAAATAACTTTTAGCATTTATTGATAAATGATAAGCCCTACGCAAACCGATATTATTTTAAATGAACTAATCGAATCAGACTACGCAGAATTTATTGTGTAATACAATTCAATTCATTACATTATTAAATTTAAACTTTAATATTTTATGTTTTTTGTTTTATTGCACTTTGGTTACTTTAAATTAAATATGCATAGTTTGCATTTATGAGCACATCTGTATCATGTAATTTTGCCCTTCAGCACAAATAAATAGAAGCTTCTCAGACCAGAAAATACCCGTTTACCTTTCCATATTTTATCAATAAATCTTCGGTGTCAGTATAGAGAGAGGTGACTAGACTAGTTCACGATCCCTACACGGCAATAGCAGCCCCTGATTGGCCAATAAAAACTTTCATTCGGTATTTCTGAAATTCTGAGGTTTTTCATACAGTAAGAATCAGACAATTAAAGTGACGATCCTATCCTTGCTATCTTTAGTCCGGTGTTGTCAGACCCCACACCTTCCTAGTGGGATACTCTCCCTTCGTCTGGCTAAAACTAGAACATCCTAGGAAGAGATCGCTTCCATGTAGACAACGGTCTCTGGGGCCCTACAAAATGTACTTAATAGCGTCTCTCCCAGTGATCCAGTAAGTAAGTCTCTTTCCGGTTCACACTTGCCTTTCGGATCCAGACGGTTTTCCCCTTCCCTCAGATACCGCGTATGAACTTGTGATCATTCCACGACCACTTA
Organism: Acanthosoma haemorrhoidale; assembly: GCA_930367205.1. Classification (NCBI taxonomy): domain Eukaryota; kingdom Metazoa; phylum Arthropoda; class Insecta; order Hemiptera; family Acanthosomatidae; genus Acanthosoma; species Acanthosoma haemorrhoidale. The sequence goes on along the minus strand of OV884015.1, from coordinate 62,937,653 downwards.
AACTATCTAAAATACCTATCCTTGTACCTCTTCTCCTGAAAATAGTGCACTGTCAGGGCACACTTTTTAAGATCTTATGGAGTCAGATCAATAAACAAATAAGAACTAAGTGGCCCACCAACTAGGCCTCCAGCAAAGGTCAAAGACCACGGGTTCTTTTATACGTCTTTCTGACGCCCACTGGGCAGTGGCTGGGTCAACGAGACCTCCTCAGGTGGGCGCGCCCCCGACACAAGTTAATACTAGTTTGTAGCTATCTGTATTTTTTTGAATTTTTCGCTTAAGTCTGTAGGGCTGATCAATCTCCAAATGCCTAATGCAAGTGGTGTTTCAATGTCAGCTGTGAAGTAGGGTTCAATACATGCAACGTCTACAATTATTACCTGTTATAAGATGGAAATTCCGTGGCCTCTGATTAGTACAGATTATAGTTTTTATCTGCAACCCTTTTTTAGTAATTTATTTATCTCACTTATTTCTTCAAGCATTATTTTAGCTGTAGAAAAATGAAAGGTGGGAATGACTTACTCATTTTATTTTAATTCAAATCGACATTTTATTATTCTAACCCAATGTTGTAATAAGATATGGTTAAACACACATCACCCACAACTAAAATATGACACATCGAATACGAATTAAACTGTATTTTATCAGATAAAATACAATGTAGAAAATATTAGCATAAAGTAAGCCAGTATAAAGTGAATAAAATATGTGCAATGGAGGAAGAGTAAAAGGGTTTCATTTCATTAAATATTTACTAGTTGTTCACAAAATAAAAAACAACTTAGTGTTTTTTAGCCCAAAATCAAACCAGTACAGTAACATTCCGAAATACCACCAAAAACAAAAATAATTAAAATATCAACCTGTAGAATCAACTCTAAATACTAATTGTTTAAATAATTCCAGGATTATTCAATCCTTGCCAGGTTGTTGAGTAGACGCTAATTAGTTTGATTAGATAATTTGAATAATGAGTTTTATTATTATTTCCTGTTATAAGAGCATTGCGGTTAAATGTCCTGTATTCTATTTTGACAGTTCTTATTCTCTTTATGTTAATTTCAGTTTGCCGTGTTTCTCGTTCACGTCAAGGTCACCAATTGTCGGGTTGCCACTAAGGGAGTGCCTAATCACTCTAGCCCTGGTGACAAGTGCGGACTGTTGTAGTTTATAACATGGACCATGTTCCATGTCGGCGTTAATATCTGACTCCATTTTATGATAGAGATGTGTCCCGACAATACACTGTGTTCAAGAGAAGAGGAACAGAGGTTTCATAAAGAATAAGACCAGTTTTCAGAGTTCGGGCGGGAGATCGACAGCGTAATAGGTACAAGTCGTCAGAGGGTCTGCTAGGGCTGTTGGACAGGGGGACGGCGCAGAGGTGTGGCAGAGACAGTGTAGACTAGTAGAAGACTGAGTGGACTTACTTCCAGGGTGACGGGGCCCTGACGAAACGCGACCGAGTGATAGTGGCTGTCGAGATGAGAAGACTGGGGAAGAGTGGTCCTCTAGGGAGAAACCCCTTGGTTTAAATATTATGCCCCCTCCCTACCGGAAGGTGGAGCGTGGCTTGAAAGGGGTATGTTTATGATGTCACACCTGCACCGAGATCCGAGCCCCTTGTTCCCTAAAGGACTGTTTTATGGCATGGCTTTTAGATTTTATGACCGCCGGAAGGTGACCCTAGGTCTACAGGGTTGGTTTTATTAGGGACAGGTGGCTTACTTCTGTGGTTTAGAATACTCTAACTACTATCCCATAAGTGCAGGAGTTCCACAGGGCAGTGTCCTGGGCCCCATCCTCTATAACCTATACACCGCTGATGTCCCCTCTACTCCCAATACCTTCTTGGCCACATTTGCAGATGACACTGCAGTCTTGTCATCCCACCCAGACCCCGACATAGCATCCCATAACCTTCAAAAACACCTTGACGAGATCGAGTATTGGTGCAATCAATGGCGGATCAAAGTTAATTAAGCAAAATGCTCCCACATTACCTTCACCCTTTGTCGCAAGTCTTGTCCACTAGTTTAGTTTAATTCTATTCCTCTCCCTGTATCCGAGACAGTACGGTACTTAGGCTTCCATCTTGACAAACGACTGACCTGGAACCCACATACGAGACTAAAAAGACAAGAACTAAACAGACGCTTTGGACAACTGTACAGACTACTTCAAAGGACATCCCATCTCTCAATAGAAAATAAACTACTAATCTACAAAGTTATACTTAAACCAATCTGGACATACGGAATAGAGCTATGGGGGACAGCAAAAAAGTCGAACATCAAGCGTATCCAATCCTTTCAATCAAAAGTCCTGAGAACAATAGTAAATGCCCCTTATTATGTCAGCAACAAAACCCTTCATAACGGCCTTAACATACCCTACATTCTAGAACTCATCCCTTCCAAGTTTATGAAATTCCACAGTAGCCTTTCCAACCACCCTAATCCTGTAGCACAGTCATTGCACTGCGCCACTCATCCCTATAATCCTCCTCGGAGACTGAAACGGCAGTGGCCTCGTGACCTGCTATAAACGCTTGACAGTGGGAGTCCTGGCAATGGCCAGTTTCTCCAATCATGTCCTGAGCGTCTGTGGCTCTCGCGCTCTTGGTCAGCCTCCACTGGCTAGTATCCGGTGACGCGGCTGACGGAGGAGCGTGGGGGACTTCCCAAGACTCCGCTTTCTCTTCGCGGTGGATTTGGGGGGTCTCTGGGCTGTCTGTAAATATTGTATGAATGAGCGAGTGAATGATGAACTGTAAATATGGTATGAATGAGAGCATTTATCTTAATTCCTTATTGCCTTATAAAAGGCAGATTGTAATTTTAGCACAATAAAGGATTATATATATATATATATATATGCACCAGAGTATAGGGTGATTTAACACTTATGTAGTTAGGGTCACTACACAGTTTCATTCAGAGTGACACTTTTCATTATTTGGTATTTAGTGAAATATTCATTTTAACCAAGGTTTTTATCAGTCATTAATTTGGAAATGAATGAGGGGATATCGACTTAGGTCAATGAACATGGGCTTTTGTAATTGATATCGTCGGTCATCGACTAGATTGAAAATAGTACGACGCCATGCACTTGTTTAAAGGTAGAGCTTCTCCAGTTAAGCTCGGAATACGTAATTAATAATGGCTTGAACGGAGTTAAGTAGCATTCCAAACTAGGAATTTATGGAAGTTCAAATTGTGACTTACTAAGTAGCAAAACTATTACATTTTATCTCGAGACATTTTATTCATCACGGTTCTAAACTGACTGTAATTACATTAGTAAACTGGTTATTAGGAGAGTTTAATAGTCGTGGAGGGGGAAACGGCCGGTAGCAGACCGTACACTGTCTCCTTATTTTCTCCCGGCTCTGAGATTAGCCCAGGAAGTTTTACAGGCTACCTCTATTGCTAGAATTTAATTTCCTTCTCAGAGCCTTAATGATGAAATATATTCGACTCCTCAGCAGAGGTTTCAATTAGGAAGGAAAGAGGGTTGTATGTTACACTAGCCACGTGTAAGATTTCCCTTGTAACAATGAGGTTACAGTAGCGAATGCGTTCGAAACCTTGGAGTTTGGATCAAGGCACACTTCAGTCGACCCAACAATGGCCAAAAAAGGACAATTAGAAAACAAAATAGCGTATTTCTGATTTTTTTTTTTCTATTGTTCGGGGGGGTGTCCTGTACAAGATTTTAGAAATCCTCGAGAGTGGATGATGAGGAGAGGGGGGGGCGGGTTTAAAAGTAACTTTTTCTGAAATACCTCACCTGATTTTGCAAATCGTATTTTATATACAAAATTAAAGCACAAAACGTCACCTATAAAATGTTATTATTCATTTTATACTTTAAGTCAATGGTTTAAAAGATAGTGAGGGCTAGAAAGCAGGAATTTTGTCAATTTTTGTATAAGTGGTTTATTAATGAGAAGAGCAAATTATAATTAAAGAAAGCAAAATATTTTAATAAATACATCAATACCAGGTAATGTGAAAAACGTTGTATAAATATAACATAGAAGAATATAACAACCTCGGTGACACAAGATCAGGAATTTCGGTAGTACTATTTTGGTTTAAAGTGCAGGAAAGGAAAGAAAAATGATTTGGGGGAGGTCTCTGTACCACTAAGTCACCGAGGGTAGGAAATGAGAGCGCAAAGAGGGAGGGGGTGAAAGGTAATTTTTTTTTCGTTTTTTTCTGAAATCCCTCGTGAACTAGAGAGTGTAGAAAAACTAACAAGTATTAAATTCCCTATTGAACAGTTTTTTTTCCATTTTTCCTGTTGAGTTGATGGTATAGAAGATTACGAGGGTTACAAAACTGGATTTTTCACACCATTTTCCGGTCCTTGTTATCTTCTAAATTCTTGACTTGAAGGACAAAATAAATAAAATATTTGTGTAGATAATGCTGCATAATTTAATTTTGTATATAAAATTCTGCTAAAGTCACTAGTTTTCGAGTTATTTGAGAAAACCCGCAAAAAAATTGCCTTTAAGCCGCCCCAAACCTTTTTTTGGTTTCAATTAATGAACATAACTACGGTAACAAATTAATAATTGAGGATTTAAGATACTTTTTACTACACTGTTAATGCTTTATGAGATTCCATGTTTTTGACAGTTGCCTCCCTCTCCTCTAGACTGTTTTATTTTGTTTACAATATCCCTATGAATAAGGGACGGCCAAGATGTAAGTTAAGAAGTAACCCGAACCGACCGCTATGAATATTGCAGGGATTGCTGGGGGAAAAGTGAGAGGAGGCCATGGTTAGGGGATGAGGGCAATCTGAGGGCGGGATTGGCCGGCACGCTCACGTGACAAGTGCCGACCTGACGACTTTCCGATAGGCCCCTATTAGTCGCCGAGGTATCCATCGGATTACAATAAAGGCTGAGCGGCCGGCCGCACTGATCGCTTGATTCTACCCTTCGCTCGAGGCCCACTGAATACAAAACCAAGCGCTTACTATTCCGAGCAATCTGCTACCCCCTGCACCTGGAAATTAACGCTTGGCTGCCTTCTTAATTAGCGAGCTAAGATTCCTCTCTCGAATATCCAACGTTTAATTTGAGGTACGTTTCGGGACTACAGCTTCAAAGCCGTCACCAGATACCTCCTAGTTTTTTGGGGCTTTCCATGATCATAACATCCATATAAACTGCGCATTTATGCCTCTTTGTGTACCACATTCTGGGGTACAAATTTCTACCTTCAGTTCTTCTGAAATGCCTCATAGGTGAACAGTTCGATTACATTTACTTGGGATCCAAACGGTTTAATAATAATGGTGACCATTTGGATTGATGACGATGATCTGTTAAAATCGGTTTTCACGCTGATCTTGTAGTAATTGAAAGTAATAAATGACGATGAATTGTTTTCGAACAAATACCCTTATTCACTTGGTATATTTCTCTGATTCACATTGATTACTAAATAGAAAAAAATGTTCTTAATATTTTAATAAAAGCAGCACTGAGCTCACCTGAAGCGCTTGCCGGGCGTAACGTTGCCCGTGGACGTAGGATTATAGCCCCATAAATGGGGCTGGTGTCATTTTTCCTGGAAATATGTTCATGGTTATTTTTCATTAGTTTTTTCAAATTTGTCAGACGTTGATCATGCGCTAGACCGATTCATCCATTACGTTTGATTTAGAAGCATCGCCTTACTTCTAAGATATTTAAGAGGGGAGGGGGCTGCTTACTGACGTGAAATATGGCCGAAGTTGAATGAGGTTATGAGTGGGGTACCGATTAGAGGGTTACGGTTACTTCAGGAAAGTTGGTATTTACCATTGATCGGATGGTGGTGGCAGCAAGTAATGGAGCTGCCACCGAAAACAATACTGTCTTGCTGCGATTCAAGTCACTCTCAAGTTGTATTTGCACGCTCTCTCCATCAAACTTGTAATTCCCATTATCCCGCTTCTAAATGTGTTTGTCCTTCCGTACCCCTCCGTTCCTTAAGGGACTTGTTTAAAATTCAGATCAGGGGAGTAAAACTCAGTAGATTTGTGTAGGAAATAACACAATATATTTAAAATGTGTAGCGCGACTTTTCGCTCTCCTATTGCTAGTTGCGGAAATGATATAAAAATCTATATGTAAAGACTTCATGGATCTGCGTTTCCTTCCTTCCAAACCATACATTTTATTATTTATTAACATCACAATGAAGAGTAAATGATGACAAACTCCAAGTAAAGTATACTACACTTTAATGAGGCTTTGAGTATATCATGACTGCTTGAAGCTAGGAGAGGATATGGTGATAAACATTAGGTTTGTCAGCATACAGCGTGAAATACACATCTGCTTATTGTGTTTCTGCGAAAAAAACTCTTCAAATCTGAGTCAGCGCGCAAATGCTCCAAAAAAAATGAGTAGTGACATACACCAGGTTTAATAAAAAACTTATAATTTCGTGGGCATTTTTTTTATCATGTTGGTGCACATGTATCTGAAATTCGTTGAACTTTGCAGAAATTTTTCAATGTTTACTTTTTTAGTAGCAGGCACTAAAGTTGCACATGTTTTAGGGTTTTATGCGATTCTGGATCGAAATCGGACTTGGACGAAAATGGATCGAAGAATTTGTATTAAATTTTGTCAAAAAAATTAAATAAAGTGCAGGAAAGTTTTTGAAATAGTAACAGTGGCTTTTGGGGAATCTTCGATGAGTAAAAAAACAGTTTGTGAGTGGTATGGACGTTTCAAAGAGGGCCGTGAAGACGTTAAAGATGATGATCGCGCTTAACTCCCACCATTGGGCGTACCACCAATTTTACTTTCTACAATCATTCTACAAGAAAAACAACAAATTATTTATGCCATCATGTTAATTAAAAAAAAATATAATACTTTTATTGGGATGATTCTATTTTTAGGTAAACGGTATATACACAAAGCTTGTTATTTTTGGCTCCCTTCATACAAATATCAAGTTAAATTTCTCAAATTCTAATATTGAGTCCTCAAAGAAAGATGAAATATTCCCAAACATGAAAAAAAACGGATATTGAAATTTTCTTGATTGAGTTTCTCCTTTTAGCACCAATGATGATATGTATTTACAAAATGTTTACTTGTATCCAATATACTATATTTAAGTATGGCGCATTGTTTTGCCGGTTGGTCATATTGTTGAATTTGTGAGGAGGGACGATATGTGGCAATTTCATAGTAAATTAGTGTTATAGGCAATGTGTTTAAAATATTATATCTCGGAAATTAGATAATTAAGCCAAAACTTTATGTTATGATAATTTTAATAATAAACATAAAGAATTATATTAAGTTCTATATTTCAATAAAGAGGAGAGGACGTTGAGTAAAATTAAAATGAGTTATTTAAGATAACTAGAATTGTATATATAAATGATCAATTAGAAATCATTTAGGTATTCTAAAACTAAAATTAATGTTAATTTTCAAAGTTAGCCATTCCCTTTTAAAAATGTATAGCGATGGATAGAAATCAAATAATTTAATTTTTGTATCAAAAGTACAGGTTTCTTGTCATGATGAAAATTTTGCACAGCTTTACTAATTTTAGTTCTGCAGCTCGTTCTTAGTTAATTGTATATGACTTACATTCTTTAATATTAATTGTCTAATTTAGCAAATATGTATTTGGAGAGAAATTCAAGTGTGAAGTCAAGTTTTGGTAAATTTATTAGAATTTACATGACTTATTTATCAAGCCTTTCACTCGTTCGGATCCTATATTTACTAAATATATTCGCATAAATAAATACACTGACAGGCAAAAAATTCCACCTACCTGATTTTTTCATGTTTTCATCTCAAAATATTTCTGCTTTGGATTGGTCAATTTTTTTTATAAATAAATATGTATTTTTTTTTATTTGTTTTCAATTAGAAATGTCAATATAAAGGATAGTCACCCATAATCCTTAATTCAATTAAAGGACTGTCGCTCCCAATGTTTACTTTCCATGGAATTAAAAATGTTTATTCAGTGTCATTTGCGTTCTGGTGCAGCAAATTTCTTAGTTTTCGGCTTCGATATTTTAATTTTCTCAATTTTAAGTTTAAAAATTTCACTTCGTGCACGTGGTGTGCACTGATGATGGACATTCCATTAGATCTGCAGCTAATGCCATCGGAGTTCCCTATGAAACTCTACGAGACGCCTTCAGGCGTTTTTGGTAAACTGGGTCTTACTATAGAAGGTCCGGTTCTGGACGGCCTAGGGCAACAGAACCACAGGATGACCGGTTTCATACTTTACGAATTTTACGAAACCGGCACCTTACCGTTGTTCAAGTGATTCATCAGCTCCAAGAAGTTCAAGGTGTGCAAATTTCTGAACGTACTGCTCAGAGAAGATTAAATGAGTATGGACTATTGGCTTTTCGCCCAGTAAGAGGACCATAATTGACCAGAACTCACAGAGTTACACGGCTGGCTTTTGCTTGAGAACACAGTCATTGGACTATGGACGAATGATGTGCTGTACTTTTTACAAATGAATCTAGATTTGCGCTACGATCTCCAGACGGGCGTGAAAGGGTGCGGAGAAGAAGAAATGAAAGGTATGCAGCCTGTAATTTCACCCAGAGCCAACCTTTTCAACGTGGTTCCTTAATGGTGTGGGCTGGGATTTCAATGGAGTGCCACACTGAATTGGTTGTTGTTCGTAGAGGGTCTTTGACAGCCACTCGCTATGTAGATGAGATTTTGGAACCTCATGTGTTGCCTATCCTCATCAAAATCAGCGATCATTCATTTCTAATGCACGTCCACATGTCGCTCGCACAGTACAGACGTCCCTTCATCAGCACAACATTGAGGTCTTAGCCTGGCCAGCACGTTCTCCAGATTTGAACCCTGTTAAGCATTTATGAGATAACCTTGGAAGACGAATAAGAGCGCGTTCAGCACTTCCTGATACACTGCAGGACCTTGAAAGGGCCTTCGGGAAGAATGGGCTAACCACCAGCAAAGGGACATTTCCCGACTGGTGGAAAGTATGCCGAGGCGTCTTCAAGAAGTAATAAAGGCAAGAGGAGGAAACACGCGCTATTAAATGATCCTGTCATTAATTTATTCTAGGATAAAAATGGTTATTTTTCTTCCTTTATTGTGCAATATTTACAATCTGCCTTTATAAGGCAATAAGTAATTAAGATATATGCTCTCATTCATGCAATATTTACAGTTCATCATTCACTCGCTCATTCATACAATATTTACAGACAGCCCAGAGACCCCCCAAATCCACCACAAAGAGAAAGCGGAGTCCTGGGAAGTCCCCCACGCTCCTCCGTCAGCCGCGTCACCGGATACTAGCCAGTGGATGCTGACCAAGAGCGCGAGAGCCACAGACGCTCAGGACATGATTGGAGAGACTGGCCATTGCCAGGACTCCCACTGTCACGCGTTTATAGCAGGTCACGAGGCCACTGCCGTTTCAGTCTCCGAGGAGGATTATAGGGATGAGTGGCGCAGTGCATTGACTGTGCTACAGGATTAGGGTGGTTGGAAAGGCTACTGTGGAATTTCGTAAACTTGGAAGGGATGAGTTCTAGAATGTAGGGTATATTAAGGTCGTTATGAAGGGTTTTGTTGCTGACATAATAAGGGGCATTTACTATTGTTCTCAGGACTTTTGATTGAAAGGATTGGATACGCTTGATGTTAGACTTTTTTGCTGTCCCCCATAGCTCTATTCCGTATGTCCAGATTGGTTTAAGTATAACTTTGTAGATTAGTAGTTTATTTTCTATTGAGAGATGGGATGTCCTTTGAAGTAGTCTGTACAGTTGTCCAAAGCGTCTGTTTAGTTCTTGTCTTTTTAGTCTCGTATGTGGGTTCCAGGTCAGTCGTTTGTCAAGATGGAAGCCTAAGTACCGTACTGTCTCGGATACAGGGAGAGGAATAGAATTAAAATAAACTAGTGGACCAGACTTGCGACAAAGGGTGAAGGTAATGTGGGAGCATTTTGCTTCATTAACTTTGATCCGCCATTGATTGCACCAATACTCGATCTCATCAAGGTGTTTTTGAAGGTTATGGGATGCTATGTCGGGGTCTGGATGGGATGACAAGACTGCAGTGTCATCTGCAAATGTGGCCAAGAAGGTATTGGGAGTAGAGGGGACATCAGCGGTGTATAGGTTATAGAGGATGGGGCCCAGGACACTGCCCTGTGGAACTCCTGCACTTATGGGATAGTAGTTAGAGTATTCTAAACCACAGCGGACTTGGAAGAAGCGGTTTGAAAGGTAGGACTGTAGGATTAGGAAAAGGGTCTGTGGTAAATATCTTTTGAGCTTGTAGAGCAAACCTGCGTGCCAAACCCTGTCAAAAGCTTGAGCTATATCGAGAAAGGCAGCAGTGCAATACTGTTTGGTTTCAAGGGCTGAGGAGATGTGATCAATAACGCGAAGGCCTTGTTGAGCAGTGGAATGTCGTTGGCGGAAGCCAAACTGGTGTGTGGGAAAAAGGTTTTTGGATTCAACAATGGGAAGTAGACGTTTTAGTAGGAGTTTCTCAAATATTTTTGAGAGGATAGGGAGTAGGCTAATTGGACGATAAGATGAGGCGTCATTGGGTGGTTTACCGGGTTTGGCGAATAGGACAATAATGGAGTGTTTCCAGAGGAGAGGAAAGTGCGTCGTTCGGATTATGCAATTATATATGTAGGTTAGGAAGATTATGGCTTTAGGAGGAAGTTGTTTGAGAATTTGAGGAGTAAGGAGATCATATCCAGGGGATTTTCGGTAAGGTAAGTTTTTCAGAAGGTATTTAACCTCAGAGGGGTTAACGGCTTTTGGTGGAAGAGAGAGAGGAATAGGTGAAGTGAGGAAATCTTCCACAGTTGTGCTGTGAGTATGGCTTTGATGAGAAAGGTGAGGTGTGAAAGTATGGGTAAGATGCAGAGCAAATTCCTCCGACCTATCCCCATCCGAAGCCGCCCAGGACCCATCATCACGACGGAGTGGGTGTGAAACAGGTTGATACTTTAGGATTTTTTTGGTTACGTTCCACAAGGAGTTATCCCTGGTGGACAGAGAGGAGAGGTAGGAATTGAAAGAATCGGAACGGAAGGATGCCAATCGCCGCTTTACCAATCGGCAGTACTGATTGTACGTGCGACGATCAATAGGATGCCGGGATCTTTGCCACACTGTTCTGGAGCGGCGTTTGGATTGGATTAGATCTTTGAGATGCTGAGGTAAACGATTATGATTGTGGATTTTTGTGTGACGATGGGGTGACGATGCCTCCCAAGCCGACCTCTGGACCAGAGTAGTGAAAGAATGCACTGCATCGTCTAGGTCTTGGGATGTTTTCAGGGATAATTTGAGGTTTACGGACTCTGTAAGAAGCTGACGGAAGTGGTCCCAGTCAACTGGGCCCCTAATAAATGAAGGAGGAGGCAGTTTGTGAATTGGTCTTAAGGAAATGGTTAATAATAAAGGGCTATGATCGGAGGAAAGGTCATCGAGGCGCTTGACTGAATAGTTTAGTGTTCCTAAACTATTGTAAAAAAAGAAGTCAAGGAGATCAGGATTTCGGTTGGGATCTGATGGCCAATAGGTGGCTGTGTCAGGAGTGATAGTGGAGCAATGTTTCCGTGTGAGTGCAGACAGCAAAGCACGTCCTCGTGTATTTGTGGATCTTGACCCCCAGTGTTGGTGCTTCGCATTAAAGTCCCCACCCACAAGGAAACGATGTCCGATGGAGTCTAGAAAGGAGATGAATTGGGAGTCGGAAATGGATTTATTGGGAGGGCAGTACGTTGATGCAAGTGTAAGAGGAAAAGTGAAGGTGGTGATTGACACTGCAGTGGATTGAAGGAAATCATGTGATACCAAAGGAACTATGTGGTGGGATATGGAGTTATGGACAATGACAGCGGTACCTGCATGAGCTGTTCCATCTGGGTGATCAGTACGATAAGTCTGGTACTGTCGAACGGTAAATGGTCGTTTGCTCGTAAGTCTTGTTTCAGTAATAAGAGCTACGTCGATCTTCTTGTCATGGAGTAGTGCTGTCAGTTCGTTAGTGTGGGTGCGAACACCATTCGCATTCCAAAGGAGAATGGATAAGGAGTCGGAAGGATCCACTTATGGATTTTGTTTAACGGGGATAAGGTAGGAGACAAGATTTGTAAGAAGGGAAATGAGAGGGGTAATTAGGGTTCTGAACTCTGTAAGGAATGATGTTAATAGGCTAGTGAGATCTGAAGAGCTTGGTGGTGAAGGAATATGCGAGATGTGTGGTTGAGGATGGGATTGGGTTTGCTGGTTGGCGGGATGAGCGGAATGCTGGGGAAGAGATACTTGCGGACGAGAAGTGGGCAGTGCCTGTGACTGCTCTCTGTTCCGAACGGCATCAGCAAAAGAGACAGAAGGCCTCAAATTTCTGGTGGGGGCGCTTCTTGAGCTACCTCTTACTGGCTTCTCTTCTTCCGGCCGGCGACGTTGCTCGCTCCTGGACTTGAGGATTCTATAGGCCTCACAGCCCTTGTAGTTGGCCGGATGGTCTTGCTGGCAGAGCACGCATACAGCAGGCGATTTTAGGGGCTTTTTGCACAATTCGCTTTTGTGCTGCCCACTACACTTTACACACCTAGGAGGGTGGTGGCAATACGATTTTGTGTGCCCATATGCCTGGCAATTATGGCATTGGACGATGTCTCTATTGGGGTAAGGTTTTTCGACCTGTATTCTTGTGTAATACAGGGTTGTTAATTCATAAATTTTCTCCACGCCAGGTGTCCGCTCGAGATCTACAAAAAATAACGGTAATGCCGTTTTGGTGGATTCGTTTTGTTGTCTGTCCTCACGTAAAACGTTGGTTATTTGCCGAACTTTGAACCCCAGAGCTGATAGTTCGTCTTCAATTTCATCAGCTGGTGTGGTCGGGTGCAGATTTCTTATCACTACTCGAAGCGATCGTTCTTGTTTCAACTGGTATGTATGGAAGTCTGCATTGGTTTCTTCCAAATACTTAATGATCGCTCGATAAGTATCCGGAGTGTCTGGGGAAATTTTTGTATCCCGAGAGCGATTGAGGCACGTATATTTTCCGGTACCTACAACTTTGCTCATTTGTGAGCACAATAGTTTGAAATTGCTAATATTCCTTACGAATATAGCAGGCGGCTTGGGCTGTGTTGGTGTTTGAATAACTTCCATGTCGTCAGGTTGACTATTTCTCAGTACCTCGAAGCTATTCGGTGTGAAGAATGGAGATTCTGCTACAGTTTCTTCTTTTGAAGTGCTGGCAAGTGGTGGTAGATCTTCCATAGAGCTGGCAGCAGATGAGTTTGTAGGGATGTTCCTATTTGAGCGTCTGGGTTTTCGCTTTACTGGCGACGTTGGTGGAGTTGGGCCTAAGGACCTCGATCTTTTCTTTTTATTTTGTGATATTATCTGCTGATAAAATCTCATTTTGTCATTAGCTAAGATTTTTGTTAGTTAAAAAAAAAGAAAATAATAAATAAAATACGTAGTGCCGGTGGGATTCCAGTGGCGAGTCACCGGTCTTGGCTCTGAGCCACCTATCAGGTCTGGCTCTGAGCCACCTATCAGGTCTGGCTCAGAACGGCTATGTATCGTGAACGACGACTGATGCCTCAGTCAAGATGGCCGACTACTCTCTCCGATATCACTATTATTTACACTTTACACCAATGTACTAGCGATCTACTCACTTATTGAGGGCTCCCTCGTGGCCACCTCACTTAAGTTGCCAGTTGACACAATCCCAAAGACGAAAAAGGGTCTATAACGGTAGTTATCGGTATTGATTTGGAGAGCGATAGTTGTACGTGGTTGTTAATAGTAGCGCATGCGCAGAAACTCAGGTTATTTTTCAATTTTTTTTTTTTAATGTTTCTTAGCAGTTCACATTTTGATTTTAAATTTTTAAACAAAGACTCATTTAATAAACGTTAAAAACCTTATTAAAGGTAAAAACGATTTTATAAATTCAATAAATAATAAGTATTATATACCATTACCATGTATTATATACAAATACAATTTTATTACAAGTGGGTGGAATTTTTTTGCCTGTCAGTGTATACTCAAATTATATGATTTTTTTATTGGATGAATAAATAAAAAAAACCCATCTCATATGTATGTTAGAAAGAGCTTCCATCAAGCACCACTCTACACAACTAATTCAGAGAGACAAATTTTGAAACCTATCGTACCATTTTCAATATTAATTAAATAGAATTTTTTAAAACTAATAAGAGAATCGTATGATGAAAATAAACCCTAAAGTCCAATAAACATTTTCGGTTATTCCATAAATATAATAAACAGCCGATAACTCGATACATGAAAATATTCTAGCTGGACAGTTTACACAGTAGGGCGAATTCTAAGCTAGCTTCCAGGAAGATTGTATTAATTAAGGGGGTTAAATTTCTCGTGGTTGCTACTTTTCTCGCTTGCCTCTACGTAATATTCCATATTTTTTATTCTTTTCTTATAGAATCCTTTGTTCAACCCACTATCAAAAAATTTCTTTATTCTCACGGCATATTTAACGATTTTCAGTCACTCGCAAGAGTGCTACACATATAATTAGGTTTTTTCCATACCACCACCACCATTATCAATCGAATAAATAATTTTAGGATAATAAGTATAACCATAACCATAGTACTTAAGTCAATTAAATTTCTATGGCAATGAAATTTAAATTTGACTGATTACTTTGCATACGAGTATGTTGAATTATGCATAATTTCCCTCAGTATTGGTAGAGAACTTATTTTGATATAACTTTATGCCAGTAACGGTTCTCTATTGACCCTCGCTGTAATCTGTAACTATTTCTCGACGAATCTAAGCGCTCTTGTCACAAAGATGGTAAATTGGACCACAGAAGAACTGGACACAGTCAATACCTATAAGCTTACTATGTACCTAAATATAAATAATTAACTAAAGTAAACATATTATGCAAATTCTAAAATATTCTTGTTTGTTCATTATGCGAATACACTGTATTTATAATTAGAGACAAAAGTGTCAAGTTCAAAACAGTGCTACCCACTCACAATTATAGTATGACATCAATCAGCCCATTTTTAAACTTTTTCTGAAAAAAACCAGTCTTTCTCTGCGTGAACATGCATCTATTGGTGTTATTTTATTTTTAAACACTAACAGGACATGTATTTTATTATAATACTGACAGGCATCTGGTTATTAAGCGTGACAAATGGAAATGAGGAAGAAATTTGTTTGCGGTTCGTTATTATGTGGTGTATAGTACTGTATGTTTTAATCTAGCTCATCTACAGATCTGATGTTATTTCAAATTGCATCATTTTCTTTGTACATAAAATATAATATGTCCTTAAACGTTGGTTTTTATTATAAAATCATACAATAATAACAACATTTCGGACTCATACTTTCCATCATCAAGCAATTCCTACACAATCATAAGAAAAATAATGGTACAACCAAAATTAGTAAAATCCATTTTTATAAAAACCGTAATGGTTAAACAGTTATATAGATCTTTATTAGATATTTACGATTTTCTTTTACAGCATTATTAATTGTGATGTGACAATCCATCCACACTTATGCAAGGTTCCATTCATACAATATATACGTACAAATTCTGCGAAGGAATCCCCCCCCCTTCCAAGGCGATTCTCCCAGCAAGGTGACCATGGGCCGGAAGCGGTTCAACTGTTCATTTTTTTTTTTTTTTAAACATTTCAGAACTTTTTGTAAAACCAACTTTTGTACTGAAATGTCGGGTAATTCAGAATAAATAATAACAGAAAACAATTAAAACGATCAATAAATGATTGTCAATAGGAACTTTTTTTTTTTTGTGAAATAGATTACCACAAGGACCAATTACGAACATCCGAATAATTTAAATGTCACAGCTTTAGCCAATTAGAGCATTTTTCAGAAACATGCTCTTGACTTTGACTCACTAAAAATTATTAGAGAATAAGACAATAACAGATCTCATCAGCTTTTAGAAGCACTTTTTAATAATTTTCCATTGCGATGTGATTATTACAAAAGTTTACATAACGAAACAAATAAAAAACTACTATGAAACATAAAACTTGTGGAGGTAATAGGTTTGCACTATGCTGTCATAATTACTACCTTTTTTAAATTTATTTTTGCCATAATAGGTGACAGCAAGTAGACATTCATTTTCTCCATCTATAATATTTGTCTTTAATTTAATAAAATCTTATTACCATGGATCTTCTCATCTTGTGTGATTTTTTTCTCAAGCACATTTATTCATGTTAATGTCTTATTTCCCCAGCAGCTAGAAATAATAAAATATAAGATCAGAGTTTTTCATTATTAACCTAGAGTATCAAATAACTACTGTCAGGTCTATCATCTATCTGGCTCGATAAATATACATTTGGTAAATGATAGGTGGATTAAATTATTTGTGGCTCTATTGAGAAATGAGTGGAGCAATCCCCTTGTTATTATAACTTATAGAAATTAGTATAGATTACATAAATAAATCTATCTTCAATAGGTCGTCATATGTCATGCTGCACTTTTTAATAATTTTCCATTGCGATGTGATTATTACAAAAGTATAATAATTGTCTAAACCTGTTCAAAAGTGACGGGGCTTGCCTTATGAATAGAGGACTTAAAACTAACTTACATCTAACAACAAAATCTTAACCTAGTTTTCCCTGAGAGGCTGTGTCCATCGATGCGGGAATGGTAGTGGAGTCATAGTGTTAAACACTGGGTTGTTAGGTGCTGCAATAAGTCAAAAAAACTTGATTGGCTCCGGTGGTTGAACTTACCCACCGACGGCAAACCAATAAACGGGTGCAGGTCGGCATTCTTTAACCTCTCATCAGAGGTATGTCTGACCAATTTTCTATGGAGATTCTAACTGTTTTTTTTTTCTTTCATAGCCCCTTTAAATTTACAGATAATTTCATATAATTATAGATCCTCAGGCGAATCTATTTACAAATTATTTTTGTATTTTCTGTAGCATCGCTAGATTATATACCGGTTTTGTTATTTTATAAAAATTATATAATGAATAAACAAGTATAATGATATACATTATACGTGACTGGACTAAACTGACTAATAAAGGTGATGGGGCTCACCTTTTTGTTTAACCTTAAAACTAACTTACATACTAATTCTTAACTTAATTTTTCCTCGACAGTCTGTTGTCATCGATGTGGGAGGGGTGGTGGGGTCATAGTGTTAAAAACTGGGTTTGTCAGGTGCTGCAACGAGTCAAAAAACTTAATGTGTCTCTGGCGGATGAAATCACCCACCGACGGCACAACAAGCAACGGGTGCATATCAGCGTTCTTCAACCTCTCGAAAGATATTTCAAGAGATATTTGGCTGTATTGTCAGTCAACTGGGCATATAGTGGGGCACTGCACATTTTATAACGAGAGCTGTATAATTATTTAATCTGTGGTACAATCTTTACGTAAGTAAATTGCTACGTATTAAACATCGTCGAGAGGTTAAATGAAATAGATAACTTCACAAAACTGTTAAATAAACTGACAGTCCGGTTGAAAATTATCAAATTTACTCAATAAATGTTAACAATTGCTTTGCAATAAGATATAGAAAAAGAAGAAATTTTTTATAACGGAAAACCATATATGATGATAAATCTGACGGCAATAGATATAGGAAGAAGAAAGAGGCATTAGGGTGCTGTGAATTCACGCGTTGGGTTAGCCATCTGTGATTGGGGCTGTCAGGGCGAGTTCACCCCCACATTTGGATACTGTCGGTAATTGATTTACGAACAGGAGCGAGTTGTTGAAGTTAATCACTTTTTGAAACCTATCTCTTTGACGTTTAATTATAGCTATACTGCCATTACTGTGTTTACTTAGAACAAGAAAATGATAATTTAAGATTTATTAGGTATTGTCACAATAATTATTTGTGACGAATAGTCCCAACAATCAGATAGAACACCGAGGAGGTTATAATCATTTACTGTTTTACTTTCTATTGCAGATTTTTGCTAAATACAGTTTTGAATATGTAAAAATAATAAATATTGTACTAAAATAATAAAATTGACTAAAAATAAATTATATATTTCCACTTATCATTTTAAGGGTACATCAACACCTCGAACCGTTATGTCACCATTGTTTGTCTGCCAGTCATGGAGATTTTACATCTTGAAAAAAAAATTATTGTTGCTCATTTACTAAACAAACTTGAATCCAATTAGAAAATTTCACACTTAATAATGAAACAGCAGTTCATGAATATGCTTAAATTTCATAACAGAATATAGCGTACAAGCGCAAGTTGATGAGCTAATTTTGAATGGGAAATAAAAACGATTGCAACAGTAAAACAGTTTGTGCAAAATTTAATTCGTTTGCCGTGCGCGTGTGACACTCTAGCTTGATCTTGTACATGTGGTAATTATTGAATAGAAGGATTTCTGGGAAGCAAAGAGATGAATAATAAAGGGGCATTAAGATGTCTGAAACCCGTACTGGTCCAAAATAAAGCACAAAATCTAGCTTGTGCTGATAGGATACTTGCTGCTTTATATGTGATTAGGAACTATGGTTCAAACTGAAAAAGACATATAGATCTGAGGGGAGGCACTGATGATGTCAAAGAATCGGGTTTATGTCAAATAAATGTTTATTCTTACGAGACATAGACATTAAAATCTTAAGTCATCCTTTAAGTCGATAAATTAATATTTCTTATTCAAGAAATAATGAATAAATGTCACCATATATCCGTTGGTTTCGTTAGATTGGATGTTCCATTTCCGGTTACTTCCAAAAAGAAAAAAAAAACAGCTTGATCTGTTAAGTGTTTCCCGTCGACGTTAACCCTGAGGTATGGACGAAAAGAAAAATAGAACAGAAGGGAAAGAAGGAAAAAAAAAGAAAAAAGAATTTCTGTTTGAGTTATTTCAGTTGGTCGGCAAGGCAAACGGTGAGGCTCCCATCTGAAATATCTGGTGCCTCTGGAAGCTTAGGGGGACTTGGAGGGGGAAGGTCTGTAATCTTCCACCCTTATTTCTCCTTCCGCACAACTTCAGCGCACCTTCCAACCCGTATAAATACCTTAATTTCCTATTTTATTCCTAAATTAACTTATCTTATACGTAACGCAAGGTTTATGCTTCGTTTGACGTATTTTCACATTGTTGTCCCGTTCCTCTTTAGCTATGTCAAAGTGCTTTTACTACACGTTGTGTAAAGCTGAGCTCCGGGATGCTCATTCCTGACATCTTTACGGAAACCGTTCAAACGAATCTTCACTTTTGGAACTTCCTTGCACCTCTTAGTATCGATTTAATTAAAATCCTATTACTTTGTTGTTCACTGATATGATAAAATATGAAACACTATATATAATTTAGAATAAGTAAAATTTTTTTTTTTATTTTACTCGCTTCATTAGTAATTGTCCTAAGCATATGATGTTATGAATCTTAGGAAATAGGAGAACATCCATGGAAGTGTCAAATCTAAGAAATGTTTAGTTATAAAGATAAATCAAGATTTGTGATTTAGAAATTTTGTGGAGGTGTAATAAAATTGTTTAGACCGTAGCTTGTAGGAATTATTGAATGCTAACTTGTTCTATATGATTCCTCCTGAATCTGACGTGATTTCCAACTCCCCACTTTTAAATTATTCGCGTATACTTACTTAAGTAATTAAAAAAATTTAAAGAATGAGAAGTTAAAAAAAGAATCTACCCACAAATGAAAGCATCACATACATTATTTTTTCCCTTCATTTATTTTAAGGCATGTTAACAACAATAGTCATTGGAGGTAGAATTCTATTTTTTAAATAACATTATAAGGTTGGTAATGACAAATTAAGATGAGAATAGTTTTTTAACAATAAAATCATAGGTAGATTTCAATTAATGGATCAAAAATTACGCATTACGTAATAAATTTCTTAGTTGAATTTTTACCTATTAACCACAATACACCTTTTGGTACAAAAAAGGGACATAATAACGGTAAAATATTTATAGAAGTGTGAATTTAATTAAAACTTTAAAGATTTAGGATGAATGCTTTATACAACAACGATGATAGATGCAGTTTCGTGGTAAAAATCTTAGGTTGTGTCTCGTTTAACTATTATTATATTTTCTTATGAAACTTTCAATTAATTTCTCAGGTGATAATTACCCAGCAATATAATTTCAATGAGGCTAAGGTAAGTGGTTACATGTAACATCCCTATTATTTTTTGACAATAAAATCTTCGTCTTTTGATTAAGTGATAGTTATAGATAATTTTTTTTAGATTCAATACCTTTATTGTGCTAAAATTTTAATCTGCCTTACTAGACAATAAGTAATTAAGATAAATGCTCTCTATAGATAATTAATTAAGGAAATAATCACTCATCACCTACCTCGGAATCAGAATTAAATATGGCTTACTCGTATCGTGTGACACTGTAAATACATTTCTTTTAATTTCACAAGCGATTACTTAATTTAATTTTCCATTTTTCGACACAAGTGAAACAGCCCAGAAAGTATAGACATAAAATATTTTTCTTATTCTGAGCAACGTGCAACCTGAATTAAATCTATAACCATCTTCTGCGTTTTCTTTTAGAGTCCTAATGTTGCGGAGAACAGCTGATAAAATGCTTGGAAGGTCAGAACTTAGTATTTAAATTAAAATGTCATAAAATCGTGAATTTTTAGGAGAAAATATTGGTACCTCACTACTATTTTTCCTCTGGCAAGAAAGTTCTCACGGCTCTTCTATAAACGGTAAAAACAACTAACGTTAATAAATGTATTTTCTTCTTCCGGTCAACACATTTTCCTTATCGTTAAGGACTGCATGTGGATTATTAATTTTAAGAGTTTCTTTTCTCCTTCGCCTTTCCTCTATTTACCATTTAACTTGATATGCAGTTCTGTGTCCCTTTAAATATAATATACTGAATACCAAACCAAATCAAAAAAAATTAAGAATTTATAGATATAAGAATTAGAGTTAATATTCTTGGTTTAGTTTTAGCCCTAATGGTGAAGAAATAAAATCGACATTAGAATGATTTTATTTCTTGTTAAAAAGAATAATTGAGAACGCCATATCATAATCATATATAAAAATTATCTGTTTAATTCGCAGAAGAATGTCTTCTTCCATTAGAAGAGGAAAAACGCCATGCCAAAATCCACCAGAAAATAGAGCGCAAGTATGCTCCCCGGCTTTCTCAAAGTATTACCTAGGCCATACAAATGGATAGACATCTACATTTCTTTACCCAAGATAGAATCAACATAGAAAAAGTACGCCTTAAGACTCCCCCGGTGTTCGCATTTATTGACTTCTTATTTGCCACTCTTTTTCAGACATATTATATATATCTACGTTTTCTCCGGACAGATCTGCTGTATGGTGCTTGGCTATATAATGGCCAACTTACAACACAGCTGTAAGTCTTACGATTTCAGAACGCTGTGATGAGAAAAGTAGTCAGACATATCCCTCCCTAAGCAGCACTCCTTGCTTGTCGAGTCGGCGGTGGGTATGTTCATGCATTGGAGACATAGTTTTTTCGACTCTTTTCAGCACCTTACCAACTAGGAATTTAACACCACTTCACCACCCTTCCCGCATCGATGCCAAACAACCGTACGAGAATCTTATGTTAAGTTACTTTCAACTTAATTTTAGTTTACAATCTTTCTCAGGGTGAGCCCTTTCACCTTCAAATTTCAAAAAACTTTCATTATATAAATCATTAAATAAGTTACTTGGTTATATTCTGCATAAAACGCAGTAGTTACAGAAAAGAAGCACCTAGTGGAATTTTAGTTTAATATGTTGCTTAATATTGTTAATCAGAATATATATCAAAAAAGGGTTTTGAAACAGAGAAAACAAAACCGTTAAATTAAAATTATATTGAAAAATTCTCAATTAAATCAATGAATTTTTTTTTATATTGAACTTGATTTTGTTTACTTAGATTTTAAAACCTGAACCTTTTGTTCATTGTTGTTGGATTTCAAGTAATAAATTCCCTACCTATATCGATTACTGCTAATAAATCTCCTCGACCATCACATGCGATGTAATATCCACTGATTGCTGTTCGTTAATCCTCTAAGAAAGAAGGGTTCGTGCGGAAACGGATAAAATACAAGAAAAAACACCAAGCTTATAATCTCTTAGGCCTGTTTCTTCAGGTGTGAGTTCTCTCTTTAAAAAAAAGGAGAAAGCACTAAAAAGTCCACGTGAAAGCGGGTGGGGGGGGGGGGTCCTCTAGTTGCCTTCCCAATCCAAAAACTTTTTTAATTTATTCAGATAAGTTGAGCTGCAGTTGGCGATCGAATATGCCCGGAGACTTACTGCCCTTCGTTCCAGCCCGCTTTGATTGGAAAAAGTAAATGAGAAGCCGATAGGAGAAGCCGGCCACTCGAAAGGAATCTCGGCAAACATTGAAAGAATAAAAAAAAACAAGAGAGAATCGAATTACTGTTTTATCTTCCTTAAAGGTTATTTCATCAATTATTTATACTCCGTGCTAGCGCAGTTTTTTAAAGTATTCACTATCAGTTTTTTTATTAACTTAATTATTTAACTTTGATTATTTGTATCGTATTGTCGGTGATTGTAATTAATATCCTTGGTCTATTAATTTTTGTTTTATGCCTAGTCGTTTTTATTGCCAAAAAAAAATGAAATAGCCATGCCTTTTGTATTGCGCATTTATCGTAATAATATTTGTGTCATCAAATTAGATTGATTTTGAGAAAGTGTGTTTCAAGTTCAAATAATTCGTATGGGGACCCTGTTTGAACCTGGCCATGTACCAACCTAGGTACTCGAATCGAATCAGTCACTTCATATAAACACTTGAAAACTCCCTCTCACTCTCTTTCTCTCTCTCTCTCTCTCTCTCTCTCTCTCTCTCCAAGCTTTCGTTCAGGCTTAAGCAGATTGGTGCTGCAAGCTGATCATGTGTGGTTTTCAGACGTCATTACAGGATAATTTGCTTCATTTGCATCGCCGTTGAACTAAAGTCTAAAGTCCTAAAGTACAACTTGAGTAGTCTAGACTGGTACTTAATAATGCTTATTCAAGTATATTTAAGGCACAGTCATATATATTGTAACGAGGTTTTAGAATAAAGCTAAATTTATAGATTAGAAGCAGGTTATTTTGCTTTCTGGTGACACTGCCAAAATTATCGAGTTTATTCATCTACATATATCTAGGTGCTTCCCCTAGACCTGTAAGGCGTAGTCGTCCAAGAAAGATAAGTTTTCTCATAATCTATAGTGTTTATTTCTATTGGTTTTCAAAAATCAGATGCGTCTTATTCTCTTTAACTTGAACTTCCAGCTCCATAACAAACCCTTCTATCCAATGATTATTACAGGTGGGAGACACATCTAATACTCAGATGTTCAAATAAGCTAATTAATTTTATGTTCTCTAACTTTTTTTATTGTTGTTTCGTTAGTTTTACGTTGCAAAACTACTACTCAAACTATCTCGCATTTAACTGTGAGCCATTAGACCAAGTGCGTCAAACTCTATTACAACATGGACCATTTAATGCAATTGGTAAGATTTACGTGGGCCACACCACATTTACAAATTTAATTGTGTTATTGTATTGCCTTAATTTCCCCCTAAGGCTTATTTTGTTGCTAACATATTTTCTTATTTTCAGTTTTATTTCAGAGAATTGTTGGCACAGAATATTACCCTAGGGGCCGAATGCGTTCCTCGGGCCAAACGTCTGTCACCCCTTTTTTAGGCCAACAAATAAATTCGTTTGAGCCATCACCACTAACCTACAGTAATAATTACAACAAATTTATCATGAACATGTAAGAAAATTAAAACATGTAGAGTACGATTTGCATAAAATATATGCATCTGATTGACATCGATAAGCTTAAGAGGAAGTAGTATAAGCTTTTTTAATTGTATGCCTAGGTTACCTCATTTCTTGCCTGTTCAGAGATATTGTAACAAATATTATTCACATGATTGTAAAATTTCAAAATATTGATGAATTCACTAATCAGGATCGTTATAATAAACCCCCGTGACAGGTGAATTTTGAGTATTCGCAACACGAGTCTCATTGTTATCCAATATCCTTAAGGGTGGAGAAGTGGCTGCTAATCTTGACACCGTCAGTCGAGAATCAAAGCCCTCCTGTAATATTAGATTGAGCTGATTTGCATATCGGCCTTGTAGCTCGTTCATATCTGGATTCACCTCAATATCTGGTACAAATTCGGCGTCAATTCATACCTTACCGTAAAAGGTCTCATTGAATGAGCCAAACCTGATGTAGGCAGAGTCAGTATTGTGCTTTTTTTTTAAAAAAATCCAAATATCGGAGAGAATTTAAAGAGTTTTACTTACCAATACCTGCAAGGGATGATGAGAGCAGTTATAGAAAGATGTTACCAATTCATACAGCTGTCATCAAAAATCAAATTTATTATCCAGCTGGTTATCTTTTTGAGGTTTCCCAATATTGAATAATTCAGTGTAGAAGTTAATGCACACCGAATGTACAACATAAAGGTTCTGCACACGAATGTCATGTAAAAATACTACCTACTTTATTCTTGTTGTGTTCTTAAAAACCGAAAATCCTTAGTTTTTAGCCATGTGTCTGTTTTTCTACAAATTTCTGAATCTCTTGCTTACAATCTGAATTTTAGTTTACAATACTCGAAGATTTGATTTGATGTTGCTATAAATCGGAAAATATACCTATCTTCATAAAATAAGAATAATTATCGTTAATTATTTTTTATTCAAGAAAATAACTTGTGTATCATTCCCAGCAGGAAATTTAATAAAAAATCTTAACGACTTGATTAATAATATTTTATGCACACTTTGTTTTTCAAACTGCAATCAAAATAAGCCTTTAAAACAGTCATTAACATCCTGTATGCAAAATTAAATCAACCCTTTCTTTTTAGAAAAGTGGCATTTTATATAGTAGTTTGGTTAAAATTTCCTGTGACGCTAAAAATAAATAAATTTATTTAAAAAACCAATGAATTAATCAGTAATATCAAATTAAAATCTCCCCTCTTTCTATTTCTCTCTATCTCCATCTCTCATTTGTGTTTCAGTTTAATTGTTCATGTGCCAGTTAATTTTCACGATTACTTTTAATTTATTTTTAAAGAGATGCAGAGCTACTCACATCTTTTTGATGATACTACAGAAGAGATAGTGTCAAGTTAATTTCTTTCCAAAAAAAGGAAATAAATAAATTTACAGATCAAAGATACATAAATTTTAAATTACTCTAATGAAAAACTTTCTGATTTAGCAACTGATAAGCTTTGTTTGCTTAACAAATTTTTCCATCAATAAAAATTTTTTAGAAGATTTCGTTATTAAAAATACGCCTACGAATTGAGTATTTGCACAATAGCTGAAATAATTGATGACTGGTTAATTGTATTTATGACAATGGTTTATTTTTTATTGTATGCGCTGCAGTTCAAGGAGTAATTTTGCAATATGAAATGAAATTATAACAATAAAACAAGTTAACTTAAATCGGCAGATAATATGTGATCTGCGATCTGTGGCAATTAGGGATAGGGAGTTATAGATAAAGAATAAAACTCAGGTGCTAACACTTCTGATGCCTGACACCGTTTTCATAAACAATGCAAATGCGTTAATTAAAGAGCTGTATAGTTTTGACTAAAACATGTTTTGCCCAAGGGTGTTCTGTAGGTGTTGGTCTAGACCCAGAGAGCCAAAAAACACTATACTTATCTCACCCAGCTCATTCCTCTCAATAATAACCATTTGCGAGTGGGAGCTTTCATGAAAATTTAGTCTACAACTCAACCCTGCTTCTGTAAGGATTGTTTTGTTTGATTCCAAAATATCATTAAAACATATTTTACTGTGGCCGAAACATAAGTACTTTATCAAGAAAAAACCGATCACGAGATTGTAACAGCTATATATAATAGATATGTATTACAATCATAGAATAATTGTGTATGTATAGGTATGTATTACAATATCCCAGCCAAATTTAACAGCGTAAGGTATAATTTTGTTAAGTGATTCCTCTTCACTTGATCGGAAGGTTCTGAAACTTTTGAGTTTACACGGCTCAAACTTCTCATGCCTATCAAAACAATGAAACATTGAGAGAACCGAGGAGGAAGTTTATCTCTTGTTAGGGGTCTTGCTTATATTTAGCTTTACTAAAATCTTCAGAGTTCTGGCTATTAATCAATTTGTACATTTAACCGTTTAAAAAAACAAATCCAACTCAAAGCCGTGAAATTCAATTACAAAAATGAGCAAAGTGCTGATTCATCACTGAAAAATAGTTGCTATGCTGAGAATACAGCTCAGAACCGTTGCTATGTGAGAATGACTTGTAGGCAGAACAAGGCAATACTAATGATGTAGAGTAATAATGGTGAATAAGCAGTTCAATACAGCGTTGGTGATTGGAAAAATGTACAGGACCTGCTACTGTGGCCAAAGGTGCTCCGCCAATTTCAACGATGTGTGTGATTCATCAAGCAAGGGACATAAAATCTTGCAGGAAGATCCTAGATCTTTTCTACTAGAAGTTGAGCAGACTTCATCTTCAGTGAGATGCTTGGATTTGAATACCAAAAGTTAATTTTGGTAAACAGATTAAAACTAATAACTTTTAAGTTTTAAGTCCTTAGGATAGGTCAGAATTTTGAAAAAAAAAAAAAAAAAAAAATTAACGCTCAAAATTATCAATATTGAAAGTTGATTTGCAGCATATATACAAACCAAAAGGCATTATATACGAATGCTACCTTAAATACAGTTATACAATAACACCTATTTACTTATGAGTATCCATGGGTATTTGTGAATCACTGTTTTGTTTTTTTGTTTTTTTTTTCTAAGCTCTTAAACTTATAAAAATAGGAATGTGGGAAAAATAAGGAAAATTATTTTTGGCTGGAAAGTGCCTTTCACTAAGGGGAGACCCCTATTTGAAGGATGTATGAGAAGGATATAGGGTGTGGAATGCCTAGAAAGGCGGATGGAGTCAGGAAGGTAGTGAGAGTCTATCAAGGATTGAGCCTAGGCGATGGTTTGTTGTAGGCCGCCCCACCAGGGGCCTGAATGAGTCGGCCTAATCGGCCGGAAGATCAACCCTGCTTACACAGGTAGATGGGGTAATGTGGCGTCGGTTGAGTCGGGCTGGGTGTAGGTCCGTCAGTCCTCTGGTTCTATGATGTCTTTCATTCGCCAAGCTTCGGCGGTCCAGCAGTGCTTCCATCTGACGGGCATTGGTGGTGGCTGAAGGTTGGAGAATAGTGGGTTATGGCTATGTCTTAGGGAGTCAAAAAATTTGATGTGCCTTCTCTTGATAAAATCTTGGATAGTGAGCACTTCGAATTTTTTGTGGATTTCGTCGGCCTTCATTCGGTCAAAAGGGGTGTGCTTGAGGGAGGTGCGGAGAACTCTATTCTGAAATTGCTGGAGCTTTAGGAGAGTGTTAGGAGTCAAATACTTGTAGAGAGGGGTTCCATACATCAATGCAGGTCTTAGGACGCTCTGGTATACCAGCAGTTATAGGCGTACTGATAGAGCCGGGCTGTGAAGTAGGTGTCCGAGGCTGAAGAATTTCTTCCTAACACTTTTTAATTTCATGCCGAGGTGCATTGTGAACGACAAGTGCCTTACAGGGCATTCTTTGCCGTCTAACACGAAGGATTTCGGGAGCTTCTTTTTTCCGGATTTGTAACTAAATATTATTCCTTGCGTCTTGGCCGGATTGACTTTAATGTAGACGGCAACCAGTTTCTCGGCGATTTGTTCACTGGCGCTCTCAGTGAATTTCAGGGCTCTGGAGGGATTGATGCTAGTGCTGTAGACACCTATATCGTCCGCGTACGTGGATACTTCGCAGTTGGAGTACGAGGCTCCTACGATGTGGGTGGTGTAAATGTTGAACAGCAACGGGCCTAGCACCGATCCTTGGGGGACACCGGCAGAATAGTTTCTTCGGGTCGTGGTCGTAGTGCCTATACGAACCGAAAATGTTCTGCCTGTAAGGTAGGATCTCATCAGGTTCAGCAGCTGAACCGAGATTCGTATTCCCTCAGGCGTTGGAGTAGGATGTAGTGATCCACAGAGTCGAAGGCTTTCGAACAGTCCAGAGAAATCATTGCGGTAGCTCTGTTGCTTCGGACGTTCGATGCGACGTGGTGTTGCAATCTCACCAGGCCTGTGCTGAAACCAGTCTGCTCTGGTGGGATGACTTCCTGTGACTCGCAGTGCCCGGAGAGATGTATGTGGATAATTCTCTCGAACAGCTTCGAGAGTTGAGTCGGCAGACTGATGGGGTGGTAATGAGATGGCTCATAACCGCTCTTCACTGGTTTCAGAAGGGGGGTCACTACTGCATGTTTCCAGTTCTGAGGGAAATAATGAAGCCTGAAGCAGGAGTTCAAGATGTTAGTTATGAACGAGATTCCTTTCCTCGGCAGCTGCTTCAGTAGGATGTTCTGGATCGAGTCCTGCCCGGGTGACTTCTTGCCGGTTGTTCTCCGAATGATGGCTCCGACTTGCCTGTGAGAGGTCCAGATATCGGTAGTGGTGGGGAGAGAGGGGGAGGGGGGATCGAGCGTTCCTATTGGTTCGCCTTGGCCACGGCTCACTTCCTCGTAATAGGTCGCCAAAATGTCCGCTTGCTCGGTGGTGGGGATGAACTGGCCGTTCACGGCCAGCCTGACACCATTCCTTTTTGAGGTAGAGGTCTTCACGAGTTTCCACAATTGCTTAAGGTCGCCGTGCAGACTGGTGAGGCTATCTTCCCAGACCGAATTTTTCCACTGAGCCATCAGGGACCTTACTTAATTTGTGAGAGAATTTAAAACCGGTTTTAAGTCCCTGTTTCTGGTCCTAAACCATCTGTTCTTAATGTTGTTACGCTGTCTTATCAGTTGCAGGATGTGATCCGGAGGTTTCCTCAGAGAAGGGGGCTTCGGAGAAAATTTGGGGATCGATGCATCGGCAGCTCGTTCGATGACGTCCTGTAACTGATAGACAGCGTAATCTATGTCCCAGGTGTGCCTAAGGGGCGTGATAGTGGGCAAATCGGTTTTAATGAGACGCTTGTAGAGGTCCCACTTAGGCTCATCGTACCTGTATCTAGAAGCAGGCGGCTTTGGCATGTCGCCTTCTAGTTCGTAGAGAACAGGACGATGATCGGAAGTGGTAAAGTCCAGAGCGGAGCATCCGGTGACCCGGTGTGGCTCTTGTGTCAGGAGCAGGTCAGGCGTGGAGGTTCTGTCTGGGTTAGCAAAATGACGGAAGGTCGGCAATCCTGGGTGGATGACCGTAAAAAGAGTTTTGGTAATATAGTGGCCTAGGCCGTTTGCCCTAGTACTACTCCACCAGCTGTGGTTTGCATTTAGGTCACCCACAATGACGTGTCTTCGGTCATGAGCTACCGTACTGAGCAGACGCTTGTACGGGTCACAGGTGGCTCTCGGTCTTCTATAGACTCCTGACACAATGGTATTCTTCGTGAGCCGTAGCTGGAGCGTTACAATAAATTGATCGGGGCCTAGGTTGACGGGGGGGGGGGCAGTATCCTACAGGGTATACCGTTTCTGACTAACACCGCTACTCCTCCTGAGGTAGTTTCGGTGTCGTGATGGTAAACAGTATAACCCGGGAAGCGGCAGAAGTGTATTTTCTTCAGCCGGGTATCTGTAAGGACGACAACGTCCGGCGTATGGCACCGTAGAATTACTTCTACGTCGGCTTGTTTGGGCGTAATGCCGCAGACGTTGTAATTTAAAATTGCGTGCCCACTCATTTAGATGCAAGTTTTCTGAAATCTTTCATCATTTCGGTTACCGCCTCTGATAGTTTGTTCATTGACGCGATCAAGTTGACTAACACGGCCATGATGGCATCATTGTTATTGTTGTTGTTATTGTAATTATTGTTTTGTTGTGGTAGGGGCTCTGGGGGAACTTCCGGAGCCCTGGTGTTACCGGATGCCATCTGGGCATATGAGGCTGTCTGACGAGGTGGGGGGGGGGGAGCAGGCTGATATCTGGCCATTCTCGGCCCGGCTGTGGTCTGTTGTTTAACCTGCTTTCTATTTTCAGCGGCCTGTAGGAGCTGCAATCTATGGGGACACTGTTGAAAGGAGGCAACGTGGTTACCCCCACAGTTTGCACATTTCAGGGGAATTGAGGCGTCCCTGGGGCAGTCTTTAGTTTCGTGAGGCTCGCTACACCTCACGCATTTTGCCTGCTTAAAGCAGTACCGCCTGGTGTGGCCGTACTCCTGGCAGTTGAGGCACATAGGAATGCCCCTTTTGTCATGAAATGTGCTCACACGCAAGAGCACGTTATTTATGTGGCCGATTTGCTTGATCATAGCTTGAGTTAAGGTATAATCTCCGATAACGAGGATCGGCTCGATCTCAGTCTTAGCACCGTTATGGTCGGAGCGCCTTAATCGATAAACATCGATTATATTACTGAGCTGTTGAATATCGGCTTTTATTTCCTCGATCGGGTGCAATAAATCGAAGCCGTGGAGCAAGAATTTTTTGTTCTGCTTTGTGCCTCGGGGGGCAAATGTGTGGAAAGGGATTTTTAGTTCCCTTAACACAGCAGCTGTTCTTTGATGGTCAGAGACAGCATGGCACAGGACTTTAGTGTCCTGTTGTGTTTGTGAGATTCTGAAATTTCTCACACTATTTTCAGTAAGCAGACGGGTTAGGTCATAACTGTTTATGTGGCCTAATATTAGGGGAGGGGGGTGGCGATTTGAGGGCTGTGGGGGTGGCAGATGTGCTGACCTCTGGTTGAGCTGTTGTGTTAAGAGGGGTGAAAGAGTTTGAGGTTTTAACCTCAGGGGCCTGGGGGAGAGTACGCTTTCTGCAAACTCTCTTGGGATGTTGAAATTCATCAGCGGGGTCCCTACGGCTTGCCATGTCCTACAAAGGTCCGTGCGACGCACGTCCAGTTGAGGGGGAGAGCCTCATTTATAATAGTTTAAAGTACTTACCTGTCTTCACGGGAACAAAGTGCCACAGAGTAAAATATCAAAATTTTACCGGATTTGAGCTCTTGCCACAATGGAAGCTGGATAGCGTCTCTTGTTGTTCAGAAAGTACGCATTCAGTTTTAACACAACGAGAGCTAGGTTAATTTCTAGAGGATATAACCTTTTTGAATGTTTCACACTTTAGTTGCAACAATCGATTCCGTGAATCACTGGTTTGACATTGATACAATACAGGTAGATTTGGTTTAATATTATGATGGGAATGGATAATACATCTACCATCATTTGATTCGATAACTATCATTAATTATTTTTTATTCAAGAAAAAAACTTAGTAAGAAATAAAAAAATAATATTTAAAACAGAATTGAAACACCTTTATTGTGCTAAAATTACAATTAAACGAACTCACAGTTAGGGAATAAGTAATTGTGATAAATGTTCTCATTCATGCCATATTTACATTGCCTTACCTCCTACCTGCGCAATTATACATCGAAAGGTCGATCACATAAATTTAACAATTTTAATAGTTATTATAAAATTCGTGCCATTTAAAGCGACTTAGGTCAAAATGTTCTTCCTCCCCTGGTTATTGCACTGAATATTAATTATTCAATTTCCAACCAAATCAACAGCAAGTCATAAAGTTCGTCTTTACCTTCCTATTCCTAACTATACAACTCCAGTTAAAGCTCGTGTATTGCTCAATTGAAAATATATTTTTAATAAGGACTAAATAATCCAGTTTCATTAGGCCTTCTGCTTCTGAGAGATTGACTTTTTTTATGATAGCTTGTTTAGTTGTAAATACACAATATCCTTTAAACATGTCATCAACAACGTGGTACGAACCCGCAGGCCTATTTTGTAACAAGGCACTTCCCTTTCTTTACTCTTTTTACATGCATAAAGCCCACTATGGTATTTGTGATATGCACATAAAAAAAAGGCTTCATAATCGAATTCCACAACTCCTTCCTATTCTGCAACTGAGGGATGCCCTTCCAGAAGTCTAGTATCGAATTCCAATGGAGAACAGCATTCCAATTTCATCAACAGCATTCCAAGGAGGTGCAGTACAGCGGTTTAAAACCGACGGTAATCCATCTACTACTAACAATTTATACTTTTTAGAAAAAAGTAATTTTAAATTAAAAAAAATAATAAAGATATTAGTTTTTGTTATGTATCCAAAATGTTACTTAACATACATATATTTATTATAAAATTATTCATTCGTAGAACACTTTAAATGCCTTCTGAATAAAAGGAGCTGTTTTTATTATTATAGTATTTTAAAACATATAGCTTTTATTTATATGTGATAAAAAACAATGAGAGCTTCCTATAGCACATCTAATCCAATTTAGGGTGGTTTTAGTTAAATAAACAAGCAAGCATTGTAATTGAATAGTCTCGTTTTCAAAGATTTCAAATTTTATGTTAGTTGACAAATTTTCGATTCACCTACTATGTATTTCTGCAGCGAGCCTTGGTACTAAATATATACTTGTGTGAAGGTGCAAATAAGGGGAAAATGAAGGTGGTTTATGTGGAAATATTAAGTAATTATAGTCAGATAGGGTTACAGACTGACATTGCAAACATATTAATGATTGCCATATAAATAACTTTCCTATTACTAGTTGTTTGTTTTCAAGGTTACCATCATTACAATATGGAATGTGAATGATGCTTCATCATTCTCAACTGTGTGATCACTGATATCTTTGTGAATTAACTTCTCTATCTTAATAATCTGCTGAACTAATAGTATGCTTGACAGAATGACTGTTAAGCCAATTATAAAATATTCTTCTGGAACGGTATTAACTCTCCACTGTCCAACGGAAATTCAAATCAACATTATTCATCAAAGAATTAACGGATTCCTTATGGCTGCAACAAACGTCGTGAAGTTTATTATAATGGGAGCTATAATGAATTTTAAATTGTTCTGACCACTGAAGACAAGACAAATGCTATTAACTAGGTCGTAGAAATGTTTAATTTGATAACTTACTCAATATGTTGGCAATTTTCGGTTTACCCAAGCAATAGAATAATGATTTGCTCATCACTTATTATTATGTATTTCTGTCTTTGGGGCATCAAGTAAAACGTGCATGCTTCAATAGTAAACGGGATGCGAAAAAAAATTTGAACATAATCATGACGACTCTTTCAATTCCTAAGAAATAATACAATCTATTAATCAGGGCGTCAAGAATTTTAGTTATATCACACCTCAATAAATCAATTAATTTATTTAAAATGAATACATAAAATTAGTTTATATTCTGAATGACTCCATTGGCTGTACATATTCTGTAGTTGAGTTATCAACTTGAACTTCCACGTCTTCTCACTCACAATGACCCGAAAAAGACAGGTAATTAAAGCAAAATGTAACAACTCTGGTTTTAATGACTATTTGTTGTGAATTGTTCTATAATATTTAGGTCATGGTTTGCTGGCTGTAGGGTACAACTTTCGATCATAAATCAGAAATCTTTAAGGGTGGTATCACAAAGTTTTTAACTAAGTTCAATTAACTTAAGTTCGATAAACAAAGAAAGGTATTGCTGATCTAGTGAACATAGTAAGGCTTTTTAATACTTTAGGCTTTAAATAACCCCAAATGTTCGCTTCTCTACAAAACATTTCTTGAATTGGCAACTGCTTTTGAGTTTCCACTCATTTCATCCTCATACCAATTATGGAACAGCGTGAACAATAAAAACAAACAAATTCCAAATATATTGTCTATATTACAGCTAACATTTAAAAGGCTAAAATATAAATATTTTATATTACAAAATTATTTCATGAAAAGGCAAACAAATACGTTAAATCAAATACAATTGATTTTTTTTTTATTTTGATAAAATTACAATCAGCGTTATTGGGCAATAGGTAATTGTGATAAATGTTCGCAACCATACCATATTTACAATTTTCATTCACTCGATCATTCATGTGGTGTAAATAGATTTTTAAAAAATTTCTTTACTTACTTTTATCGATTGAAGTGGATTCTTAAGACAGAATTTTACTGTTAACTTAACTATCCAGTGACTCCATGTAAATAATTTTCACACCTAAAAAGTATTGGTGACTCTGTGTCAAGCTCATTGAATTATATTTATCACTGTCATTGTTGGCTTATGGATAATTGTATGTCAGGAATGAATAGTTTGGATTAGGGTCACAATCCAGGTCATAGGTCCGTTTCAATGATATCAATTAGAGCGAGGGCCGTTGGAACAAGGCGCAAGACCCTAGGATTGGAGCCGTTCCTACCAGAGGAAAGCCGATTAGGGGAACTCCACTTGGGTGGTTATTTTATTGTTTTTATTAGGAGTTTCACAGGGGTATTCATTTAGTTGCCGTCCCAGCTCTGTTTATTGCATGGGGGTGGTCCCAGGAATCCCAGGACCCCGGCCTCTACTAGCTACCAAATTCCAGGGCGTTCCTTCTTTTTTTTTTTTCCTTTTTCTTTTTAATACTCTTCCGAGGCGTGGCTCGATCAAGGGCTCATGATGGCATGTACTGAGACATTTTCAATGTTGAAGTATTTCGATCGTTTAGGGAGATAGCTAACCAGTTAAGTAAGACAATGTTGGTTGTAGGTATATAATATTATAGGGGTTCATTTACTCGCAAAAACTATAACAAAAAGTAAAATATACTTTTAGTGTTAGGGGCTTGAGGAATAATGACACATACAGGCCCGTATTCATGCTGAAAAATACCGGTTTATTCTCTTTTTTTTTTTTAAATGCACATCTTGCATTTATGCGTCCTCATTATATATAGTGTTGCTACATTTTACATCATTCGTGAGGTTTACATGGTTACAAGAATATAGCTACATAGTTACAGGGCGTGTGGACAGATAAGTTGGCAAACTGTTTTTTTTTTTTTTTTTTTTTTTTCCCTTAGCTCTTAAACTCATAAAAATAGGATGTGGGGAAAATAAAGGAAAATTATTTTGGGGTAGTGAGTGCCTTTCACTAAGGGGAGTCCCCCATTTGAAGGATGTATGAGAAGGATATAGGGTGTGGAATGCCTAAAGGAGGCGGGTGGAATCAAGAAGGTAGTGAGAGTCTACCGAGGGTGGAGCCTTGGGGTACCTAGGGAATGGTTTGTAGTCGGCCAGGTCAAGGTTGGTCATTTCTGTTTTTTTTTTTTTGTTTTTTTTCCCTAGCTCTCAAACTTATGAAAATAGGATGTGGGGAAAATAAAGGAAAATTATTTAGGGCTGATGAGTGCCTTTCACTAAAGGGAGTCCCCCATTTGAAGGATGTATGAGAAGGATATAGGGTGTGGAATGCCTAAACGAGGCGGGTGGAATCAGGAAGGTAGTGAGAGTCTACCGAGGGTGGAGCCTTGGGGGTACCTAGGCAATGGTTTGTAGTCAGCCAGGTCAAGGTTGGTCATTTCTTTTTTTTTTTTTTTCCTTAGCTCTTAAACTTATGAAAATAGGATGTGGGAAAAATAAAGGAAAATTATTTTGGGGTAGTGAGTGCTTTTCACTAAGGGGAGTCCCCCATTTAAAGGATGTATGAGAAGGATATAGGGTGTGGAATGCCTAAACGAGGCGGGTTGAATCAGGAAGGTAGTGAGAGTCTACCGAGGGTGGAGCCTTGGGGTACCTAGGCAATGGTGAATTGAAGGATGTATGAGAAGGATATAGGGTGTGGAATGCCTAAAAAGGCGGATGGAATCAGGAAGGTAGTGAGAGTCTACTAAGGATTTAGCCTAGGGGCACCTAGGCAATGGATTGTAGTCGGCCAGGCAGGGGCCTGATATATGTCGGCCAGGTGCAATCCTTTTTTTCCTAAGCTCTCAAACTTATAAAAAATAGGAATGTGGGAAAAATAAGGAACATTATTTTTGGCTGGAAAGTGCCTTTCACTAAGGGGAGACCCCTATTTGAAGGATGTATGAGAAGGATATGGGGTGTGGAATGCCTAGAAAGGCGGATGGAGTCAGGAAGGTAGTGAGAGTCTACCAAGGATTAAGCCTAGGGGTGCCTAGGCGATGGTTTGTTGTAGGCCAGGCAAAGCCTGGCCGGCCGCCCCGCCAGGGGCCTGAAATGAGTCAGCCTCTTGGCCGGAAAGTCAACCCTGCTTACACAGGTAGATGGGGTCATTGTGGCTTCGGTTGAATCGGCCTCGATCTCTCGGCAGGGTGTAGGTCGTTCAGTCATCGGGTTCTATGACGTCGATCATCCTACAGGCTTCGGCGGTCCAGGAGTGCTTCCATCTGACGGGCATTGGTGGCGGTTGAAGGTCGGAGAATAGAGGGTTGAGGCTATGTCCGAGTG
Source organism: Acanthosoma haemorrhoidale (assembly GCA_930367205.1). Lineage (NCBI taxonomy): Eukaryota > Metazoa > Arthropoda > Insecta > Hemiptera > Acanthosomatidae > Acanthosoma > Acanthosoma haemorrhoidale. The sequence continues at coordinate 62,901,182 of OV884015.1, read as the reverse complement.
AGTCAAAAAATTTGATGTGCCTTCTCTTGATAAAATCTTGAATGGTGAACACTTCAAATTTTTTATGCATCTCGTCTGCCTTCATTTGGTCGAACGGGGTATGTTTGAGGGAGGTGCGGAGAACTCTGTTCTGAAATTGCTGAAGCGTTTGAAGAGTTAATATTTTTTTTTTTTTTTTTTTTTTTTTTTTTTGTCTTTATAGCCCCTTTAAATTTACAGATAATTATATATAATTATAGATCCTCTGGCAAATCTATTTACAATTTATTTTGTATTTCCTGTAGCATCACTACATTATATACAGGTTTTGTTATTTTATAGAAATTATATAATGAATAAACAAGTATAATGATATACATTCTACGTGACTTGACTGAACTGACTAATAAGGTGATGGGGCTCACCTTTTTGATCAACCTTAAAACTAACTTACATACTAATTCTTATCCTAATTTTTCCCCGACAGTCTGTTGCCATCGATGCGGGAGGGGTGGTGGGGTCATAGTGTTAAACACTGGATTTGTCGGTTGCTGCAACGAGTCAAAAAACTTAATGTGTCTCCGGCGGATGAACTCACCCACCGACGGCACACCAAGCAACGGGTGCAGGTCAGCGTTCTTCAACCTCTGGAAAGAGGTATGTCGGACCACTTTTCGCATGATTCCATTCTGGAAGTGTTGGAGACATTTGGCTGTATTGTCAGTCAAGTGGGTAAATAGCGGGGCACCGTACAGCAGAGCTGGCCGGAGGACACATTTATATATCATCAATTTAAGACGAAGTGACAGGTTAGGTGAAGTTAGCAAGTGCGATAGCCGGTAAGACCTTTGTCGTACTTTTTCTATTTTAGTACTAAAATGAGTAGAGAAATGGAGAGAGTTATTTTTTTTTTTTTTTTTTTTTTTTTTTTTTTCTTCTTAGCTCTCAAACTTATAAAATAGGATGTGGGAAAATTATTTTGGGCTAATGAGTGCCTTTCACTAAGGGGAGTCCCCCATTTGAAGGGTGTATGAGAAGGATATAGGGTGTGGAATGCCTGAAGGAGGCGGGTGGATTCGGGATGGTAGTGAGAGTCTACCGAGGGTGGAGCCTAGGGGTACCTAGGCAAGGGTTTGTAGTCGGCCAGGTCAAGCCTGGCCCGCCCCGGCAGGGGGCTGAAATAAGTCGGCCACTCGGCCGGAAGGTCTACCCTGCTTAAACAGGTAGATGGGGTCTTGTAGCTTCGGTTGAGTCGGCCGGGAGATCGGCCTCGATATCTCGGCTGGGTGTAGTTCGTTCAGTCATCGGGTTCAATGACGTCGATCATCCTCCAGGCTTCGGCGGTCCAGCAGTGCTTCCATCTGACTGGCATTGGTGGTGGTTGAAGGTCGGAGAATAGTGGGTTGTGGCTATGTCTGAGTGAGTCAAAAAATTTGATGTGCCTTCTCTTGATAAAATCTTTAATGGTGAGCACTTCAAATTTTTTATGCATCTCGTCTGCCTTCATTCGGTCGAACGGGGTATGTTTGAGGGAGGTGCGGAGAACTCTGTTCTGAAATTGCTGGAGCGTTTGGAGAGTGTTAGGAGTCAGATACTTGAAGAGAGGGGTCCCATACATCAAAGCAGGTCTTAGGACGCTCTGGTATATCAGCAGCTTGAGGCGTACCGATAAAGCCGGGCTGTGAAGTAGGTGTCCGAGGCTGAAGAATTTCTTCCTAACACTCTTTAATTTCTTGCCGAGATGAGTTGTGAACGACAAGTGCCTCCCGAGGGTAATTCCGAGGTAGCACATCTTGTTGCTTACAGGGCACTCTTTGCCGCCTAAGACGAAGGATTTCGGGAGCTTCTTTTTTCCGGATTTGTAACTGAATATAATTCCTTGCGTCTTGGCCGGGTTGACTTGAATGTGGACGGCATCGAGTTTCTCGGAGATCCGTTGACTAGCGCTCTCAGCGAATTTCAGGGCTCTGGAGGGATTGATGCTAGTGCTGTAAACACCTATATCGTCCGCATACGCGGATACCTCGCAGTTGGGGTACGAGGCTCCTACGATGTGGGCGGTGTAAATGTTGAACAGCAGGGGGCCTAGCACCGATCCTTGGGGGACACCGGCAGTGTAGTTTCTTCGGGTCGTAGACGTAGTGCCTATACGAACCGAAAAAGTTCTGCCTGTAAGGTAGGATCTTATCAGGTTCTGCAGCTGATCCGAGAATTCATATTCCCTCAGACGTTGGAGTAGGATGTAGTGGTCCACAGAGTCGAAAGCTTTCGAACAGTCCAGAGAAATCATAGCGGTAGCTCTGTTGCTCCGGACGTTCGATGCGACGTGGTGTTGCAATCTCACCAGGTTGTTGTTCGCGCTTAAGCCTGTGCTGAAACCAGTCTGCTCTGGTGGGATGACTTCTTGTGACTCGCAGTGCCCGGAGAGATGTACGTGGATGATTCTCTCGAACAGCTTCGAGAGTTGAGTCAGTAGACTGATGGGGCGGTAATGAGATGGCTCATAACCGCTTTTTGCTGGTTTCAGAAGGGGGACCACTACAGCGTGCTTCCAGTTCAGGGGGAAATAGTGCAGCCTGAAGCAGGAGTTCAACACGTTCGTTATGAATGAGATTCCTTTCCTCAGCAGCTGCTTGAGTAGGATGTTCTGGATGGAATCCTGACCTGGGGCCTTCTTGCCGGTCGTTCTTCGAATGAATGCAGCGCATTGCCGGTGTGAGGTGTAGATTTCGGTAGTGGTAGGGAGGGTGGGGGAGGGGTGGTCGAGGGCTCCTATTGGCTGTCCCTGGCCACGACTGACTTCCTCATAATGGGCCGCCAAGATGTCCGCTTGTTCGGTGGTGGGAATGAACTGCCCGTTCACGGCCAGCCTTACACCGTTCTTTTTGGACCTGCAGGTCTTCACAAGCTTCCACAATTGCTTGTGGTCACCGTGGAGACTGGTGAGGCGATCTTCCCAAATCGAATTTTTCCACTGGGCCATCAGGGACTTAACTTGGTTTGTGAGAGCATTTAAAACCGGTTTTAAGTCCCTGTTTTTGGTCCTAAACCACCTGTTTTTGATGTTATTACGCTGTCTAATCAGTTGTAGGATGTGATCCGGAGGTTTTCTCAGAGTAGGGGGCTTCGGAGAAAATTTCGGGATCGATGCATCGGCAGCTCGATCGATGACGTCCTGTAGCTGATAGATAGCGTAATCAATGTCCCAAGTGTGTCTCAGGGGCGTGATTGTGGGCAACTCGGTCTTGATGAGATGCTTGTAGAGGTCCCATTTGGCCTCATCGTACCTGTACCTAGAAGCAGGCGGCTCTGGCATGTCGCCTTCTAGTTCATAGAGAACAGGCCGATGGTCGGAGTATTTTCGCTGTAGTTATATACTTTGTTATTAGGTAAATGGTATGTTCAAAGGTGCCGATTTACAAAAAAACAAGAGAGAAGGTTTTTGTGTTTTTAGTCCACGAAGGAAATGTAAAGAAAACCAAGAAAGTGTGTGGGAAATGAAATATACCTATTTTCCCCACACACACTAATTGTACGTGCCCGTAAGGTGTGACTGATTGATTACTTTTATTATACGTGCCTGAAATAAGTTGATGATTGTTCACTTTTATACTAGCACAATTTTTATGTTCAGAGTTTATTGAGTTGTATGATGAGACCTTACTAAATGTACGTTTGTGGTTAATTGAATAATGTCATTGTTTTACCTCGTAAAATCCTTTTAATATAGTTATTCTATTATCTTTTGAAGATCGTTCAAAAGTCTGATCATTGTTATCGTTTAAAAGTTATGATGAAAAAAAAGGAAAATTTTAGGTGTGAGAGAAAGTCTCACGCGAGGGTTCTCATATCTTACTTTCCCTTGCGAATTCTGCTGGGTCATGGAATCCAGTGAACCATGTCAGCAAATGACAACTCGTACTGTAATACTAAATTTACCAATTCAGAACAAATAAAACAGTGGGAAAGAACCAGGTATCGGTGAATCATTCCCTCAATCAACTCAAACGAACTAATAAACGTATTAGCTCCTAGAAGTTTTAAATTGCAGATCGATTGAACACCCTACACCTTCATGGAGGTCTGATAATGAATCGGTTGTATAACGCAGTGCCGACCGAGCCGGAAACTCAAAGGAATCTCCTATTTCAGAAATCAAATGGTAGCTCTTCCCCTGAGTCATGTCTTAATTTACTTTACTTTTTCCCTTCCGGTTTATCTTCTTTTCAAAATCCCACGGGAAATCCTCTTTTTCTCAGACCGAGGACCATTCATTCTGCAAGTGACAAAGAAAAAAGAAATAATCAAGCAATCTTATCTGCGATTTAGTGGTTGAGGGAGCAGACATTATATAAAGAAGGGTTTAAGTAAAGAAACTATTCAAACCTTTTTATAATAGTTTATCCTGGTTGTCGATATTCCTTTATTTTAGTTTAAATCCATTCTTTTATGAATGTTTTAGTGAATTGCTAAAGGTGAACCATTTTTAATTTCAAGTAATTTAGTGCTTATTGCATGAGCTAGGTTCGTTATAGGCTTTGAGGTTTGTTTAGAAATAAGTAGTTTTTCAATCCCTACGAAATGTTTACTATTAACATAGAGCGCTTTCGGAAACACGCCCTGTCGATATATAATAAGTTTTGAACACTGGAAAAGTAAGTATTACTCTGTTTATGATATTTATTTTAAATTCGAGAGATCTTTTGGCCTACAACTAAAATTGTAAGCTATAGAGCTGATTTTATGTAAATTTCATTGTAAATAATATTTTATACAAGTATAATAATGACTGGGCAAACGCTTTATTAAAGTGAGGTAGCCTGTAAATGGATTTTGAAATAAAAAAGTACATGAAATCATTTCACTTATTTCGCATTAGCTAAAGGCCATTTTTTTGTTTTTAAATTAAAAATTAGAAACAACAATATAAATTACTTTCCTCCTAGCTCTTAAACTTTGAAAATGTAGGATAAGAAAAATTTATTTGGGGTGAACGGATCCTTTTACTAGGAGGACCTATATGAAGGTTGGGTAAAGAAATTAAGGAGTGAGGGAGACCTCGGTAGATGTGTAAATGTCGCGGGGCAGTGGTGAGAGTCCACTGATGGGTGAGCCTGGAGTCTGTCTGGGCATGTAGTGCAGGCCCATTCAGTTGGATAGCAGTGGTCGGTGCCTGTCAGAGGATTGTTGGTTGGGCAAGGGCCGTAATGCCCACCAGCTTGTCTCCTTTCCCAGACTTAGTGCGTTGCCATCTTGCCGGTAGTGGTGGGGGTGGCAGGTCACGGAATAGGGGGTTTTGGCAGTGTTTGATCGAGTCGAAGAACTTGATGTGTCTTCTTCTGATGTGGCTTCGGTGACGGTGGGGACCTCAAACTTTTGGTCAATGTCGGGAGTCTTCATTTCACGGAAAGGGGTGTGCCATAGTACCGAACGCAGGATGTTGTTCTAGAAGTGCTGGAGTCTTGTTATGGTACTCGTGTGAAGACATCGAAAAAGTCGGAGTCCCAAACAGTAGAGATGGCCTCAAGACGCTCTTATATGTCAACAGTTTCAGCCTAAGGGATATAGCTGGACTTGTAATGAGGTGCTGGAGAGAGTAGTGAGTCTTACTTATTATTTTCCGTTTTTTCTGCAGATGTGTTCCCAACGTCATGTTCGTTGCGACGTGCTGTTGGAGTTTTACCAGATTGCGGTCTGAACTGAGGCCTTTACTGAAGCCGGTCTGTTGAAGTGGGATAATGTCTTGAGAGTCGATGGTTGTAGAGAATCCCCTCGTAGACCTTTGACAATTAAGTCAGCAGACTGAAGGCCTGTAGTAAGCTGGCTCGTATCCACTTTAGCAGTGGCACGACAACGGCGTGCTTCCATGTCTGGTGAAAACAGTAGTCTCAGTGAAGAATTGATGATGTTCACTTTGTGCGGTATTCCCTTCCGTGGTAGCTGCTTCAGAAGAATGTTCTGGATGTCATCATCCCCTGGTGTTCTGTTGCCTCTGGTTCAACGAAAGCATGCTGCAACCTGGTGTAAGGAGGTGTGTATGGCAGTGGGGGTGGGGGTCTGCCGGCAGGGCGATTGACTCGCGGTCACTATCCCCCCTCAGGTGGTTGGCTAGTATGTCGGCCTGCTCTGCAACAGGGATGAAATGACCGATGTCTACTGTCTTACTGTATTCTTTTTGGTTACAGTGGTTTTCACCAGCCGCCAGAATGCTTTTAGTTACTGTGTAGACTGCGGAGACGGTCACTCTTTATAGAGCTCTTCCCCCGGGTCATCAGAGATGTAATCTCCACCTGTTTTTGGTATTATTACGTGGCTGTATCAGTTAGAGGATGTGTTTCAGTGGCTTCCTCAGGGAATTCGGTACCGGGGCAATCTTCAGCATCGAGCCATCAGCGGCTTGGACTATGGTGTCCTGCAACTGATATATGGCGCTGTCTATGTCCCAAGTATGTCTCAGATGCGCAATTGGGGGAAATTCGAAACTAATGAGATGCTTGTAGTGTGCCCAATTGGCCCCTTGGTACCCACATCTCGTAGCAGGTGGCTCTGGAATATTACCTTCTAGCTCATAGAGTATAGGCCGATGGTCCGAAGATTCAAAGTCGAGTGCCGTCCACCCAAGTTGGAGGCGTTTGCACTGCACTCCCTGCCTGACTAGAAAGTCACGCCCACTGTGGTTGCTTCTGTATCCTACTGGTAGGTAGAGTAGCCTGGGAAACGACAATAGCAGTCCTTCTTCAATCTGGTATCTGTTAGAACTGCTCAATCTGGATTATAGCAGCGCAATATTTCTTTGACATCACTCTGTTTGGGCCTAAGGCCACAAACGTTATAATTTAGGATGTTGTGCCCGATCATGGAGTGGCTATTCTCTCAAATCTCGCCAGATCTCTTTCAATAGACCAGTCAATTGTGGTGTCAGCTGATTCATGGAGGTTATCATGGCAACCATAAACAATTGTGTATTAAGGCAATAGATGCTCAAATAAGTCAACGGGTATCTTTTAAACTCCACATGAATCGTATAATCAGTAGATTTAAACAAAATTACGTTTAATTAATTACGCAAGCTAAAACAAAATTTAACAAAGGTAACTATTTTTGGAAAAAAAAAATATTGAGTAAGGTTTAAGTGAAGAAGGGTCAATCATATGTTAGTAGCAGAGTCAATAATAATCATACATGTGAAATAAAGCTGTCTTTTGGTGTCTTAAATATGCAAATTTATCATTCTCAGAAATCGATAGTGCGATACTAATTTTTTTATTATAAAATTATTTATTTGTGATTTATTATGCAGTGACATATTCTCGGATGTTTGTTTGCGACAATATTAGGGTCTACTAAACATTATTTTTGAGACCATTAAATAATAAAGAAATAATAATTAAACGTCTATAGACGATAGCTGTGATTCTTTTTACAACTGAACCCTACACTGTAGTAAACATGAAATCAATAAGTTTCGATTGCAGACCAAGCAAAATTCACCGTCTCATTTATTCAAATTATAATGTCTTTTGGTTCAAAACTTTATTGCGATAAAATTACAATCTGCCTTATTGGGCAATAATTAATTGTGATAAATGTTCTCAAAATTATAAAAGTTAAAAGTTAATAAGAGTTTACTTTATAATTAGTAATAAACTTCAACTAACTTAACATAATATCAATTAAATTTGGACTAATAATTATAAAACAAAATTTAAAAAATCATAATAAGCAATTTAAAAAATATCAAATATCTACTATACAGACACTTGTACGTTTTTACCATTTTCTTCATATTGAAGCCAAATTTGCTAATTGCTAGCCGTACAGTTTTTCAGGATTGTTTTTGATCATAGCTGCTGTGTTTCTTTTTAACTTTTGACAATCGAGGATAAGGTGATGCTCGATGGGTTAAGGCGAGACACCTTTAAAAATACACGCTGGAGTGTCTACTAGATCAAATCAATGAAAATTTGACCGGAAAGATCCGTGGCCAGTTAAGAACTAAGTAAATTGCAAGATTAATTTGACGAGTGTAGCAGCTAAGCTTGACTTGGCACTAGTGAAGTGGCATTAGTTTTCGATCCATTTGGTTCCCAGACAGTTCATATTTTCATGAAGATCTACTTCCATCCAGTTGTTAGGCAATAAAAGGAGGATACCTTCTATATGCTTGCGACTTCGAGGATACCTTGGTTAGCTAATGCATTATAATATTCATCACTATTATAATATTGATATATATATATATATTTATTCTATTAAGGTGTAGGGGGCCATTCAATTGATGACGTTCCTTGACAAGAGAAGAATAAAAATTTGAATATTTGCTTCCATCTGCTCACATTTTAATGTTTCATGAAGAGTTAGTAATTTCCATCATTATAGTAAAGCCATGCCAAACCTATTTTGAAACTATACTGACTGGGGCTTCGTAATAGTTTTCATACAAATAATTCCTCCTTTTTTTTTTTTACGTAATAAATGTTCACTTCGCTTCTTCTACCTCATACAAAACGGTCATAATTAAAGCCAACAAACAGGCAGTTTCACAAGATGCAGTTATGTATTGCATATTATTTTAAAATGCTTTTTGTTTTTTTTTCTTCAAGTGCTACACCAAAAAGGAGCTGCAAAACTTAAGGCAGGTAGTATGAAATTATCAATCATTCTTTTGAATTCTCCCGCGAGTAAATTCTCTGGTAAATCACATCCCAATTCAGGATATCAGTTAAAGGTTGGGATCATTTCTGACTGAGAAAGTTTCGATTGGTTATAAAACCAGGATTTTTAATCATATATTTATTTCTGGGACATTTCTTTGAACTTAAGGACGCATATGACTTCGAATAATTTAAAATGATATTATTTCTATGAGAGATTTTCAGATATCATACGGAGAGGAGTATTTGCAGTTTTCTCAAAATCATGTATATAATTACTCATTAACACGAAGTAATTGCCAAGGGCTGGGGTTAGGCAGCTTTCAGATAGTTTTAGGAGAATGACTGAGTCATTATGAAAATTCAAAATTGCTGGACCACAGCACCTCCAAGTTCTTAAGTGTCCTCATAATCTTGGGCCACCAAACTGCATCGTGGGCTCCCTGAACATAATATGAAATAGGTTCTACTAAATTACCGTCACGCAATATACGCGTCATATGGTCTATGAGGTATAAAATTATGTCTGCAATTAGGATATCAAACTATGTTTGAGTCTGAAATTAAATTGTCACCATGACAATAGGTTTTACGGTTAAATGCTGTTTAGTTTGTCATTCTCAATCATTAGTTCCATCCGTAAGTTTTTGTTAAATTATAAATTATGTGTAGGTGAATATTTTGAGTAAAATTTGACTGTTCTGAAAGGGTCGGAGTCATAAAATACGGAATTCCTACAATAATCAGCAGCCAACGTAAAACACTTGGTTATGGTTGATTACAAATTCGTGTCCGTACTAACTGCCCGGTATGGCATTTCATGCTTAACTTTTTCCTTGGCGTTTAGTGTAAAAGTTTTTCGACCTGACCGTTCCTTAGTGCTTAAGTGACTGTAATGATATTCAGCATTTACATTTAACCTTATTAGTGAGGCTAAGGGCTGCAAGGGGAAGGCCAGTTTCCATCCATTTAATAATCTAAGTGGCACATCAGGAGCGTCTCGCTTAAGCTAAAGTCTTCATGTTGTAACTGTGGTATTTTTTTGCTGGTTGTTAACAATACTGGAATTAATTTTACTTCCTATAATTATTATTCCAGTTACACAAAAAAAGTTACACAAATTGCTATCGTCAAACTCTAAAGATATACCTTTTACGTAATAGGTACGTTATTGAGTTCGTTATAGGGGTAATACATTTTTTTTTAATTTCACTAACGATTGTTGTTTTTTGGGGGGCTTATTTTGGTTTAAAACCTTCAGGTAATTAACACCATTCTTTGTATATTCAAATTCATTTTAGGTAGTAAGGAATGGCAGTCCAAAATAGTACAAGAACGTGAGCAGAGCCCAAGCTTCTTGGATTCGGCTGGGGCTCAGGAGGGTTGGTTCCCCACATGTCAGGTGGTGTTATTATTTCGTAGGACACAAGGTCTGATCGTAGGATTTGGATAAAAATCCATAAATGCATGGTACACGAGTTGCATCACACAACTTAAAAGTTTCAAAAACCATTTTAATGACAGTAACAATTTTTTTTAAGGTCCACTAAAGTCCTAACCAATACTACGTAATATTAATCTGATAATAAATTCATATAATATATAATTCATTAATTAATAAAATACAGAAAATAAAATATCTAAAATCAATAAAATCACTACGTAGTTTATTATTCTTTATTTATTATTTTTTATAAGCTAGCTTTCATATTTAGCATCTCTGTGAGATTAAAATAGGAGAAGGTCTCCTATGCATCGCATGAAAATGAGGGTGTGAACAAAAGCTATTGTTATTTATTGTTATTATTGTTATACTGTGTTTTATATATTAAATGTTTCTGATCCTCCTTAATACTCACCTCGTTGCTACCTAAACGCCCTTTCTTCCAATAATATTACCTCCGGTAGAAGATGATTACAGTTTTATTGTTGCATCGTTTTATATTGAAACATTAACTCAGCTAGTCCATATACACTATGACAAAACAACAATTTACAGTATATAATAACAATTCACTTTTTTAACTGTGAATTGCTCTTGTAACTCATTTAATTTATATCGTTGAAAATCTTTATTTGAAAAAGAAAAAAAGAAACGTTGACAGAAAGTGATAATGAACTTGTCCTGGAAATGTCGACAATGGAGTAACTAATGATAATGGAGGTTAAAAACTCTTAACTCGTCAGCCGTTTCATTCAGATTTAAATCACCGCAGACAGGAGTTGAATGGTGGCTGGGAAAGTGCCGTTTTGCTAAATACTTTTTTTTTCTCTCGGAATTGACCCGGTGCTATGGTGGGGGGGGGGCTAAAACCGAATAAAAATAATTCTTAGAGAGGCAATGGGGCAGTTTGTCTTGCGGGACAACAGAGCTGTTTATACAGGGCCAAGAATCAACAAGTGATACCCGCCTCTCTTTTCTCATAATCCTAATACTTCATTCATCACGCCTATTCTTCCCCGCTCGCTAAAAACCACAGTTCTTATTCAATTGTTCAACATTCTTTGTTGTGTACGTCCGCATTTTCTTAGCGTTCTTTGAACATTGCACCTCCTTTATCATTTTTCTATGTTATTACGTATCGCCGGGTCGTCACTAGGGGGGCTAGTTGTCCTAGTCCTGGTGACGGGGAGAGAGTTGACTATGAACAGGGGTTTTATTTTGGCCAATCGTCTTGCAAGAGGTTCGCCCTGCTCTTGAGACTTGAGGGGCTTCCTGTGAATTTGTCTGAATGTTTATTGTTTACAATATTTAAACTGATATGACATTCTGGCTCAGTACTAATTTACAATATATACATGGAAAACTCGCCTTAATAGGGCAGAGGGTAATTTATCTAATGTATTAATTGTTTAATTTTTCAGTAGTTATTTAACAATATAATCCTAGTTGAATTTCCTTACCCTATAGAAGTTGATTAAATCACTGGAGCGCGTCCAGGATGCTATTCTCTATCTGTAGTGGGAGGATCAGACAGTCTCCTGTTTAATGTGGATAGTATGATTGGATGCCTTTGTATTGAGAGCCGAGTCATTTATAGGGTCGTGGTATTTATATTTTCATTGTGGTCAAGGCATTATCTAAGTCTGTAACCAAACTAAAGAGAGTTGTCCCGTTTTATAGTTTGTGGCTTGATGGTTGTTCTCAACCTCAAGTTTCTGCTCTTACTACGTTGTGACGATATCAGTTTTTTTAGTTGTACCTGTAGTGTGAATGAAGAACCTTGTATCAGGAATATTTACGTACATCGGGAACGATAAGTAATGAATCATTCTTATACACCTATAACCCCTCCTAACCTGGTCTCCTTTCTTGTTTTATTACGTGTTCCCCTCTGAATTTATTAAGGTAAGGTTAATATTATTAATACAGTCCATTGTATCTTCATCCATGCTTGTAAGATGTTTTCTGTTTGTATAGTTTATTGGTTTTATTTAATTTAGAATAGAATAGAAAAAAAGTATTAGGGAGCCTCTATGAATAACATTGATGTTCAATGACAAAGATGATTCACATCTGGCAAATAAAATAAACTATATTACATCAAAAAAATAGTGAAAATAACGTAAAATAAAGCGCAAACCTCTACAGGAATGATAATAATAATTATGAAATAAAAATTAAAATTGTTTAACTGCTTTTAGTAACTAAAGTCTATAGTATGCGTTGTGTTGTGTTTCGCGAGCGGCTTGAGGTTCTGAACCGTAAAATATGGTTTATATATGGTAAGTGACGCGAATGGATGGTTTGTGAAAAGGATGAACTTTTGATGAATATTTTGCACGGAAGGATGGGGACAGTCACCCTAAACCGTACAGGCGAGGGAGCGCTGTGGAGTGCTAAAGACAAATCTAACGAAGAAATTCATGATTCGCTTTAACTTACCCCCAAAACCCCCCAAACAAGGCCCCCACACCAGATAAGGGAAAATAAGGGAGGAAAGAAGGAATGAATGTGTAGGCTGGAGCAGCAGGTGACGAGATCGATGGAATAGTTCAGGGTACCTATTGACTGAGGGAAATTCGAGAGATGTGTTCGATCCAAGGGTGGGTTTGGTCAATAGCCAGCCCTAGATTGATCTGAGCGGAAAACTGGATCCTGTGATAATTTCCTTGGTTTTCACTGCATTTATCCTCAGTTTATTCAGGTTTACCCAGGCTCTGATCCTGATAGGACTCAGCTATCAAATCTGTAGTGTGGGGGAAGGATAAATATATTTGTAAGTCGTCAGCGTAAAGGTGATGGGAACATGATGAATAGAGGTAGGGAGATCATTTATGTAACAGCTAAAGTGAAAGAGTGAAATATTCAATCCCTGGAATATTTAATGGGTTAACTATCGTTTATATTGCCTATTGGGCTATGTCGTCGAAACGTCCACTATCACGAGGTCCCCTCTCCCTCCTTTAGTCCTCGAAACAAACGAGCAAAACGTGACTAGAGGTGTCGCCCAAAACCCCAAGAGTGTTAGAGCGCTGTATAAGTCACTACAATACCCTGTCTTCGTAAATTTGAATTGCTATGCCACACTATGAAATATCAGTCACCTGAATTGGGTTAAATTGTATAAACTTTTTTTTTTAAATTACAATCTGCCTTATTAGGCAATAAGTAATTGTGATAAATGTTCTCATTCATACTATATTGAAAATTCATGGCTCGTTCATACAATATTCACAAACAGCCCAGAGGCCCCCCAAATCCTCATGGTTGTCACCTCCCTTGCATGTGAAAGAGAAAGTGGAGTATTGGGAAGTACCCCCACTCTCCTTCGTCAGCCGCGTCACCGGATAGTAGCAAGTGGAGGCTGACGAAGAGCGCCAGAGCCTCATACACTCAGGACATGTATGGAGAATTTGGTCGTTGCCAGGACTCCCACTGTCACGATTTATAGCAGGTTACGAGGCCGCTGCCGTTTCAGTCTCCAAGGAGGATTACAGGGATGAGTGGGGCAGTGCAATGACTGTGTTACGGGATTAGGGTGGTTGGATAGAATTTAATGAACTTGGAAGGGCTGAGTTCAAGAATATAAGGTATATTAAGATAAGAAGGGTTTTGTAGCTGACGTGATAAGGGACATTTACTACTGTTCTCAGGACTTTTGATTGAAAGGATTGGATACGCTTGATGCTCGACTTTTTTGCTGTCCCCATAGCTAAATTATATAAACTAGAAATATTTTTCACTTCTTACAAAACATAATTGGACAATTGATGATTAGCTAATAAAACAAAACAAATCTGTCAGTAATAGGTTTAGATTTTCCATTTTCTTTTGTTTTTGCTGTGAAGAAATCACTACCTTTGACATTAGTAAATACGAATATTACGCATGTAGCGATATATAGCGAAGCGCTAAAAATATGTAAATTACCCTACACTCTGGTTCATAATGTATTATAATAGAAATGCAAATCTGTGTAACTTCTGGTAATAAATCATAGAGGGATCGGCAGAGGTAGACAAGTAACTCAGAGGGCCCTGCCATAAAACCTAGAGCAAGCACACTTACCCCTATTAGAATAGACCTTCAGTCACGTTCCCGTGGTCATAAAATCATGCTAGGAACAGCTTAGTCACGTAACTCGGGAGGCGGGACATCATAAAGCACACCCTTTTGGACCAACAGGATAATAAAACAGACCACCTGCAGACAGACTCCACCTTCCACGAGGGAGGGGGGTACAATATTTATATCAGTAAGTTTTCGCCCTGAGACCCACTCTGTTTCTTAGCCTCCACAGCCGCATTATCAGTCGCGATACGATCAGGGCCTCGGGGCCCTGGGAGTAAGCCCACTCAGCCTTCCGCTAGTTTACTCTCTCTGTGTCTACTACCTCTACGACGGCACTTTGCCTCACAGCCTCTAGCAGACCTCTGACGACTTGTACCTATTACGCTGCCGATCTCTCGCTCGAACTCTGAAAACTGGTATGAACCTCTGAACCTCATCCTGAACACAGTGTATTGTCGGGACACAACCCTATCAATAAATGGAGTCAGATATTAACGCCTACATGGAACATGGTCCATGTTATTAACTACAACAATCCGCACTTGTCAGCAGGGCTAGAGTGATCAGGCACTCCCTAGTGACGCCCCCCGACAATTGTTGACCTCCGACAATTGCTCACCCCTTTCCCGACAACGCATTTATGAAATACGTTAATGCTCTTAATTTTATTAAAATAACCTCTTAATAACCACAAATACATAATATCTAAATTGGCCTTCTTCGGCTTCATGAGACGTAGTATTTATATTCGTCCACTTGCCGATATCCCAAATGTTCTTTTCACTGATTGTGCAATCTACACTGAGCTCTACCTCAGGATATTCCAGTTTAAACCATAGCTTATTTCTAGCTTCATGATGACCAACTCCATAGACCTGAGGATCTTCAATCAAAATTAAAAGTGGTCTGCTTAATTCCTTTATCAATAAATTTACCCACCAGTTTCTATTTGTTCATCTATATCTTTTTTTTATTTCAAAGCCTCAAACAAAATAATACAATGTACAAAAAATAATAAAATAATTGGATTACATATTTCTCCTCTTTCTGTATTTACATGCATTTGGCGGAGTGCATAAATATAATAAAATTTTTATTGCCGTTAAAAGTTCATCGTTCTTATGCAACACTAGGTGATGAGGCTCACCTTCTATTCGTCACCGACACCAAACACTAAACACTAGGAACAAAACAAAACAAACTAAATCTCTACCTACAACCTAGGACTAGAGTGTTCCAGCCGCGACAGCGTCCTGCCATCAATGGGGGAACGGAGCGGGGGTTATAGTTTTAAACACCAGGTTTCTTAAATATTTTAATGAGTCAAAAAATTTGATATGTCTACGCTGGATGAATTCATCCACCGTAGGCAGCTCAAATATCTCATGCAGCTCACTGTTTCTTTGCTGCTCGAATGAAGTACCTCTGACCACTTTCATCAGAATACCGTTTTGGAACTGTTGGAGTTTTTTAGCTGTCGTATACGTCAGATAGCGAAATAGCGGTGCACCATACAGCAGAGTAGGCCTTAGTATGCTCTTGTATATCAATAGCTTGAGACACAGTGATAGATTGGGGGAAGTTAATAAGTGCGCAAGCCGGTAAGACTTCGTGCGTGTTAGCTTCAACTTCTTCGCAAAATGGTTACTAAAATGGAGATGTCTGTCAATTTTAATTCCCAGATATACTAGGTCGTTGGCTGGTGAATTTTCCTCCGTTCCTACTAAGTAACTAGTAGGGAGCGGGCTTTTTCCCTTTTTATCTATATATGTAGCATAATAATATAATTATAACCAACTTCCCTTTTTAGGCGTTATCCAAAACGTCGCAAACCACACAACTTTCAAAGTCTCGTAATGAAATCAACTTTGTTTTTTGTTTTTTCCGTTATTTAATGCTGTCAGAAGCTGTGATTAGGAAAATCGCTATTTGTGTTTAAATGTTGAGCGGTTCGGCTTCTTACGCCTCTTTTTTCACAAATTTTAATACTAGCACCATCGTTCGTAATAACCGTAGGTATGCTGTAGCAACGATCAACAAGGGCACAAATGGAGTTTTCTTCCATTTTTTCTGATCGCGCCACTGTTAAAATTTTGCTACTTTTAATTTCCGGAGGGCTTTCCATCTCCTCCAAGTCTAATTTAACGGGCCAGTAAATTTCTTCTGAACCCAGCCAAAGCGGTCCATTCCACCATAGGGTATGATCAACGAGCTTGCATAGTGTTAAGCCCCTCGACAGGAAATCCGCTGGGTTCTCGGTGCCTGATACATGCATCCAACTATCGATGCCACAATCTTGGATTTAAGACACCCAATGAGCTACAAACGTCTGTCATCTGGACGGTGAAGCTTTAATCCAATGCAAAGCTACCATTAAATCAGACAGCGCAACAACACGCTCAACGTTACAGCCTGTGCGAAGAGTAGATTCTGTCGCCGGCAGCAGATTTGCCAACAAAAGGGCGGCACAAAGCTCTAAGCGGGGAATAGTCAGGACCTGGGATGGAGCTACTTTAGATTTTGCACTTAACAAAGAAACCTTGACAGTTTCCTCTCCAGTCAGGCCCTTTAAATAAATCAAGGCTTCATAACCCATCTTGGAGGCGTTACAAAACCCACCCAACGCAACTCGCGAACCAACCAACACTCCAATGTGTCTCGGAATAGAAAGATTCGACAAAACTATCAATTCTCCTTGACAACGTTCCCACTGAATGCCAATCTAAGCTGGTGGAACCTGATCCCAGTCCAAACCCAAACGCCACAATTCTTTAATCAGGCACTTGAGAAATTAAGTCAGGGGGGCCAGTAGTCCCAAGGGGTCAGAAATTCTTGCAACTGACGAAAAATATCTGTGCTGGGTCGCCACTCAAGACTCAAAACCGCTAAAGAAGTGCCCGTTTCAAAATCCTTTGTAGAAAAGGATTTATCCTCGTCAGGCAAAAGAGTGAGGAGCATTTTGGAAGAATTAGAGGCCCATTTGGTAAACTGAAAACCTCCATTTTCGAATAAAATTTTTTTTTTGTTAAAAAGTCGTTCAGCTTCTTGCAACGAGGGGACGGAAGTGATAAGATCGTCCATATACATATCATATGGAATTCGATCTTTGGTAGCCGGGAAATTTTTACCTTCTTCTTCGACCAATTGACGAACAGTTCGAAGAGTCAAATAAGGTGACGAGGTGATGCCAAACACTACACAATTTAATTCGTAGATCTCCACTGGATCTTCTGACGAAAATCTCCATAATACCCGTTGGAATCTTCGGTGAGAGTCATAAATTAGAATTTGCCGATACATTTGCTTAATATCTGCCGTCAAAGCTATTGAAAATAAACGAAAGTGCAATAGTAATACGAAGATATTCCTTTGTAATTTTGGACCCACATGTAAAACGTCATTTAATGACAAATGAGTAGTAGTTTTTGCACTGGCATCAAATACTATTCTTAGAGGCGTGCTCGAACTACCAGGTTTTAATATACCATGATGTGGTATGTAGTAGCCATGTTTATCCATCGGATTTGTTACCAATGACATGTGCCCTTGCTGTAAATAATCCAATATTACATCGTGATATAATACTCGACTATCCGGGTAGCGATCTAAGCGCTTTTCTAGATTTATAAATCTTCGTTTGGCCATCTCAAATGAATCTCCCAACCGGTCGGGATGCTCCTGGAATGGCAACGACACAACAAACCGTCCTGATACCAAACGACGTACCGAAGATTTATAAATATTTTCACATTCTGATTCCCCGGCTGAAAGAGAAGTAACTAAGTTTGGAACCTCTTCAATTTCCCAAAACCGTGTCACCAAACTATCCAATGATGAATGCTAAACAGACATACAATTAATACTCTCGGATGGTAGCTCCAAAACTGGGGCTTTTCCCATTAAAATGCAACCCAAAACACTATCCACTGCCATCAACTGATGATGTTTTGCTCTGTATTTTTTTTTTCAATAAATGAGGCACCAGCTCAGCGCCTATGATTCCATCAATGTCACCCGGGAAATAAAATTTCTCATCTACAAGTTCTAGATTTTTTAGATAAGACAGCTGGGATCTTATCGACCACTAAAGGTTCGATCGTAAATGAAATATCTAGATTGATTTCAGAACTAAAAATACAAACTGTCTTCCCTATAACCGGATTGACTGCTCCTCCAAAACCTACTACCGATGTTTTTAAAGGAGAAATAGGAAATTTAAGTTTTCGGCATTGTAAGAATGACTTAATTAAATTAAGAATGAGGGTGTTAATAAGAACGACCGACTTCATGGAATGTTAGAACAGAACTATATTGTAACAGCAAACAAAGGTTACGTATTATACAAGGCATAAACAAACTAATTCAAGTGACGTCATCATTTGCCTGCTGACATCCTTCTTCTTTTGGATTTGAAGCTTCATATGTAGTCTTCTTGGTAATGTTGTCAGTCTTATTGGTTACTTGATTATTCTTCTTTTATCAGTCTTCTTGGTTCCTTGATTAACCTTCCACTCTTGGTTCGGTATTCTTCAGTTTTATTTTGTTGAGTAGCAGATTTGGTTAAACTCATATCCTCAGAAACAGGTGGCTTTGGTGTTAGACTCTTTGGTGGTGTGAACTGTGTAGAGATCGATTTACGAGTAACCACTGCTGGAGCTGATTCCATACGTTGTGGAGAGGAAACCACAGTCTCCTTAAATTCAAAGTTTTGGGGTTCAGTTATAGGACGAAGGAACCATGAGTTGCGGCGGTACTTCACACCATCTTGGGTTTTAATAATGTAAGAGTTGGAGCCTTCATTTTGCTTAATAATTGTTGCTGGTACCCATTCACGAGGTGCTTTCTTCCATAGGATCTTTTCTCCATCACTGAAGGTTTTATGCGACGTTTTGCCTATGTCAGCATACCTTTTCTGCTCGCTTTGCCAATTCTTGAGTGTTTGTGTGACCTTGTCTGGGCTGATGAGTTGAGGCTTAAGAACTGAGTCCAAACAAGGAATCAGGGTTTTCGTTCTTCTTCCCATGAGCCTTTGAGCTGGGGATCCAATGCTATCCCTCGGAATGTTGCGTTGATTCAGTAGTGCAAGGTGGATATCCGTGTTTTCCTTGGCGCATTTTCTTAGTAATAGTTTTGCTTCTTGTACATATCTTTCGATGAATCCGTTAGCCCGCGGAAAATGAGGGCTGGATACTTGATGGGTAATGTTCCATGATGTGCTAAAGTCTTGAAATTCTTTGCTGCTATATTGTGGACCACCATCAGTTTTTAGTATATCAGGTATTCCATGAGTAGAGAACCAATTCTTTAGTTTAAGGATAACAGCTGCACTGGTGGTTATGTTGAGCACTTGAAAATCATAGAATCCTGAATATACATCAGCTATAATCAAGTAATCTTTTTGATTCCAATGGAACAAATCAGATCCTAAAATTTCCCAGGGTCTAGTTGGTACCTGATTTAGGCACAGTTCTTCTTTTGGTTTATCTTTTTGAAGACACTGGTATACTTGACATCTTGCCACAAAGTTTTTTATGTCTGAGGACATTTTGGGCCAAAATAAATTTTCTCTGGCGAGTTTTAAGCATGATTCAGCTCCTCTATGTCCTCGATGAATTTCATATAGAACCAAAGGCACCAATTTTTCTGGTACTACTATTTGGGCCCCTTTGATCATTACTCCTTCATAAAGAGCCAATTCTTCTCTGAAGCTGTAATAGGCTTTTAATTCATTAGATAATTCAGTTTTGGACGAAGGC
This sequence comes from Acanthosoma haemorrhoidale, assembly GCA_930367205.1. Classification (NCBI taxonomy): domain Eukaryota; kingdom Metazoa; phylum Arthropoda; class Insecta; order Hemiptera; family Acanthosomatidae; genus Acanthosoma; species Acanthosoma haemorrhoidale. Next base: position 62,881,278 of record OV884015.1, on the reverse strand, counting down.
CAACCATTCAAGATAAAATTTGACAACTGTCTCATAACAACATCTTCTTCTATAAGTGTTTTTAATTCCTCAAAACGTGTTTTTGAAAATGGTATACTTACATGTATAACTATGTCAACTGGCTCATCTTTTAATGCTTCATTTGCACAATCCCTACTGAGCAAGTCAGCTATGTACAATTCGCTTCCTTTTTTGTATACTATATGAGGGTTGTATGGCATGACTTCGAATAAGATCCTCTGCAGCCTCGCTGGAGCACTATTGAGTGGTTTTTTGAATATTGCCTCTAATGGCTTATGATCGGTCTCAATGATTAACTTAGGATTCCCACACACATATTCGTGGAATTTTTTACACCCATTCAGAACAGCGGTGGCTTCTTTTTAGAGCTGGCTGTATCTAGTTTGAGCAGGAGTGAACGCCTTGGATGCATAAGCAACCGGTTGGTCATCCTGTAACAATACTGCACCCATCGAATGTTTTGATGCGTCAACTGAAATTTTTACCTCTTCTTTAGGGTTGTAGTAGCGCAAAACCGGAGCAGATTTCAATTTGTTTTTTAAATTAATGAATGCTTGTTCTTGATCCTGATCCCAATGCCATTCTATGTCTTTTTGTTTGAGAAGTCGTAAAGGTGCTGTGATTTCAGAAAGGTTTTTTATGAACTTCGATAAGTATGTTACCATACCCAAGAATCTTTCCAATTCTTTTATATTTGCCGGAGGTTTCAACCTATCAATACAAGCCACCTTTTCTTGATCTGTTTCAAGGCCCTTTTCGCTGATCACGTGACCCAGAAACTTAGTTTTTTGTACGTTGAAGATACATTTTTCTTTGTTAAGTTTTAGCCCAACTTCCTGCAATTTTTTAAGGACTTTATCCGTTGTGTTCTTAAGTTCTTCTTCGGTTGGTGCATGAATTAATATATCATCAATTGCGACTTCCACATTTTTTATTCCTTCCAGTGTAGCTGTCATGAAGGACTGGAACACTTCACTGGCACTTGATAAGCCGAATGGAAGACGTAAACAGCTGTATCGTCCCCAAGGAGTTGCAAAGGTTAAAAATTTTGAACTTCTCTGTGAAACTCGTAGCTGCCAGAATCCTTTTATACAGTCAATTTTTGTGTAAAATTTTGACCCATGCAACTTGGCGGCTATCTCTTCCATTGTTTGTAAAGGGAAGTGTCTTCTTTTAATATTTTTGTTCAGGTCAGTCAGGTCTAGACAAATTCTTGGTGATTTGTTTTTCCACACTACCACCATTGGTGAAACTGATGGAGTGGGTTCTATCATGGGAGTAATTATTTTATTGTAGACCATTTTGTCCAATTCTTGTTTTACCTGATCTCTTACTGCATAAGGAATTTTGCGAGGTGGGTGTATTTTGAATGAAGGCTCATCAATCAGATCTATGTCATATTCATATTCTTTTACGCATCCCATACCTTTGAACAAATCGTCATAGTTTATGGTCTCTATTCTTTTCACTAATCCAAGATTTTCACAAGAAGCCTTGCCCAAAACACACTGGTGTCCGGCTTCAACTATCAGGAAAGTCAAATACTCTGTCTGACCCAGCCTAGTTTTTATTTTTACTTTAGATTCTCCCAGAACAGGCGTTCGATTATTGCAGAATGAAATCAGTGATTTGACGCATGATGGAATTATTTTTAGGCCACAGTTTTCTACTTCTGTGGTTGTGATTACATCTCCTTGGGCTCCTGTATCCAATTTAAAAGAGACTTTTTTGTTTCGTGGGAAATGTAATTCTTCTATCCAATCTGAAATTTGATTTGTTTTTGTATTTTTCAAATTTGTTTTATATTTTTGTGTCGTGCCTATATATATATCAATATTTTTATCAGTGTTTTCGTCATTACTTTTTAAGACCATTTCCACCTTTTTTGATGATAAACAACATTCTGTAAAATGACCCTTAAAATTACATTTTTTACATTGAACTTTGTAAGCTGGACAAGCCCGTCTGCCATGGGTCGTATTACACCGCCTGCAATGGAATTGGTCGGGTTTGGCGTGTATTTTTTTGCTTTGATCCCGTCTGACAGCATTTATTTCCGATACGGATCCTTCACCACCTTTCATAGCCGACATGTGTTGTTTAGCTAACTCAGACGCCCTGCATATTTTTACCGCATTATCGTATTTTAAATCTTCTACTTCCAATAATGTTTTTCTAACCTCATCATCTAATATTCCAATTACAATTTTGTCGCGCAAAAATTCGTCCCTCATGGTTGAATAATTACACTTATTGGATTGATTAATCGCTAATGTGAGAAAATCATCAAAAGATTGTCCATTCTGCTGAGTCATGCGATTAAATATCAATCTTTCATACGTAATGTTTATTTTAGGGGTGAAATACGATTCAAACAATTCAATAATTTTTTCAACTTTGTCCTTATCAGCTGTTTCGATCTTAAATGTTTCATAAATTGAATAGGCTTCCTTACCAATAATAGTCATAAAAGTTGCGACTTTTTTTTTCTTCGATTTTTTGTCTAGGTTTATAGCCTCTGCGAACCATTTGTATGATTGTAACCATGATTTCCATGCTGTTGCCATGTTTGATTCCTGGGAAATCATTAAAGGTCCAGGAGGTCGAAGGCTAACAGCCGAGTCCGATTCGTTTCCACTCATCACGAAAGAAAATTTTCGTTATTATCACTCGCGGATTTAATAAATCAAAACTAACTAAAATAAAAAGGTTTCGGCACCATGTAAGAATGACTTAATTAAATTAAGAATGAGGGTGTTAATAAGAACGACCGACTTCATGGAATGTTAGAACAGAACTATATTGTAACAGCAAACAAAGGTTACGTATTATACAAGGCATAAACAAACTAATTCAAGTGACGTCATCATTAACGTCATCTACAAGTTCTAGATTTTTTAGATAAGACAGCTGGGATCTTATCGACCACTAAAGGTTCGATCGTAAATGAAATATCTAGATTGATTTCAGAACTAAAAATACAAACTGTCTTCCCTATAACCGGATTGACTGCTCCTCCAAAACCTACTACCGATGTTTTTAAAGGAGAAATAGGAAATTTAAGTTTTCGGCATGTTTTTGCCGTTAGAAAATGGCACTGACTGCCAGAATCAATCAAAAACCGCGCATCATGCAGTTTTCCCCCACCATTTTGCATATTTACTACCGCAGTAGACAGCAAAACCATAGTAGAACGCTGGGCTGAAAACGATCTTCATAATTCGCCATCAAGCAGCAGTTGATCGATGAATTCTGCTGACCTTCCGCACCCGAATTTCCACGGTCTGGGGGATTCTTTGAAAACTCATAGTGTAACAGCGAATGATGGGGCTTATTACATTGCGAACATGGATTCACTTTTTTACAATTAAGCGCTAAATGTTTAGAAGAAAAACAGTTTAAACAACATGCCTTTTGTTTAATAAAACGAAATCTATCCCAAGGAGACATTTTTAAAAATCCTTTACAATCAACTAATTGATGAGATCCTTGATTGCATTTCAAGCAATTTGTAGTTTTATCAAAACCATCGCTAGTACTTCCTCCCGACCGAGCAACGAAAATCTTTGGTCTGCAATTTTTTATCGGTTTTTCCGATCTGGTCGTTGATGAGTTATATTCCCAAGGAATGGTTTTAATTTGTTTTTCGACGAACGTTACAAAATCCTCATAAGTAGGAATATCCTTTTCGCGAACCGCGGCTTTGAACGCTTGACGGGACACGGGGTCTAAAATTTTCAAACCACGATTCAAAAATATCGAATCAGCCAAATTTCCGGTGTTTAATCTTTTAAGGGCTGTTATGGGCCCACAAAATTTATCCAATACTGAGCTTAAACTCCACCTTGATTCTGGCTTTAATGGTTTGAATTCAAAAATTTGCTCTAAATAGGTATCTGCTTGAGCTCTAGAGTCATTGTAACGTTTCTGTAACGCGTCCCAAATCACTGGGTAATTTTCCACTAGTGGTGGTAGATGTTTACAAACAATCGAGGCTTCCCCACCAAGCTTTGATACTAAATATTAAACTCTATGTTGATCGGTCAACGTTTTATTTTCATGTACTAACGATTTAAACATTTCATAAAAGACTGACCATTGCGTTTGATCCCCTCTAAAACAAGGCAACTCTATTTTTTGAAGGTGTACTTCAATTTTGTTCGTCGCCAGGGTTGGTAAAAGAGTTTCAGGAACCGTGGTAGCAGCGGCCACTTTTTTCTTCGTCGCAAGGCTCTCAGCCGTCTTTTCAATGTACTCAATCATCTCTATATGGGAATCCTTAAAGGTTGGAGTAAATTCCGAATCCAACTCCAACTCTAATTCAGTAATTCTGAATTCTACTTCGTCATATTCGGTCAAGGTTTTAGGTATTAGACGGTAAGTAGTTTGATTGCTGTAAAACATTTTATCAGCAATTCCTTTCGACAGATCATAAATTCTTTGAATGCGCTGAAAAAGTTTTATTTGTTTTGCTTTATACATTTTTAAAGACGATTCAATTGTCTTTTTCACGCTCATTTTTAAAAATGAGTAGCAAACAAAATCAACAAAAATAAACGGTCAAATTGGATTTGTATATATCATTAATTAAATAGATTTTATTGAACAATTCTTAATTGAACCAGTTCCAATAAACTATTCAAACAAATACGAATAGAAAAAGAAAATAAACAACGAATAAAAGGAAAACCATAAATCCACTAGAGTTAGAAATAATCACCTTATTATTATTTTCTTATTAGCTAAAAAGGTAATCTGGAGATTGAACTCCTCAGTTGGACCCTGAACCTCAAACTTGTAAACATAAAGAGGTAACGGGTAAAAAAATTGTTAAAACTTTACGAGTTTGAACTGTAGCAAAATTAAAATTGTTTCAATGAAATTTATGAATCTGTTTTTCCCAACCAATATCAATTCTAACTTATCAACCATTAGCAATCTAGAATAAATAATTTCTACTTTAATTTGAAGAATAATTTTACAAAACGAAACAAACAAAAAAACGTAGAAATATAAATATCCCACCAAAATCGGGATAAAAATATGCCGGGCTTACGTGAAACCAAGAAAACCAGTTCCAGCCTGTTGATTGTCGCTAGCCTTTTAAATTAAATTAATTTTCCAATTTAGTTCATAATAATACTATCGTATTTTTCAAATAATTATCTTTGAACTCCTTTCAACCAGGAACTGTATTTTAATTAATTGAAACAACGAACTTTCAATATAATCAATGCATAACTAAACAACATGGAAAAAAAAACACATTTTTTTTTCAAAATCGGTTGACCAAATGGTTTAGCCAATGGACTGTAATTAATTAGCAATTTTAAATTGATTCAAAATCAATGAAATAATTAAATCTGAGAATTTCAAAACTCTATCGATCGGCTTTCAAAAAGATCGAAAACCCAAAATATCTATTCGTCCTCGGAAAGGACGGAGAAAGTTTAGTATAAGCCCGAATCTACCTGATGGCCACGCCAAGAATCCAGAAACAGCAAAAAATTCTTCCCCAGTGGTCAGCGATGAAAGGATCGTTTTACACATATGAAAAAAACTCTGATATCAAGAAATGAAATTACGAACACCAACTATCGGTAAATTTGAAAATCAAAACTGGAAATAATTTCCCTTGGCTCTGTCAAACACCCCATTCGATCGGAGTCCAGATCTAGCCTTTGCAAATTAATAAAACGCAATGGCGAATTACTCCCAAAACGGTTTCTGGAATCAATTGGTTCGCTAGAGCGCAGCACCTCCCAGAGCTATTTCCCCTACATATAAATTAAACAATCTCGCGGTAATCTTCCCGCGTAAACAATATGTATTAAAAAAGAATTACCTTTTCACAGGGTTGAATGAAAAGAGGGGAAACTAATTTTATTTCTGCCTTCATTCAAAGAACTTGTTTTTGGACGTGTTTGAAAAAATGTTTAAGAAGTGATGAAATCATGTCACTATGCTTATAGGGCTTCAGTAAAGTTACTTAAATATGTTTTAAATTATAATAAAGCAGCCTGTATTTTTGTACAACAAATTGTTAACCAAATCACCGTTAAAAGTTTTAAAAAAGAAACCAAATGAAATCGTCTCTATAAAAATAAATTTCGCGATTTCTATTGCTGGCTCCTAAAGATTGATTTGTTTACAGTTTTTAATAGGTTACATATTTTTATTGTTTATTGTTATTACTCACTTACTGCTATTGTACTTTACCCTAAACCTGATATGCACATTGTTAGGTGTTGTGGAATAGGAATTGAAAACTTAAATAATATAAATTAAATAATAATATTTACAGCGTAGATATAGATAAACTTACAGAGTTCATAAAGAGTTCCCCTTTAGGATGAGAAAACAGTAGAATGGAAAGCGTTTTCAACGTTCATTACGTGCCAATTGTTGTTGGTTGTTCAGGCGTTTTAATTGCATTATAGTAATTAAATTTCCACGGTAACTTAATAAGTTCTGTATAAAGGAAAGAATTTAAATTTTAATTCCGTTTTTGTTTAGTTTCAACCTTTTCCATTGAGGGAAGGCCAGTTATTTGCATATATATTTAGGAAGGATAAAGAGGGCTGACGTTGGCGGCTAAAAGGATTTCAGTTGCCTGATAAGGCGGGGCCTGGTTTCCGCTCTCAAAATCAACTTATCAAGTGCCCTAATACTAAATGAAACTTATACTAAATTAGTCTTCTATGATTAAAAAAAAATCATTTCTAGTGGTTAACGAAGCAGTTTATACTATAAGGTATAGCCAAAATTTATTCTTTCATAAAATCCTTGGTGAGCATTTGGCTATATTAATATGTAGTTCTGAATAATAACAGTGAAATAAATAAGTGTAAGCATATTCCTTAGCTACAAAAATAAAGGTAATGAAAGTTCCATGCTAAGCTCAGGAATTAGTTCATAGTATTAGTTCATCAAGCGGTAGGAAAGTACATTAACAAAAATACAACAATTAGAGAGGGTCTGAAAGAGATACAAATAAACCTGTGGTCTTTGACCTTTGCTAGCGGCTTAGTCGGTGGGCAGCTTAATTCGTATTTTGTTTATAGATCTTACTCCATAAGATCTTAGAAGGTAGGTATCAGGAGTAGTTTACGTGGTATTAGAATGACCACGAGTTCACACTCGGTATCTGAGGGTAAGCGAAATACGTCCGGAGCCCAGAGGTGCGTGTGAATCGGTAAGAGGCTGACTAGACTACTGGGAGATACGCTACTAGGTACATTTTATAGGGCCCCAGAGAACGTCGTCTGCATGTAAGGGATACCTTCAATCGGATCTGCTAGTTTTAGCGAGACGAAGCCAGGAAGGTGTGGGGTCTGTTAACATCGAACTAAAGATAGCATGTGTAAGGATAAAGTGTAAAGGTAACTAAATAAGAAAGCCATGGTTCGAGCAAAAAGCACCAGTGCAGAGAGAGAAAACATTATTACTTCAAGTTTCTAATTCCAGCTGTCTGAAAAAGCTCAGAACTTCTGCCTTTTATAGGCAGGCCATTCCTGCCTACAGCGAATGAGAGAGCTTTTTATTTCGGTCAATCATAAGATCATTTATTTTAGCCAATCATGAGATACTACGCCCGCACTCCTAGTGGGCTTTTGTGGTATTAGAATCGTGAACTAGTCCACTCTCTCTATACCGACGCCATAGATTTATTGATAAAATATAGAAAGGTAGGCCTGTGTGTTATGGCCCGTAAAGAGGATAACTTCTTTTTGTTCGTCCTAAAGACGTTGGCAGAACAAACATAAATAAAGTCATATTTTAGACTTAATATATGCAATATATTATTAAAATCGAAGAGAAAATTAACTACATATAGAGAAAATACATCAAAACATTTAGAAAATGTTCCTCTTAATCTCCTAATATCAGATAATTTTATTACTAGGTTTAATGTTGCCAGTAGTTTTATCATTTTTGTAAGGCTAAGCCCTAAAATTCGCAGGGAGAAAACATGAATTAATCTTTAGCTCAGATTAGAGCAGGAACTGCTCATTTTTATATCTTAATGTCATACAATTATGAACAAGTAGCACGAATACAGTTTGAAAGCCAATTTTAAAAGGGAGTAGGGTTCCAAAATCAATAATTTTATGTTTACTTAGGGTCTATCTGAACATAATAAGCACATTGCCGTAATAAATGTTTTAGAAATTTCCTTTACCATTGTTTAACTCACAATAAATTCAAAGAATAAATGAAATAAAAACGCAGTCACGTGTATTATGTCTGACAATTAAAGGTTTTCTCGGAAATATTTTTGCTTAATAATTGATATATTTAATAACATAAATTTAAAGCATCATTGCTTTGTGTGGGTTAGTCAGAAACAAAAATGTTGAACGTCCGGGCGAAATCGAACATCTCTGTAAAAAAACCGGTTCTGCGGACAAAGTAACACGGTCGTGATATTGTTTCCAGCTTTAATGACTTGTAATGTTCAGAAAAATATTACATGTTCGACAAAAACGCCGCAAGCTTTAAATCGTGTACCCGGCTTATTTGTATAATAAAAATATACCATTAAGTTTGAAATTAATAATTTGTAAATTTTTGTAGAATAACTTGTTTACACTATAATAATATGTATATGACATATTTAAATTTACAAAACTATCATCAAATGATTAGTCTAGTTTGATTTCTTTAAGCTACAAAGAAGAGCTAAGTGAATAGAAAGATACTGACAGACAAATAGAAAATAAATAGATTTAGACGCAATAAAATCGTTTTTTTATAGAAGATAAGATTGTGTATTAATAACTTGATAGTTTCATTGCCATAAAAACAAGTCATCAGTTTAATGAGTGTTCAAGCAATGGATAGTTATAGATACTTATTGTTATTAGGTTTTTATATTCAATTATTTTTCTTAAGTTTCATTAATGTTGGAATATTTTTACTTATAATAATATTTATTTTTATTGAAATATACATGAATTAAGACAGCACTATTTGTTTAATTGGTTACCACCACTGACAGTCATGAAGAGGAGCTTTGGTAATTTATATTACATTACCTGGAGTTTACTTTGGTTGTAAATATAATAAAATTGGAAAAAAAAAACACCAAATATATCAAGTATCTTCGCAATCCACAAGCCTCTAATTGAATTTTACAACATACACATCAAAAATATATAATATAAATATATTATTTTGGTATTTTGCGCTTGTTTCAGGAGCTAATTCGTATGAAATTTGCCGAAAATGTTCAAGTACCGCTGCTTCTCTTCGATATGTTGTAATTGACTTTTAAGTTTTTCTCATCCAAAAAGCTAAAGGAAGAACATGCATTAATCTAATTTTTGAATACCATGATTTTGTTGTGGATCCAGATTTCTTGTAGTGTGGACATTTCTCCTAACTGAAGTATATCTGCTAGAATATTTAAATAGTAATGTTGAGAGTTTGATGCATAGAACTCTTCATTTTTTTGTTTTTTCATTAATCCTAAAAAATGTATATTGTTACAATCTAGAAAAAGGGGTGGGAACATCTTGTCAGAAGATGGTCTTTTCTTCCTTGCCCCTTTCGATTTACAGATAATTATATCTGTAAATCGACAGGGGCAAGGGGAAAAAAAAAAAATTAGACTGACGAACAATAAACTTAGAACTGAACAGTTGAAACCTTTGTAGCTGTGACGATGATGAAGGGAGATATGTTGGTCCTGTGGCTTGCTGCGTCCGTCCTGGCCATTCTTCGGATGTCGAGGGATCACCCTATATCTCTTAACGATGCCTTAATTCCTTTGAGATATCCTACGGCCATCATAAGTATGCGAAATCTCTGCCTGACACGTGGAGCTGTTGTGACTCCGGTACCTCGGCTAGTTTCTAGGAGACCTTGATCTTCGGCTAAGCACTTGTAAACTCTAAACTCTAGACTACGTATGCTGAGACTACAAGGAGTTGATGACCACTTGGTTTTACGCCTATCAAAACACCCATCCTTTCTTCCTCCACGACAGCCAGCCACATAAGAATTTATTTACTTCTGACACTAGGAGCTTATGTCTTGTGAGGGATTTTCCAAGCACTTAAAAGGACCATAATTTTCACTTAGTATTTTTTATTAGTCGGATAGACTTTCCTTGTTTCATCAGGCATTGAATGTTACAATTCCCTCTATCAGTAACCGTTGGCTGACTGTTAACTTGGCAAGGTTACAGGCAATGTCACAGGAGATGGAGATTTATGGTAGCATGTTTAGCGCTGAAGTGTCCCACCTGCAACTAGCACCTTCTGGCTTGCCACTGGGCGCTTCTTTTTTAATTTAAAGGACAATTACGAACTTATGAGACAACCATGGCTGAAGTCATGGCACAGTATAGTGATCTACATGATTTGGTGCTGAAATGTTGGATTTCATCTTGTGTCATATTGGAGTTTGATGTTTTATAGGTGATCTAGGCTCTTCATTTGAAAACCGGGGGGGGGGGGGGGGGTAGAACGCTCTGGGTTTTTGTTGAAGAGCATCCTCCTTTGGAGGGTTCGGAATGTTCTGCGTAACCGGTTGTTGATAGTAAGAAACCGGGTACTTCCTAGTACTCCACGAAGTGAGCTTGATGTGCTTAAGGGTAATTCTGCTACTTCGTACCCATTATGTTTCATGTTAACTTACCTGGAGTTTTTTCTTGAGACTGATGTTTCATAATATTGCCCTCTCATTCATAAAACCCTCTACACTTCGATTCTATTCTTACTATGTTCTAGTCGAGCGTTGTCAGACCCCACACCTTCCTAGTGGGATTTTCTGCCTTCGTCTCGCTTAAACTAGCACATCCTTGGTTGGGATTACTTCCATGCCGGGCTCTACAAACTGTATTTAGTACCGTTTCCCTCAGCGATCCAGTCTCCCTCTCTCCGGTTCACACTCCCCTTTGGGATCTGGACGGTTTTCGCCTCCCTCAGATACCGTGTGTAAATTCGTGGTCATTGCTTGAACACATAAACTACCTATAATACCTACCCTGTACCTCTTTCAACCAAACAGTTGCACTGGTCAATATGGATGGAGTGACATGCAATTTGTTTGCAATTTGTGTACTCTTTAGTTATAATTGATTGACCCTTGTCAACTTCAGATGGCAGCATTAATCAAAAAGTATGTAGATACCAATTGAATACAAAAAACTCACAGAGAAAGTACATTTTAGCAGTATTCAAAATAAATAAATGAATACACTTCTTTTTTTTGTTTAAGTAGCTCCTTATTTGTCCACAAAGGTAAAAACCTCGTGATAGCCAGGAGCTTGGATTACCTCAATCAAAATGCTGTCCACTAGATTACAAGGAGGAAGAGTGATTTTTTTGAGCCATAAAAAAAAAAAAAGAAGTAAAACCTGTTTTTCTATATTAGTAGACATAATATTAGTAGACATCGTTAAATTTCCTCCCGTTTCCTAAATTTATGCTATACACTTTAAAGTATTCTTGTTTACGTAATCGATTGGGGAACATGCTGGACAGGTTATGGTATACGAAAGCTCACAAATACGGAGGAAATCTCATGTTTTTACGGATTGTCTATCTAGTCTATTTATAAGTCTGTTACCTTGTGGGTGGGGACTTTAATGCGAAGCACCAACACTGGGAGTCAAGATCCTCGAATACACGCAGACGTGCTTTGCTGTCTGCACTCACACGAAAACATTGTTCCACGACCACTCCTGACACAGCCACCTATTGGCCATTAGAACCCAACCAAAATCCAGATCTCCTAGTCTTCTTCTCTAATAGTTTAGGAACACTAAACTATTCAATCAAGCACCTCGATGACCTCTCCTCCGATCATAGCCCTTTATTATTAACCATTTCCCTAAGACCAATTCACAAACTACCTCCACCTTCATTTGTTAGAGGCCCAGTCGATTGGGACCACTTCCGCCAGCTCCTTACAGACTCCGTTGACCTCAGAGTGTCCCTGAAAACATCCCAAGACCTAGGCGATGCAGTGTATTCTTTCACTACTCTGGTCCCCAGAAGTCGGCTTAGGAGGCATCGTCACCCCATTGTCACCCAAAAATCCACAATCATAATCGTTTACCTCAGCTGTGTCATATGCAAAATGTGGCCAAGAAGGTATTGGGGTTAGAGGGGACATCAACGGTGTATAGGTTATAGAGGATGGGGCCCAGGACACTGTCCTGTGGAACTCCTGCTTTATGGAATAGTAGTTAGCATATTCTAAACCACAGCGGACTTGGAAGAAGCCTTTTAAAAGGTAGGACTGTAGGATTAGGAAAAGGGTCTGTGGTAAATATCTTTTAAGCTTGTAGAGCAAACCTGCGTGCCAAACCCTGTCAAAAGCTTGAGCTATATCAAGAAAGGGGGCAGTGCAATAATGTTTGGTTACAAGGGCTGAGGAGATCTGATCAACAACGCGAACCAATGCCGTTGACGGAAACCAAACTGGTGTGTAGGAAAAAGATTTTTGGATTTGACAATTGGAAGTAGACGTTTTAATAGGAGTTTTTGAAATATTTTTGAGAGGATAGGGAGAAGGCTAATTGGACAGTAAGATGAGGCGTCATTGGGTTGTTTACCGGGTTAGGCGAATAGGACAATAATGAAATTTTTTCAGAGGGGAGAAAGTTCGGATAATGCAATTATATTTGTAGGATATGAAGATTATGGCTTTAGGAGGAAGTTGTTTGATAATTTGAGTAAGGAGGTCATATCCATGGGATTTTCTGTAAGGTAAGTTTTTCAGATGGTATTTGGCCTCATAGGGGTTAACGGCTTTTGGTGAAGGTGAGAGAGGAATAGGTCAAGTGAGGAAATCTTCAACAGTTGTGCTACGAGTATGTTTATGAGGAGAAATATGAGTTGTGAAAGTATGGGTAAGATGCAGAGCAAATTCCTCCGACCTATCCCCATCCGAAGCCACCTAGAACCCATCATCATCTGGGTGTGAAACAGGATGATACTCTAGAATTTTTTTGGTTACATTCCACAAGGAGTTATCCCTGGTAGACAGAGAGGAGAGGTAGGAATTGAATGATTCAGAACGGAAGGATGCCAATCGCCGCTTTACCAACCTGCAGTACTGATTGTACGAGTGGCGATCAGCAGGATGCCAGGATCTTTGCCACACTGTTGTGTGAGCCCATTTTAGAGTCATGAAGTTTTACACACAGTACTCAATTGATATTTTGAAGACATTGAAAAACATATTCTTGTCCTACTTAGTAAGGAATCAAATCACAAGATCTTGATATCCTGTTATACGTAATTTGTCTTAGGACTGTAGTTTTCTGGTATTGACCACTGCCATTAAGATATTTTTCGCAACCACAAGAAAATTGTAATTGTTGTTGCATCGCACTTGAGTTGGACTTTTTAATATGCATTCCATTAAACACTATTATTGCCACGAAATAAGACCGTCCTCGGATCAGTTTGGTCAAGAGGATTGGATAGTGTAACAGATCCTAAGTAATAGAAGACTGCATCAGAAGGAAGGAGCCATAACCACCAGGAAAGGAACTTCTTGAGAGATTAAAGGGAGATCGGAGTCAAGGGACCAGCCATAAGGACCTCGAGCCTACTCTTCATATCCCGCTAGCCCCATCCAATCGCTCTTCAATAGCTCCTTCATACAGCATTAAAATCTATCGGCAAATGTTATAGGCTGATCACATGGGATGTGCGGTAAAGGATAATGGCCACTAGCAATAAAATTTATACAGAAGGTATTTATACCCCCTTATTATAATATCTATTGGTTATTTAAAAAAAAAAAAACAGGAAATTTTATCAAAAACGAAAATTTTTTCATTTTTTTTATCAGCTCAGTGACCCAGACTGGAAATTTGACTTAAAAATTATGAAACAGACAGTAAAAAAGCGAAAATCCATGGCGTTGGAATTCGAGATCGTCAATAGTTAAACAATCAAAGTAGCGAAAAGTTTTTTTATTTTACTAATACGCAATAAAATTATATCATTGACTAACATCACTCTGTTATAAAACTTATTACTGCAGGTACGTAAGTCCTCTTCTTATAATATCAATTGCTTATTTGAAAAAAGAAAATTTTATCAGGAACGAAAACAGTCTCAGGTCATAAAGCCGCAAAATATTATTTTATCTAGATTTATGCAGGTGAATAGTTGATAATAACATTATTTAAATTAATTAAATTTTACTGATCAAACTATTTTTATAACTTCGGTTGTGACCCAAATAAAGATACTGTGAAAAGGTATTTAAGTAATTTCCTATTTGTCAACCAATTATCAAATTATTTTGAAAGAAATAATGTGCTCTTCAAGTCAAAAATTCTGTGGTCACTCTTTGGGTCACTGATAATTGAAACACCACAAAAAAAGGGAAAATCCATGACCTCCAGTTATACCAGTTATACCTCGAAATAGTCGAAACAGTCAAACAAATCAAAGCAACAACGACTTTTCCTATTTAGATAATACACAATAAAATGAGATTCTAGACTAGCTGAGTGTCGTTTAGATATGGCTGAGGCGAAAGAAGGGAGGGTCTTATTTGCAAGTTCGTAAGAACGGGTGGGTGGACGTCCTTCCTGTCCTTGTTGGTTCATGTCTAGGACTCGGTTTCATACTGGTTTCACGACTACTTTATTTAAGCAACTCCTTTTGTGATCTCACGAGGTTTTCAACCATGACCAGACCCATCCCTCAATGCAAAAATCCTTGGGGAAGCGAGATATCGAACCTGAGTTCTCCACAGTTAGTAGTCAATATGTTGACTATAAGAATACGGCCATGCCAAATATTAATTTCATGTATTGAAAAACCTGCAGGGGCAGCGAAACCGCTACTAGTGGATTGTACTAGTATATTGTTGTGGTATCATTGTATTACTGAACCAGTTTACGTCAAGGTGTGATCGAACTTGTGTTTTATTTAGTCTGTGGTGGTGGTCTCCAGGAGTTCGATGACGTATTTATATATTTTTGCAATAAAATATGACATGTACTGAGCAGTATTTCGGAGGTGTAGAATTTGTAATTAAGGGCGTGTTCTTTGAAACTTAATTGTGTACAAAATGAGAATTAATGAATTCTTAATGTATGAAATTAATCCAGTTCTGTCACCCAGAACGTTTAGTCTTTATACCAAGTTTAAAATTCTTTTTGAGTTACCGTCACTATATCTCATTGACCATCACGAAAACAGAATATTAAATCTAAAATATCTTGGGATAGAATAAAAGTCTATGAGAATTTTTGAATTATTAAATGTAGGACAGACCTTTCTATGAACTAACGATACCAAGTTTTGTTCTTATTTCTAAACCATAACACATGTAGCTTAGACCGGGATGCTTTTGATTCTAGTTTAACGTCTGATCGATAGGATTTTTCGCGTTCCACGATCGTGTATCACGTACATATAGTTCGACAAACGAGAACCTATTGTTCTGTAACTGTTCAGAAGTATAGGAGATACATTTTCGGGATAGGCAAATATATTCTAGGGAAATGCCTGCAGTTTCGGCATCTTTTAAACTTATTGTTATCAAAACGTATTTAAAGTGTAACGTTGTTGTGCTATTTTCTCAATCTTTCATAACGTAACTAAAATGATTCTAACATTAGTTTTTTTTGTCGTCATCTAACTTCAGCCGTTTCTCAGTGATGATAAAATCCGAAAACGCAGGTAATCTCCAAGATTAACTATTTTATTGCCATTCATACGCTTATGTTTAGGCTAGGTGTATCAGCGATGGTTTCTCAGTAAATCATAATGACAGAAATTCCTGCACATGAGCTAACTTTGATGAAGCTTAAAGCCAACCTGTTTAGCGCCGGGGTTGGTTATTCAAATATCAGGCTTGTGCTTTGAGCTCTCACATTGGAAAGCCATTGAGATTGCAAATTGCCAGTAGATCCTTTGCGTAAGCAGGCTACAAGTAAATGCCAATCAATTGTTCCCTGGGTTTCAATTGCCTCAGTTCAATTCCGACTTCCTACTTTACTAAATTAACTTATTTGATGTGCAATACTTCGATTCTTTTTAATAAAAAAACAACAATGTATTAGATTCTACCTAAATTACTTCCTTTATAGTTTATTTCGCTATTGAGGTTTTAAACTAGGTTTTTTCATTATTAAATTTTTAATAACGACACTTAAGAATGTTTTGTGAACGCATTGTAAACAATAGCACTTTGAAAATATTGACATTGTTGAAGATATTGGTTTCATCAACTGCAATGCAAACTAAACAATAAGAGGGACTATGTATTATATGTTGCTTATTATATATTTTACTTGTTGCCTCTAGCATTTTTATAAAATGTATGTTCCCGTAATATATGTATAAATATTACGGGAGCATACAAGGTTTGTGCATTAACTGCTCCACTCATAGCTACATAAACTTTTCCCAATTGTTGTTTTTGTATGAAATACAACTTATTGTATTAACATTGCAATAATAACATTTGTTCTAAATAAGCTACAATGACAAAAATGGCTTAGCAATTTTTTTATTACGTTCATCTGATAACACATTACACAGAACTTTATTCCGTTTGAAAAACGCAAGAGGGGTGACATGAAAAGTGGCGTTTGCTTTTACCCCACTAAGAACAACGGCCTTGAAAGGCTAGGCAAAAATGCTCTTGATTAAAATATACATAGAGAAATTAGTCACGACAAAAATCACGATCAAGGAAAAAACATTTTTGAACCCTAGTGCATAGTTTAGTTTCATTCAAGTTATTGTTAATCGCTTCAAGCTATTGGGGTAGTTCGAAGTGAATATCACATTAACACCTGCTGTTCACGATTGCCTCTGAGTAAACATATCCTATAACATGTATATACATCCTGAAAATAATTAAATCATAAATCCTAAAGAACGTACCTTAAGGATGACCACCTTATGTCACTATTAAAAAAATATTTCCCGAGAGCCACACAAGGAAACCTTTGTTCAGTTAAATTAAGTAGAAAAAGAACCCTATTAGGTCTCGAGCGTCTAAATCTTTGAGTATTACTACTTTAAATGTGGGGGTAGTGTTATTCTGTTCGTTGCCCATACGACATTTTTAAACAAGAAGCTTTAAACGTTATCAAAGGTTGAATGCACTTTCTTAGGGTAACGTCATGTGCACTTTCAATTCCAAGGCGGAAAGCCGGAAAGGTCGTTTATGGTTTGGTGGCTCAGTTACAAGCAGCAGTATTTACTATTAAAATTTATTTTATTAAGAACTGGTATGTCTATACATATTTGACATTTTGAATTCACATGCAACCGTATAGCATTTAAGTAGACCAACGCGTGAAATTTTTTCCTGATTAACTCTGCGAAGTTAAATATTAACTGAATGAGCCTTATAATCCAGATTGACACAAATCGATTATATTATTCAAACAAATCGATTGTATTATTTTACGTCTTGAGATCTCTCAATCTATAAAATATGACGTTAAAATTATTTTAGATAATTGAAAATAGTCGTCTAAGCATATTATTTCTTAAACGGGCAGAACGCAAATATGTTTCCTTATTTGATTTAAGATTATGAGGATGTCATCCGTATATAACACGCTGGCCTGTGTAACATTTTTAAGATGAATTATAAATTATAATTTGTGTTAGTAAGATGTATTATAAAGATTATATTATAAATTGGAATTTATCTATTATGTATTATAGTAAATGAAATGAATGATGAAGTGTTGTTATTCTTCTTAATTCGTAAAATTAAAAAAAAAAACTGTTATCATACTTGATATATTTTTTGTTAACATTACTGTTGAAAGGTAGAACAATCGTGTTTGCTGCAACCGTAAATAAAGTAACACCTTAGCAATCCCTGCTTTTAATTTTTTTTTTAGCGGGCTTTCATAGAAAAAAAAAAAAGGTTTGTAATTTATTTAAGTGTTGAAAAAAAATTCATTAATGCTTCTACTTAAAGGAAATCCTAACCCCCTTTTTATCCGGAAAGGGGAAAACAAAGAAAGGGATTTCTTGTAAGACGGAGTAAAAAGAAAAAAAAAAAGTAAGAAAAAGAAAATTGATGGACGACCTGCGTTAATACCGCAGTGGAGTTTTGTTCCAAAACAAGTTTATATTGATTCGGTCGGCACAGGTATAAAGCAGCACGCTCCTCAATTCAGCCGAAACAAGTTCATTTTCAATCAAGTGAATTTTCCGGATGATGAGACTTTGGTTATCGCTAGTACTGGTGGGACCCCTTACCACCGGTGTAGTGCTAAGTAGAATACTTCCAACTGATCCCAATTCTCTTTTATGTACTGATAATTGTTTTTTATTCATGAATGGTAAATCCGCCGGGCTTCCCTGTTAATTTATCCAAAGTAAAATTTACTGTTTAAAGTCAACACGCCAGGTTTACCTTCAAAAATGTGCCTGCATTACCTGCCACAAGTCCTGTCCAATACTTTTTAAAGTTTCATTCCTCTTCCTGTATCGAAGACAATACGGAATTTAGCCATCTTCACAAAGTCTGACTTGGATCGCACAGACAAGACTAAAACGCCAATCCCTTGGCGACAGGCGTCCCCTGTACAGACGCTTTTGACAACTGTACAGAATACTTCGAAGAACATCCCATCTATCAATAGAAAATAAACTACTAATCTACAAAGTTGTATTTATTCTGTGCATACATGTAAGAGCTATGGGGGGCAGCAAAAATGTCAAACATCAAGCACATCAATCCTTTCAATCAAAAGTCCTGAGAACAATAGAGTAGCAACCACTAACTACATAAGATAAACCACCATGTACACTATTGTATATATATTGTAAATTGGTTATAATAAAAGCTGCCAAAAACTAGCTCTGAGGGTCCTGCAAAGGGAGTCAGGCTGCTCCTGGGGCTGGGCGGGTCCAGGACTAGAACATTCAAGCGTCATCCAAGCCTGCGATGCGGTTGGTCAGAATAAAACCTCGCCCTATTGCCTGGACGTGATTGGCCAGAATAAAACCTCGCCCTATTGCCTGGACGCGATTGGCCAGAATAAAACCTCGCCCTATTGCCTGGACGGGATTGGCCAGAATAAAACCTCGCCCATGGGGTCCATACCCCCTAGTTTTAGCCACTAAGTCATTCTAACTACGGCTCTTTGGACTGATACTTGCAGCTGTACTGATTATTATCGATTTGGCCTTCTCATTTATGGAAACCTCTGCATCTCTTTTTTCCTAACCTATGATTTAGTCCAGCCTTGTCAGACCCCACACTTTCCTAGTGGGATTCTCTGCCTTCGTCTCGCTCAAACTAGCAGCTCCTTGGAAGAGATTTATTCCTTGCGGACGACGGTCACCTGGGGCCCTACGAACTTTACCTAGTAGTGTCTCCCCCAGTGATCAAGACTGCCTCTCTCCGGTTCACACTCGCCTTTGGGATCCGGACGGTTTTTACCTACCTTTAGATTCCGAGTGTGAATTCGTGGTCATGCCAAGACCACATAAACTACCTACAATACCTACCCTATACCTCTTCTCCTAAACATAGTGAACTATCGGGGCACATACCTATCAGATATAAACTCAGATAGTACAGTAGTAAGACCCGTAATATAGGAATTGTCCAGGTCATAGCCTAATCAACCCTCACTTCGTCACTAGGGCTAGGGTAACTAGGCACGCTCTGGTGATGATCCAACAATAGTATAATCCCCTTATTACGTCAGCAAAACCCTTCAAAACTATCTTAATATACCCTGCATCCCTAATCCCCTAGGACATCGTTACACTGCTCCTCAAGTTATAATCATACTAAGAAGTAATAAATAGATACAAAGTAATAAATGAAATTATTTCATAGAAATTGATTGGTAAAAAAAATTGTACGGCACAGACTTAAAAAAACTAAAATCCAACGGGGAAATTTTGTTGTGTTATAGTTCACGTTATCATTAATAATTATTAATGATTAACGGACAATAAAGCATTATAGAGTCCATTGGGACTAGAACGCAGGAGCTCCTAAATATCTGGACAGTTACCCTATCTACTCTACCTTGCCTAGCAAGTCAGTATGTAGAACCTCTTACTAGATATTAGGGAGGTCCTAATCGAGCCTTCATAATTTTCTTTTGCTATTATTGGTTTATAGTTTTTAAACCTTTATTGGAAAAAATAATACAATCTACCTTCAAAGGGCCCCATACATACTTGTGACAAAATATAACATTTATACTATATTTACAGTTCTCATTTGCTCTCTGATTCATACCATGTAAATAATATCCATTAATAGAGCGTAGGCATAAATACGTAGCCCAGAGAGTCCCCGATTCTCCCCCGGAATGGTCTCCTTACCAGGCTACGGGGAAGGAAACATAAGGTGGCTTAAGGTAGAGCGACAGCGGCAGACGCTTATAACTTGAGGGGAAAAATTGACCAGTGCAAGTACTTTTAGTGACTAGATACATATTTATAAAATATCACCGCTAAATGCACTTCAATCTCTGGTA
Source organism: Acanthosoma haemorrhoidale (assembly GCA_930367205.1). Classification (NCBI taxonomy): domain Eukaryota; kingdom Metazoa; phylum Arthropoda; class Insecta; order Hemiptera; family Acanthosomatidae; genus Acanthosoma; species Acanthosoma haemorrhoidale. The sequence goes on along the minus strand of OV884015.1, from coordinate 62,860,793 downwards.
GGAAAGAGACCGTTAATTATTAATATTCAAAATTATCTAACATAAAAATATGAACAGAAGATTGTAAATAACTAAGATAGTAATGATGAAATTACTCAGAAATAAATGGTTGTGGCGGCCCCATTTCATTTAGTCTAGCAGTAAATTAAGTAAATTAGCAGTGAATTAGTAACCAGTGTCAGGTCAGAGGTACATAACCTAGTAACTTTTAATGTTTTGTCTGGATAGCCTGTCAACCTGAAGTCTTTGTCTAGAAAGACTGAAATGCAATTCATTTATGAGAGAGAAGTAGAAGCCAGGATGACGTTTTTATCAACAATATTGAAGGTGCAGCTACTGAAAGAAACTGGAAGAAAGGCGGCGTTACCTAGAGAGCGCACGTTTCTAGAATACGCTCAAGAAATGGTGGACACCAGCGCCAGAGAGGAGGAAATTACAGCTGGTGAGGAAGAAATGGGCTGGAGAAAAGTGGTATATAGAAGGCCCAAAATCGCGCCGGTCACATGGAGGAAGAAGGAGGCGGAGTACAGTAGAGAGAGAGCAACAGTAGGAGAAAGGAGCCGAAAAAAACGTGGGACGCCCCAAGAGAAGGGAAGACAGGGCACCTCGTAGTAAAGTGCACACGCACTATGTGCTTCGATTGAGGCACGGAGGGACACGTAGGAAGACAGTGCCCATATATGAGCCGACGCAGAAACGTGAACCGGCCCGAACCAATGGAAATAAATGCTCAGAGAGTGTAGAGGATGGAGAGACAACACCAGTCGGAGGCTACAGAGACTTCGGAAACCTCCGAAATGGACAATGAGAGGGAATAACTAGTAAGCGGAGTGGGCTGGGGAAGCGGCAGTGCCTGGAGGAACGGTCCTATAATCCACTACCTTCCACACCACTCATCCCTATAATCCTCCTTAGAGAATGAGACAGCAGTGGCTTCGTGATGCGTATCAGTGTGAGTGCTGGCAATGTCCAGTTTCTCCAATCATGCCCTGTGACGTGGCTGGTGGAGGAGCGTGGGGGACTTCCCAAGACTCCGCTTCCTCTTTCGTATGTGAGGGAGGTGACAACCATGTGGATTCGGGAGGCCTCTGGGCGGTTTGAAAATACTGTATGAATGAGTATGTGAATGAAAATTGTAAATATGGCGTAAATGAGAACATTTATCACAATTACTTATTGCCTAATAAGGCAGTAAGATTTTTTAGCACAATAAAGAAGTTTCAATATATATATATATATATATGCATATATAGAGAGAGAGGGGGATACTACACCTGTACGTTTTAAAATAGCTGTCAAAAGAATGATACAATAATATATATATATATTGAAACCTACCTCATTTTTTACCATTTATTTTTCTAATTTATTTGATCAATTTACCTTAACTAATTTGGTAGGTCCGTCATGAGATCTTTAATTCAAATTGTTTTATGTCTTTGACATAGGAAATTATCCCGATTGAATCGCCCGATCTCAAGGCTAATGTTATAGTTATTGATAAATTGAGAAACTGGGAATTGTGAAATATATACAAATAAAATGGTTATAACAAATAATTATAATTATATAGAGTGCTGACATTAATTATATAAAAAATATTCAATTCCTTTTGAACAAGGACAGTTACTACTAATTACAATAAAAAAAACATGAAAATTGAGCTCAATCTCTTTTAATGGATCCATAATAATAAAAAAACAATATCAATATCACCCAATCGATGATCTCCGTATAATTCAATCCACGTTACTTTTGATCTCTTCTTCTTCTTCTTCTTCTTCTTCTCCTCTTCTTCTGTTGGTGACCGCCAAAATGGGAGCTTGCTCTGGTTCGCTCTCTGGCTGTTAGGCTAAGACTGGCTAAGACTGGCCCTTTATCTCATCCCCACTCCTAAGAGCACCAGGGACGATGCTGACCAGATGGAAAGGTTGCAGGACATGATATTCTCAAATATCATGAATGTTACAATATATATATCTGTACCTCGGAGGGATACAACACGAGCTCCTTTGGATTCGTCCCACATAATACAATGGACTGACGAATCAGAAGAATCAAAAAGGGAGTAATTCAACGTCCAAAGTTTTCTCTTGTAAAAGCTTATGCAATTTGTTATAAGGGGTGACGGCAAACATTTTTGAAGATCACCCGTTAATACCTTAAGTGTTGTATCCCTCCAAGGTACAGATATATATATATATGTTATTAGCTTAAGTTCCGCTAGAAGGTCACACATAAAGAATTAAGTACACATATTTGGGCCAATAGCCGTTTTTCTTCTTCCTGCCAAGACTTCTATCACTGGATCAGATTCAACTCTTGAGTTTTACGATTGTTAAGCATCACCAGGTAAAACAAAAATTACTTGTGTAGAGCCTCTGAAAATGGTTTTTAACTAAAAACATGTGCGTTTAGGCTCAGAACGCATTAGCTCATTTTAGGTGATTTGGAACGATAAGATATCAAGAAATTGTAGACTATGGCAATCAAGTTGAAAACAGGGTATTCATGACGTCTGTGCGTCGTATCTCTACCAAGTTTATTAATTTAGAAGTTGCGCATTCCAAGTTCTGCAAAGTCATGGTAAAATTTGTGGTGATCCTGTAGTTCGTATTATAAGGTCTGTATAAGGACTAATAATCATTTTTAGTGCTAGATAGAGTGGTTTATAGAAGTTGACGACTCTTATCCTGTACTATTTGCGTTGCACAGAAAATTCATGACATGTGTAATAGTTTTGTGTATGTCCCACGTTAAATGATATTCATAATATTTTTTTCCTTTAATATTGTTCATAAAGTATTTATTGATATGCCCACAGTTTACCAACCACCATTGTAATATTTAATAGTTGAATTACTTATTATAATCTATTTATGACCTCTGTATAAATGTTGCTTTCAAGAATACGTTTTGATCGAAGCGTCAGCTACCTAAAAATGGTATTTTTCTGTAGTATTTTCTGTTTATTCATGACATAATATAGATGTTAACGTTTCGACTATTGAGAAATCTTTGAATAAAACAAACTTTCTGACAGTTAAATGCAGTTAGACAAAAAGGGTTGGACATTTTTACCTGCCTTCTGTTTTCGTATTTCAACCAATAATTAATCATTGTATCTTGTTGTTGAATCATCAAAAAAATAGGTTGTATCATTCTTTGGACAGCTATCTTAAAAAGTACAGGTGTAGTATCTCTCTCTATATATAGTGAAACTTCTTGATTGTGCAAAATACTTTCAGCCTTATTAGGCAATAAGTAATTGTGATAAATGTTCATTCACACAATATTTACAATTTTCATTCGCTTGCTCATTCATACAGAATTTACCAACATCCCAGAGACCTCCCAAATCCACATGGTTGTCATCTCCCTTACATACGAAAAAGGAAGCGGAGTCTTGGTAAGCCCCCACGCTCCTCCGCCAGTCACCGGACATGATTGGAGAAACTGGCCATTGTCAGGACTCACACTGATACGCATCACGAGGCCACCACTGTTTCAGTCTCTAAGGAGTATTATAGGGATGAGTGGTGCATTGCAATGACGTTGCTAGGGGATTAGGGTGATTGGATAGGTTACTATGGATTTTTATGAACTTGGAAGGGTTGACTTCAAGAATGTAAAGTATATTAAGATATAAAATCTCTAAATGTTGAAATTCTCCTTTAACAACAATCTTTGTTGTCTTTGTTTGAAACAAGGAACATGAAGATTGGTTTTTGTAGTGGAAGGGGAAGAATGTGTTGACATGTATGGTCTGGATTCGTATCTACTCTATATAAGAGCTTGTAAATATTAACTACAGAATTTAAATTTTAATTGTGTATAGTTTATAAAATAAAAGAGAATCCAATACTGTTGTTTGAAATGGATATGTTGTATTACAAAAAGTTTGTGTATTACGTATAGATTATGTGTATTACTTATTGCAATAAAACTACAATCTGCCTTGGCAATAAGTAATTGTGTTCAATGTTCCCATTCATAAATTATTCAAATTTCTACATTAATTCGCTCATTCATACAGTATAAACGGATATGTAATGTAATATTTTGATCTAATTGCTGTTTAGATTTGTTCCATACCGTTTTAGTTTTTTTAGTATTGTTAATGAGTCAAAACGTTCGAATGTGGTAAGAAAACTTACTACTAGGTTAAAAAGAAAAAATGCTCCAATGCTTGTCCGGAGTTTGTAAATGTAAAGTATTAGTATCATTTCGTTTTATTATTAGATGCTTTCTATGTAATAAAGAGTTTGTGTAAGTGGTTTTAATTTATTTTATCTGTTTATATTTTGTGTCTACTATTCCAGCCATATTGGATTGATCCGGAATTAGGTCTCAGTAAATATTTGTATTCTTTATATGATTAATGCGTATTGGTATAGTAAGTTCACCTTATGGTATGCAATTAATCGTAAGGATTTCGATACCGCCACACCTAATAACTAGCTGACTGTCAAGGCATTGTTGTTCAGTCACATTCCTGGGCTACAACTGTGGGATCTCGCACCCAGTACTTTTTAATGATTAAATTATCAATAAATTATAATATTTAGTTAAAACCTTTTGGCTCAGCAGCTATAACTAACTGTCCTCATATCAAAATGCTATTTTTTCCATACCTATGATTTCTTCCTTAATCAATTTGAATTTATCAAAATATTTTCTATGTAAATAATATAATCATAACAATCTCTGTAATATTTTTATTTTTCGCACAGGACCCTAGAAATAATACAAGCAATGGGTCCACGCAGCGGCAATCCACTCGTAAAATCCTATTGCTAACATCGATTTAGAGACTACTCCACTGACATAAATCAGAAAGGGTGGTTTAACCCCATTCAGGGATTGACTTAGGGAGGTCCCCGGTAAAATGAATGTGTTCCATGCCGACTGAACACTGGATAAATGTTTCACCAAACGAGGATAAAGGGATGTTGGAATTATATTTGGAAATGAACGACTGGATTTTGCATTAGCCATAATCAATTAAAAATATACAATGTGCACTGCAAGGTAAAAGGTCGTGAAGATTTTTTTTGACGTCAATCCAGGAGGTAATTTATTTTGAAAAAGAAAACCCAAATGTCCTATTTATTAATTTAACTGTCATTAATCAACCCAGCCACTATAAGGTATGGTCTACGGGGTATGTTTTAAATACATTAGTTAAGAAATCAATCACGGACATAATAACAAACAAAATAAATTAAAATTTCAATATATTTTTCTATTTATGGTTTCGTTGGCTTGATTTTTTTAAATTTCGTATTGTTTTTTTTTTTTTTTTTTTTTTTTATTTATAACAAAAAAATCAGTTATATAAATATGTTTTTTGATTTTAATACAATTAACTGAACGCCAAGTACATATTTGTACTGCATTGTTTTAAATTGATATACTATATCAGTATAGATTATAATTTTTTTTAATTTTACAGGGCCTTATAATATACAATGTCCTTCATGTCTTTCTGCTCTTCTCGTACTAACGGGCTTTATTATCAATGAAACTTTGCCTTTTCAATTATTTCAACAAAAAAGTTTTGATTTTGGGTTTGAGTTTGGACTTGTTGTTGAGCAGTCCTTGATACTCTCGTTTACCGGGGGCACACAACAGCTCGTTTATCCCTGGTGTTCAAATTACCTTTTGAGGTTTACGAGGACATATCCCCATTACTTCTTTTCAAATTTGAGAGCTATGAAATAAAAAGCAACATATTTTTCCACTGGAGAAACATCAAGTTTTTTGACTCATTGCAGCATCCAACAAACCCAGTGTTTAAAATCACTGGCTGTTGAGGAATTAGATTTAGGTTTTGTTGTATGTAAGCTAGTTTTATGTCTATGATTCATAAGGTGAGCTCTATCACTTCATGTTTTGACAATCACTGTATAAGGTACTTTATAGTTTTGTAGCAATCACAAATCGCAATGTAAAATTATTGTATAAGATTTAGCCGATTCTCGTGACTGCGATATAGTGAAACTGTAGCGGCACGTTGCAACGAACATGCAAAACAACAGATGATCTCCCTTGACTGTACGAAAGCACTCGACTCTGTAGGTCATCGTACACTCCTGCGACGAGCACGAATTACCTGCGCAACTCCAGAACATCATGACTTCCTATCTAGCAGGCAGAACACCTTTTCTGTGCGAATAGGTGCCATATCAAATTTTGGCTCACTCTTAAAGCGAGCCCTATCGCTTTCTATGTTAACACCCCTTGTATTATGTACATTAGCATACCTTAAAACAATTCTTTTAACCTCACAGAATTTATAAAATTTAGCTAAAGTAAATATAATTGATTCGATGTGTATTTATGTAGAGATTCCATATTGGGGAATCTGGAACTCACTCTATATTGACTAAAGGGTTTTGAAAAAAAAACATATTTTTAAGCATTGCCAAAAACACCCTTATAGTTTTGCATCGATTAAACTATTTTTACAACCACGGTCTTAGAACCTTCAGGATTCTCCTTTTTTTTGTGATAAAAAGTGTTTACGTGTTATCATGTAAAAGGCATAGAGGAGGCAGATAAGGATGCACTTTAGGCGAATGAGAGAAAATATACCTACCTTAGAGCTTGGCTGAAATATATATTGTTGCTTATTTTCTCATCAATCACGCAATAAATTTTATTAAGTGGAGGTTGAGGCTTGAGTAGCCAAGAAGCGGACAAGAGGATCTCAAGCCGACCTAGATGTCAGGTGGGGATAATATACTGCGTAGCCTGGAGGACAGACACTCCCTTAGCAGGCCGCCACAGGCTCAGGGATTCATTTTTCTCAGTTTTTGCACTCTGATATATCGAACCACTTCCAGCCGTTCAGTCATTTAGCAACGGCCTAATGGTCTGCTGCTGAGAAATATGCGCGGACCCTTGGACCACGCGTGGTTTTTCCCATCTGAACTTTTGACACTTTTTCATCTCGAATAGCTTGTAGGGGTACCCTTCTACCGCCAAGTCTCGCGTTCTATTATTATCTTAGTGGAAGAGAAAACGGAAAGGATGTAAAGACGATTACATCACTGAGTATGTTATCACATTCTATTTCCTATAATCATTTGTTGTAACTAGTTGACTTCTTACAGAAATACGAAATTCATCTAAATTTTTACTCATGGTGGATTGGACCCTCACTATATTTGATTAATATTTAAATTAAAATATTATAGAATAGAAAAAAAAATAACCATGTCCTCTATGAATAGTAACAATACACAAATAAATAAAAATATATAGTCATATAGGCCAACAAAAAGCAAACAATACAACACATAGGGGGAGGAAATAATAATAAAAAAATACTTAAAATAAAAAAAATATTATTCCAGAATATGTTTAAACCCAAAATAAGAAAAAAGTGTGAAGTACAGTTAAATTAAAAGAAAGACAAATAAATAGAATTTCTGTAGCAATAAATTGAAAAAAATAAATATTAGAGGCTACTTTTTTGGAAGGTCGCAAGTATAGGTTATGTATGCAAAACAACATTGAAATGATAGTAATCGTATATAAGTATTGTAGCGATCGCTAACTACATAAGATAAATCACCCTATACTCTATTGCATATATATTGTAAGCAAAAGTTAAATAACATGAACTAAATGTATTATAAACAAATATAAATCATTGTGAATGTGTTAAGCAATAAAAAAGGTGGAAGCCAAGTCACACGAGAAAGGTCAGCCAGGTACCCGCCGGGCCTAAGAGCCAGATGAGCAAGGGTACCACAGGTCATAAACAGTCATAAACATAACAACCCTTTTGGGCCCTCTCTACCTCCAGGGCTTGCCCCATGGCCGGGTAATAAGGCGGCAGTCACGTCCCTTGCCACCGGTCACGTTCTTTGCCAGGTGTGCGTGGGAACCATCGCCAACTTAGACCCTTGCAGCCTCCCAGCAGGCAAGGGGAGAGGGTACTTAAGGCAGGGCTCCTGGCCGTGTTAATCAGTCTCTCGGGGCCTTTACTTGGTGATGCTTGGTTTGCGCTCGAACTCTGAAAACTTGACTAATTCTTTATGAAACCTCTGTACCTCTTCTCTTAAACATAGTGCATTGTCGGGGCACATACCTATCATAAAATGGAGTCAGATAGTAACGCCGTCATGAAACGATTGTCCAGGTTATAAACTCGAACAATCCGCTCTTGTCACCAGGGCTAGGGTGATCAGGCACCCCCTAGTCACGACCCGACACGTATCAAGAAATAAGATCATAACAATAATAATGAAAAAAAATACACAGATCGTAGGTTAGCTAGCCTCTGTCTTGAGTGGCAAAAACGTATGATTTGTTTGCATTATTCATCAGTGTTCATTGAAAATCGATTTTTTAAACCATCTGTTTGATTTGGAGATAATATAAAATGCTAAAGATTGCAAAAAAAAAAAAAATCAAATACTTATCTAATTTTTCTGCTGGGGTTATGCACCAGGGAAATCGAGCCCTTTCTGCAAATCCTATTCTCTTTACTTTAGAATACTATTTCAAGTATTAACAATTAAAAAAACAGTACTAACTAAATGTCCTATTTGAAATAAGATTATAATTAAACCCACCCAGGTGATACCAGAGTATAATGGTGTTGATCAATTTTTGAAATTTTTGTAATGCATTATTTACATGACTGTTATATAAGCAATTGTGATTTGAAACAGATTATATTTAGATATGAGTTGATAATTAACCACACGCACTCATAACAGTTTATTCTTAGTTAACAAAAACGTTTTTATACAATAGAGACATTGGAGTACGGTAGCATATAAAATATTTACGCATATATTTTAAGTATTAAAACCACAGGAACAAATTCGTTATAATTTTCAAGTGTAGACGATAGAATGGTTTTTATTGTACATTGAATATATTGTTTTCCAGTGGCTCGGTACAGTCTTTTTCTAGAATTTAATTGATATAACCTAAATTAGGGTCTATTTATGTTATTTATTTTCATGCAAGTTATTGCGGTCTCGTTAAAATGTCTCTTGTTTCCCAAACCATGTTGCACTATACATATAAGTTAAAGCCAGAGGCCTGACTATGTCGAATACTAATACCATCATGGAATGTAAACAAGCCATGATCCTATGTATGTTGGATTATCATCAATAATAAAGCAGTCTTTTACTGGTGTCTGATTGTGTCAGTGCATTTTCCTGTTTCGTTATTCTTTCCTTTATTTATCTTAACCGCCAGTTATTAACTTACATATATGTATATATATATATATATATATATATATATATATAACTGGGGAGGCTGCTATGAGAAGGAAAACATAAGCAAGCCTCTTCGGTTAATTCCCTCTCAGATTAGGAAACCTATATATAGTACGTGTAATGAAAATAAAGGCAGTCTTATGCTAACTTTCGATGTGTTTTACTTCAACCTCTTCCCTCTTTTTGAGATTCTGTTTGTGCTCATCGTAACTGGTGCCGAAACCCGGGAGTCATACTTGAGATAAGGTCACCTCGACCTGAGCAATTAGTGGTCTCAAGTATTGGGCGTAAGTGACGTAGGCCGTGCGTATTTAACCGGAGTTGTGGTCGTGGTGAAGAACAATATCTTTTTCATTTTGTTGTCTTATATAAGTTATTTTTAGACAGCAAGTGTGCGGAATGGAACAAATTCTGAAATTAGAAGCCAACCTGGCACAAGCGATAGAAGAAAAGGAGAGACTGAACTGCCAGATGGTTAGAGCGGAAGAAAGATCCCAGATGGAATTAATTAAAGTCCAAACGCAGAACTCCGCGTTATTCACGGAGTTATTAGTCAACTGTTCCCTTTCATAGGAGTATTGGGTGAACTTGACCACTTCCTCAAAGGAGGGGATCAAATAACGACGCTAATGTTGACTCGGAAAAGCCTAGGCACGCTCACCGAAACGGATGCGACCTTACTAGAGACATCCTTAGTTAGCCAGATATCGAGAAGAGTTTTGAACACCATACAGGGAGACGTGTCGCAGTCTTGGGAAGAGCTGAAGACAAGATTGAAAAAGGTCTTCGGGGGGGGGGATGGACCCCGGAAGAGGATGTCTTTATCTCCTCAAGGAGAAACGAGCGCAAGGCCACTTGGAGGGGGATTTCGCAGAGAAGATACTAGTGATGTACAATCGGCTCGGGGAGAAGATGCGGGCAAGAGGAGGTGGCCCAGAAGATGCGATTTGTGAGACAAGTGCTGCAAGTACAAATGAACCACTATTTAGACAGGCCAGGTTCACTGCCAAAAGACAAAGACGTCATTACTGTGCACATGACCTCATCGACGCGAGGGAGAGAAAAGAAGTTCGGCTCCGGAGACCTGAAACAGATTGGACGAAGGTAAGGAACCTGTGAAGAAGGCGAAGAAGCTTACCGAGAATAACTATCAATAACTGATATATGGAAAGGCGAACAGGGAGAGCCCCGGATGAGAGGAGAAGAAGAACCGAAAGCCGCTGTTACGAGTGCAACCGGCCTGGACACGTGGCGGCCCAATGCAACTTAGCTAAATGCTTCGAGTGTGGCAGGCAGGGACATATGGTAAGGGACTGCCCGGGGCAGAATACCAAGAACAACAGACGGGGATTTTGGCCTGAGCCTATGGAGGTCAACTAGCAGGATTGGACTAATCAGCAGAGGAGTAGACGAGACGAAGGGTGCTACTCCAGCAGAGGGTCGTTGGAGAAGGAGAGTCGGTAAGTCGGAGCGCATTGGTCCGGCGGTGGTGAGACACGAGGTGAGTGGGGGAAACCCGTGGAAGGGAGTACCCTCGGGGGCTAAGGTAGTGGGGGATGGATGCGTAACGAATGAGGGTGCAAAACGGAGGGGGGCAACCCGGCGCGCACGCTAAGAGTTAACAACAGCGTGAGAGGGAAAAAGGGATCCAGGTGGACCGTGGCGAGGGGGGGGGGTGTCGGGAATTAAATTTTTAGTGGACACAGGGAGCACGAACTCTTTAAGTAAAAAGGGGGCTAAGAGTTAAGGATATGGGAGAATTACGAACCATGCGAATGCATAATAATAACTGGAGGTGCAAGATGAAGGGGGAAGTGCAAATGAGTTTACATGAAATAGCGGGTCGTGACGTGGAAATTAGGATCCACATAATCGGAGAACTGGCCATCGACTACGAACTGATCGTAGGATGCGATATTCTACAGAAAGTAGGGATGCAGCTAAAAGTCTAACGTAGCGAGTGGAACTGCAAGATGGGAGGGCGCAAATACAAAATTGCAGCAAAACAGCGCGTAAGTAACATGCGGATTGGGGCCGCAGGGTGCGCACGCGATGCAGTGACCCAGGAGGTGAAGGATAATGGGGACCTGTTTCACCAGGAGTCTGAGGTACTGCTGACTACGGGGAGAACCGTACATCGCATTAGGGTAAAATTTGAAATTCCGGTATATGTGATGGATAGGTGGTACCCACAGGAAATGAGGGAGATTATCCGTGGACAGCTCAACGAACTTCTGGAGCAAGGGATTATCCGCGTGAGCAACTCTCCCTATAATAGTCCGCTATGGGTAGTGGAGAATAAGAATGGCGAGAGTGGGGGTAGCGAGAAGCGTTATCGGGTCGTAGTGGACTACCGAAAATTGATGAAATTACGGTGGATGAGAGGTCTCCACTCCCGAGGATCGAGGACATACTCGATCGCCTGTCGGGAGCGTTGGTGTACAGTACGCTGGACCTCAATAGTGGATACCACCAAGTTAAGATGACCGACGAAGACGTGGGAAAGACGGCGTTCTTGGGAACGGGGGCATTATGAGTTTGTGATGATGCCCTTCGGTCTGAACGGAGCCCCGTTGAAATTCCAGCGTTTCAAGGACGAACTCCAGAAGGGCCTGGGTGATGACTTTTCGCAGGTGTATATGGACGACCTGATGTGTTCAGGAAGGCTGAACAGAAACACGTTCACCCCCTGCGCCACGTCCTCTCAGGATACGTGAGTTCAGTCTAAGTTCTAAATCTAAGTTCGGGCTAAAAGAAATTCGGTTTTTGGGATATACTGTTTCCAAGAGATGGGGTACAGCCAGATCAGGAGAGAGTAAGGGCAATACGAGAAACACCACTACCCATGAATACCCGGGGGATTCCTGGTAATGATCAACTATTACCGGAGGTGGCGCATAAAGGCGCGATCGTGGATTGGTTGTCTCTGGAATTGGTGGTAAACGCACTAGAGGAAGACACACCCCAAGCCAAGCCTTTCGCACTACGGTGCCTACGCGAGTGGGAAGAAAGTGGGCCGGAAATCCCAATTCAAAGAGAGCCGGAGGGAGTAGAGACCCCACCTGAACGACCCGCAGAACTGCCTGAAATCGACGAAATCATCGATGACAAGAAAAGGCGATCTAAGCGGGACCCGTGGTTCGAAACTAGGGCAAGCGTGTACGCCGGATTGTTCATGGTAGTGATTAAGGCACAGGTCACGGTGGAAGATAATGAGCTAAAGCGGATCCTTAAAGAATGCATGACCCAAGCGAAGGGGTGTCACATATTCATCGGGAATCGATTGTTGGCGGTGTTCAAGAGACTGGAGGCAGCAGCATGTCGGGATAAGATTCACCCTGGTTAGGTGCCTCAGGCAGGTGGAAACTATCACGGACGTTAAAATACAACGCAGACTGGTGACCGACCACCACGTAAGCAAAACAAACCACCGGGGAATAGAAGAGACATTCGCGCGTTCAAGCGCCTATACTTTTGGGTGGCTATGGGGCGTACAGTCAGGGATTGCGTCGCGCGATGCGAGACATGTCAGAGAGCAAAATACGACCGCCGACCCCCCGTGGTGGAACAAGCGGTCACGGAAACGGCGAAGGAGCCCCTAAGGGTAATCCAAACCGATTTATATTCCAACGAGGGAAGTCGTGGCTGACGGTCCGGGACACGTTCAGCAAGATGGTAATGGCGTGTCCCATAGAGACCAAGACCACGGAGGTGGTGTGGGATGTTTATTCGTTACGAAGAAATATATGGAATTAAGCGCTGTTTGAAAACAAACAGACGATAAAAACAAAATTCTGTAAAGTCAGGAAGAAAGTTGTATTATTTTATCTGCCGTTTCATTAAGCTGTGATTTTTCACTGCCTCGAATGAATTATTCATAAACCCAAATAAACAAATACAGTTTGCTCTGTTGATTCCGTTTCCATCAGTGCCTGTTTACTTTAACGGCATTTGGAACTCATGATTTGATGACATCAGCTGTTTTAATAGCATCGTAACTGAATTAATGGCAGGAAAAAAAAACTACGCTTGATGATCGGTTAATTACAAGGAAATATGTTTAGTGTGACATTTAAGTAGGGTGTCATGTTATTTTCATATACGTTCCACTGCTTATTACACCAACAATACAGTATGATGATGGTAAATCTGAAGTAGATTACACCAATTCTGTCTCGATGATTAACTAAAATTAATAAAAAAGATTAAACTCTATAAGAAAATAAAAGGGAACAATTTACACTCATAATTATAATAAACAAGTAATAATAAAATCTACTAGTGTGACAGGGGCTAGAACCTAGGATCTCCCCAATGGTTAAACAGGCGCTCTTCCAACTGAGCTATTTGACTCGGATAATTTCATTTGCGGCTTTTAAGTATATATAACTATTATTAATAGTGGAGTAATAGCTACGACCCGATAAAAATAGCCAATATGATAAATATGGTGTACAAAAAGAGGGTATAAAACTGAATAAATAGCATATACGTTATCAAATAATATGATGAGCAGATGGAACTACTTTTAAACACAAAGAAATCCAAACAATATTAAAATGTTGTTTTATTTGTCTTGAGTTTAATAATCGCTCTAAATAAACACAATCTATAATTGTTTGATTTTTATTAATGGTTGGAAGTATATATTTTTTCGTCGTTGTGTACATAACGGGCATAAAAGTCTGTGGTCACTGTAATAAGTCAATGATTGATTCCGTGTACTTAGTGTTCAATCTGTGTATGGTCAATAGATAATTGTAGTAAATAATTTCATTCAAACTAAATTTATATGCTACTATATACTATATTATATATATAAATTATAGGGGATGATTCCGATATGTCCAGTGAAATGTATATTGATGTAAAAGTGGTGTTAAATTACAATTAATATGTATACTATAAATTACCCTCCTTTGTTCTTGCAGTATTTAAAGTACTTTTTCCTACAATAGTCATATGCATAGCCCAAGGATCCCCCTCTGTTTTGCCTGAATAGTTCAGAGTTCAGGCATTCGAAAAGTGTGCAAGATAAGAGTGTTCACCCACGAAACTCCTGCAACCTCATCAATGTAACGTAGAAGTAATGGACGCTGAAGTAGAGTGCGAAAGCCGCAGACGCTCAGAGCGTGAGAAGAACAGCTAACAACTCGATACCTTTACCAAAGATGAAGGGGCCGCTTCCGATTCGATCTTCAGGAAGAACTGTAGAGATAAACCTGATCTTCCTTAATAAACGTGGATGTTGCATGATTTATTTAATGGAATTTTATTACTTTTGATGTAATGTGAACTTGTATTGAGGGAATTTATAGACGGTTCTATTAGATCACATTAAATTAAAAGGACTGTTGTTTTGCTTATATCTCTCTCTTATAGTTCCAATTCGTGTTCTGACTGATTTTAGCATGACTTTGTATTTCACTATTACATTTAATATTGTGAGGTAGAATTTTCTATTTAACAGTCTATACAGTTGTCCAAGCCAGCTGACTTTCTTCTAGATTCTGCTCTAACTAATACCTATGCTATTGCAAAAAAACTGTTTATTACATTATGCGAAAGCTGTGTTAAATATTTCACTTGTTTAGCCGTAATGAGCAATTTTATCCGAAACTTCATCAATTGTCTGCTTAATATTGACATTTACTCTTATCATAGTTAAGATGTAATATAATTTTCATTTGCGTAAAGTGGGATTTAATTGGGATCGATAGGTTCTTGACATAGAATGAACTTCGAACAGTAATAATTGATTTCGAGTATCGCTGGTTAATATACGAATTCAAAATTAATATTACATTTATTTCAGATGTGTCGTTCTTTACAAGTATATGTTTCATTTAAAGGTACATCATCAAAAAAAAAAGGAAGTTTTATAACTTTATAGAGCTACGACTGTTTTACATTGCATTTGTTCTGCAAGTTCTCAGAGAGGCTTCAGGAAAAGTTTGTTCCAAATTAGGTCTCTGTTTATTATAAGAATGTTGTTACGAGTTTTATCTAGATGAGCTTGTGAATCGTGTAGAAAAGGAGATACTTTTGCTCATTGCATTAAGAGGAAATGAACAGCTTCCGACTTGAACGAGTCGTCACCTTAGTACTGTTGGTCCCTAATACAGGTCCCTGTTAACGTACGATAGTTATAAATTTACTGCTACCCATCTGTTTTTTAAGGAACAAACTTCTTCATATTGCTAACAAACACCCCACAAACAGCCGGAATCCCAACAACAAAGGTGTATTCTTAAAATCAAGGAGATCCTAAAAATACAACGCGAAAATTCCAAATCCCATAAATTACCACATTCTAAAATCTCCATAGTGTTCTCAGACTCCCCAATGAATACATTTTGTTCACAATGGATAATAGTGGAAACTATGACTTAAAAATATTTTTAAAAGAAATACCAGTTGCTCTCATCTAGTCTCGTATTACCTTATTCTATTTAAAAACTGAAATAAAAAAAAGTAAATTAAAATATATGAAAGAAAGTATTTTAACTTTCAAATCTATTAGGTATTTCTAAAAAGCAATTTTAATAATAGAAAGTTATCGTAATAAATTATTTACAAGCCGAAGAAAAGAGGATTATTATCATTGAATGTCGTCTGGCAATGTATGTCTATCTGTCTCCATGGATTTATGCTGTACGCTTGAGCGCTGTTAGGCCACACATACATACTGTACCGATATGATATATTCAGGACTAAATTAAAGTATTTAGTAGTATTATATTGATTATAAAGGCGTGAGTCATTAGTTGAAATATTCTTTATAGAGTGTTTATAACCTGGTGAGGTACCACGGGGATACCCGTTACACCTCCTGCGAAAATACCACTTTTATTATCACAGGGGTATGTTGACTGCAAATAGCAGACTGGTGAGACAAAGGCCGATCTTTTTAGATCCACATCCATACAACACTTTGTTTACTGTTAGTTAATGTTAGATTAGATTAGGGTGTGTTGTTTTCAGGTATCATAAGCTTATAGTCCTCCTTCAATACTCACCGTCTTCCTTCCTGAACATCCTCTCTACCCATGGTGACCCGTTCCATTCTACCATGAAGACCCATGATGAAGGAGGTAGAACTAAGGCATAAGATACTGAGGTAACCGTACCAATTTTAGAATGTCTACATGTTTTATATTGCATAATTAACTTCTTAACTAGAGCATGCAATAACTGCCGTGAAAACGCTTCAATTTATCTGAAAATATTTTCACAATATATTAACACTGATTAGTATTCATTTAAAATAACGGTAATTACTGTAAAAAAAATAGGCACGGATAAATTCTTACTAAGGCCAAGGCTCTAAAAAGATTGGATACAAAATTAAAGTCATTAAGCACAGATTTTTATTTTTTTTATCTTGATTATCACAAAAAATGTAATAAAACAGAGGAGAATTTAATTTAATCGTGACATTTCATTGATTTGACAATTTTTATGTTATTCACATCATATATTATATAATTTCCTTCCTAGGAAACTCCCTATTAAAATAGAGCCTGAAGCAATAAATAATAACTACTAAGATATTGGCTGTACATTATTTTACTTTCCAAATAACTTCAAGTTAGTCCTGTGTAGAAAATATTAAATAAATAAATTCTCCTAAACAATAACATTAGCTAGTTTCATTACTTGATGTCAAAATAACAACCATATCTATCTATTATAATACCTTTTTTTACCCCCAGAGTTGATGCTTCGCATTAAAGTCCCAACCCACAAGGAAACAAAACCCGATTGAGGAATTAGGAATGAGAAATGGATTTATTGGGAGGGCAGTACACTGATGCTAGAGTAAGGGGAAAAGTGAAGGTGGTGATTGACACTGCAGTGGATTGATGGAAATCGTGTGCTACTGTGTGATGGGAAATAGAGTTATGGACAATGACAGCGGTACCTGCATGAGCTCTTCCATCTGGGTGATCAGTTCGATAAGTCTGGTACTTTCGTACCATGTAAATTACCATAAGGACATGTAAATGGTCGTTTACTTGTAAGTCGTATAAGTTTCAGTTATAAGAGCTACGTCGATGTTTTTATCGTGGAGTAGTGCTGTAAGTTTGTAAGTGTGGGTGCGAACTCTATTCGCATTCCTAAGGAGAATGGGTAAAGGGTCGGAATAATCTACTTATGGATTTTGTTTAACGGGTAGGAGACTGTAAGTAGGGAAATGAGAGAGGTAATTAGGGTTCTGAACTTCGAAGGAATAAGGTTAATAGGCTGGTGAGATCCGAAGAACTTGAAGGTGGAGGAATATGTGAAATGTATGGTTGAATAGGATTTAGTTTGTACGTTGACGGGATGAACAGAATGTTTAGGAAGATGAAATTGTGGACAGGGAGTGGATGGTGCCTATGACTACTCTCTGTTCCAAACTGCATCGGCAAAAGTAACAGAAGGGCGTAAATTTCTGGAAGTTATGACTCTGGACTATGTCGTGTTTAGGGTACGGTTTTCGACCTGTATTCTAGTGTAATACAGGAGTGTTAAGTCGCATATTTTCTCCACATCAGGTATTTGCTCTAAATCTATGAACAAAAATGATAACGCTGTTTTGATGGATTCATCTTGTTGCCTGTCCTCAAGTAGCACGTTTGTTAATTGGTGAACTTTGAATCCGAGAGCTGACAGTTCGTCTTTAATTTTATGAGCTGGTGTGGTATGGTTTTAGTCGATATGTATGGAATTCGGCATTGATTTCTTCCAAATATTTGATAACTGCCCGCCCAATATGTATCAGGAGTGTCCGGAGAGATTTTTGTGTCCCGTGACCTATTGAGGCATGTATATTTTACCGTACCTACAATTTTACTCATTTGTGAGTAATTTGAAGTTGCTAATGTTACGTACAAATATAGCAGGCGGCTGGGGCTGTGTAGGTGTTTTTGTTACTTCCATGTCCTCTGCTTGGATATTATTCAACGCCTCAAAGCTGTTAGGCGTGAAGAAAGGGGGGCTCTTCGACGGTTTCTTCTTTTGATGTGCTGGCTTGTGGCGGTATCTCTTCCATCAAGCTAGCTGCAGATGAATTTATTTGCTGTACGTTTCTATTTGAACGTCCTTGTTTTCGCATTTTAGGCGATGAGTCGGAGTTAGCCCTAGGGACCTTGATCTTTTATTTTTATTTTGGGACATCAACTGCTGATAAAATCGCATTTTATCATATTATAAATATTTAAATTAATTTAATATTAATATAAAATAGCTAGTGCCGGTGGGATTCGACCTCACTATTTATAGGGCGGTGGCACCGGTCGTGGGTCTCGGCTAGAGCAACTGTCTAACTTGTAAGATCTATTTCTTGATGCTATCGTTAATCATGCAGAGCCAAGTGCCAGTATCCTCCAATATGGCAGACTTCTCGGTCCGATATCACCTATTACACTCTTAAACAAATATAACAAGTGATTCAATCACTTCTTGAGGACTTCCTCGTGACCAGCTTACGTAAGTTGCCTGTTGAGGCCATTTTAGGGCTGAAGTACGGTATATAAACAGTAGTATAACATGTTTATATGAAGAACGAAAAGAGAGGGGTTTGTATATAATAGCGCGTGCGCAGAACTGTGTTTTTATATAATAAATATTATATTTTTAGACCACTGATCACCAGATATTGAACGATGGTAACGATTCAATGAGTCTTTGTCAAGTGGATAATTAAAATGTATAACAGCCCCCTTAACTGAAGGGTACAATAGAGAGCGAGAGTGATGAGCCAACACAACCCCAAGTACTTGACACGTTCTCACTCGTATGCGGGCAGTCTGTGTAACTAATACTGCCGTTGTGTGTACAAAAGACTATTTGTGTATTGTTATTTTGTATTTATTTATGTATATATATATATTTATATTTATTTAATGATGTGTATAATCAATTGAAAGATTTTCTTCAAGGGTTCTTTTTATGTTTAGTCTGTCTCGAATTAAATGTAGTTCTCCTAACCAAGATATACAAGGGTGTTACATGATTTGTAGACAATCTCTAAGCCAAAGGATTTAAGAAAAAAGCCTTGAACAGTTCCAAAACATATCGCACTTATAGATGTATTTAAATTACACATACACTATTTCAAATGCACTATTTGTTGCGTAACCAAGCTAATTTTAAGCTAATAGCAAAAGAAACAAAAACTAATAATAACTTTTTTATTGGAAAAAAAAATAGAATGAACTTGTATCCAAAACAATTCATAATGAATAAAATTTATGGGATTCGGTTTTCAGAAGAAACTTACATAATTATGTCTAAATACAGATAAGCCTGTTACAATTCTACTATATAAAGCAACCTTAGTTAATTCTTGAAGGTGAAAGGTAAAGATACTAGGTAATTTTCTCCTTTATACAAATATAATTTTTTTTTTTTATTTTATCTGTTTATCTTCTCGCTGTTTATCTTGTCAGAGAAAAATATTGTTTGCTTCATTTCAATCTAAATTTTGCCAACGTTTTGGCTGATGTAAAAATCATAACGGAATAAGACTAATTTAATTTTGCTTCTCTTCAACTTTAAGTTCACTTCCCCCCCCCCCCCTCCCCACCTTTGAAGAAAGGATTAGTTTCAAGGAGCATATGTTGAAGGAGCCCCTTAGGGACATACACACTTTTTAAAGTCGTTCTGGAGTGTAATGAACAATGCTAACAAACTAACGTTTCTCACCCAAAATTAGCCTTGTATTTATTTGTTTTTGGCTTCTACGCAGGTGGTCTGAAAATTTTCCAACCTCAACATGAAGATGATAATAAAATAAATAAAAGAGTATTGCAAGAATGAACTCTGTATAATTTGTAAAATTGAAATAATTTTGTTTAAAGGTAATTAACGTATAATCATATAGTTAAATCTTTATTATTATTGATTTTACTAAAAAAAATAATTATAAACCACATCTCTAGTTTTAACTCTTTCTCCTCGAATGAGTAAAATGTTGAGTTTTAACCAAACCTTAAGTAAGAAACATAAAATATTCCTTTGGAGAAAATAGTGATCTCAATTCCACTCCGCAGTATATAATACACTTGTGAACCTGTGACTTGATCGTGATCGACAATGACAGTCTCACTGGAAATCGCACTCTCCAAATGTTAAAAAGGAGAAAGAACTCTTTCATTTTGCTAAGATATTCTCTTCAATTTCATTGCCTTCATCTTCATTTAAACGTTTTGGTGAGGCAAGGTTCCATAGTAAAATAATCAAAGATCCCACATTAATATAAAAAAACGGTGAGGCAATCTTAAGAAAACCGAGATGGTTCTACAGAGTTTCCTCGAACTCATTCTCATTTCCACATTGCTCAACGGACACTGAGTTCAGTTTGTTAATCTAAACATTTGCTTAAGGTTCTTCATTGTTCTATTCTACTAAACCTTAGATGTCATCGGGACTGTCACTGTGAATCCAAAAAACTACGTATTTCACGTTGATGTCGACCATTTTCGGAAATTATGTATTTAGGCTCTTCCCGCTGGGACTGACTTTGGGCAGGTTCTCCAAAAACTATAGAGTTGAAACTTATATTGATTATTATATCGTCACATGGAACCTCAATGACAAAATTAAAGGGTTGTCATTCATTAATATAATACAAAAAGAAAATTTGGGTTGGTCCCCTGTCGCAAACTTGCAAACACAAAAAGATTTCTCAAATCCCAGCTAAGACTGTTTTCTACCGACTATGATTCTTTTAAATTTTTTTTTTTTTTTTCTTAGCTTTCTAATTATAAGATTAAGGATGAGGGAAAAATAAAGGGATATTTGGGTTGAGTGGATCCTTGTACTAGGAGTACCTGCTTGAAGGTGGTGTGAGGGAATGAAGGAGTGTGGAAAGCCTTGGTAGAGGTTGATTGTTGCAGTACAGTGGTGAGAGTCCACTGGTGGCTGGGCCTAGAGTCTCTCTAGGCATGTAGTGTATTCTTATTTAGTCTGATTTCAGTGATGGGTGCCCGTTAGAGGCTTATTGTTGGTGGGCCAAGCGCCGTGATGTCCACCATTTGGTCTGCTTTACCAGATCTTGAGAGTTGCCATCTTGCCGGTAGTGGTGATGATTCTTTTAAATAATTATAAATGTAATTTTATTTTCATAAAATACAAGTAAACAAATGAATTGTTTGGGAGGAACTGAAACAATTATCTAATGTTTAGGAGGACAATTTAGAAACAATTAGCAATAAGTCTTATTAAATGATTTTATAAAACCTCGGTGTTGCAGATGAAGAAATATCCATTTCATTAATTAAAAGTCATCATTTGAAAAAAAAATGTTTATAACGCACACTTTAAACAAAATAAAATCAATTGAAATCGACTGGACCCTATAAATATTTAAATTGTAATACATAATTTCCCAATTACTTTTACTGGCTGATTTAAATATCGAGTAAAAAAAATTGAATAGTGGATATCAAAAAATCTTTAGATGTAATGTATCAAATGAACTTATCGAAACTTCCAAGTTCTTTATTGTGCAATTATTACAATCTGCCTTTTATAAGGCAATAATAATACAGATAAATGATCTCATTCATACCATATTTACAGTTCATCATTCACTCGCTCATTCATACAATAGGACATGATTGGAGAAACTGGCCATTGCCAGGACTCCCACTGTCACGCGATTATAGCAGGTCATGAGGCCACTGCCGTTTCAGTCTCCGAGGAGGATTATAGGGAGGAATCGAAACTTCCAGATCAGAAATATTTTGATTTTTAAATTATAATCACAAAAATTTTATGCTATCCCAGACATTTTTTCCTATAATTTTCGGATGAAAATAAAACTAAATCCAACCCCATCATATTATACTAAGAATCATAAGGACCATAACGTCCTGATTAATATATGCATTATGTGTTGCTATGAAATGAAACCGTATGTCTCTCCACAGTGCTATTTATTTCTCCCCAAAATCTCTGCATACATCGTTTGAAAGCCAACCCCCAATTGTTGCCACCAGATTGAACCTTGGAGAAAAATATCATAGTCAGTCGAAAACGTTTGGATAGAAATGAAGAATGCTGTAAAGCGACCGAAGGAGTTTTATTTCTTAATATAACACTACATACCATCAATACTAAGTGTAAGGTCTTTCGTGGACTTATAAACATTCATTATTTATTATAATATATTAGTCAATAAAGTTCAAATAGGATCCCTTAAAAAAGTTAAACAAGAGTTAACGAAGCCCTTAATTGTGTAGATCCGCAATATTTTAACAGAATGAAGAAGAGCGGGCACTCCTGAATGAAAGCATAGCCACTCCTTTCGTTCTCAGCAATAACCAGTATTTTTACGAGATGATGGTTGAAGAGACTAGAGAAGTACGGTCAGGGATTGATACACAGTCACCGAGCTAAGGACTAGGCCCGTATAGGAAACGGAAGGGCACTTGTAGCTGTCCTTGCTTCTAATGGCCCAACCACATCGGACAATGGCTATCGATCTTCCTTCCCTAGTTTGTTATAGCAGTCTCGGGAGTGTCCGGCAGTGGGCTAATTCGGGAACCGTGGTCGATGCGAGATGTTAGTATCCTGGTATTTGACCGTTCGTGGTAATTTCAGAAAAAATCACACAAGTTATAACATCGAGGTAGCTCAAACCCTCCGAACATTTCTTATGCAAATCAGGAAGAAATGGCCCAAACTTCGACTTTTTCTCTATGAATTACCTTTATTGATCAGAAAAAGACAAATTTACCTTGAAGTTTCATAAATTTAGTAAATATAACAGCGAAAATTACTTAGGGGGAAATCGCACTTGCATCAATTACATATGCATAAATACTCCACTCTCAGAACTAGAATTTAAATATCTCATTCTTTGGAATAAGAGATAACATTTTGTGAAAATAACCTAAATTTATAAGAAAACATACTAAAATCACAAACTATGTTTACACCCCAATCTCGCAATCTCTCCTCAATAAATTCCAGAATGTCAATTTTCATCGCTTCTTATGTTGGCAGGGAAATTACAGTTTTCACAAACTTCTTCCATGAGGTGAAGTTACATTAATTAGCTCTGCCACTTTTAGCAGAATAATTTTGTTTTTATGTCTTGGTTTCTAGGACAAATAGTGCATATCTTCTTATATTTGTTTAAATACTGGACCGTGGGCCGAAAAACTTCTGAAAGAGCTGGCTTGGAGTGGTTGGCTGCTGTCATTCTTATTTACCATGATAGCCTGTGTTGTGGCCACCTCTTAATTACAAATAATTATAAGTAACTCTCTTCTCGATCAGATCATTTTTTCCATATGTTTAATAAATAAAGATTATGACGCCAGTGAGTGTGGGAGGAGGGACTGAAGTAGTGGGGGAGCAGCCGTAGGTGGGGACTTACCCCCACCCTACTGGCTGGCCTCCTATATAAGCTTTGGCCTCAGACCAAATTAACATAACGAATCGGACCTTCACTTGGAACATTACTCTCTCCTCTCTCTCTACACTGGCGCCTGCTGCTCTACTCAAAACCATGGACTTCTCATTCAACTACCTCTGCATCTCTCTCCTAACCTTGCTATGTTTTAGTCCGGCGTCGTCAAACCTCACACCTTCCTAGTAGGAATCTCTGCCTTCGTCTCGCTAAAACTAGCACCTCCTTGGGAGAGACCTCTCCCTCGCGGACGACGGTTGCCGTGGTTAGAGGTTTTAGTGATCCTAGCCCGCGGTGGGTGTCTCCTCACCACTTTGGGGACACACAGGTATAAACTGAGCCCCCTAGTGACAACCCGACAGCCTGGATCAAAATGCTCTAAATAATAGATCTCTTAGCATTACGATCATCAAACTTTCCATCTTCTAGGTAAGAGCTACTAGCAGTGGATTAATTTGGGAGCCGTGGCCGAGGCCAGAGGTTATTATTCTCTTTTTTAACCCTTAGTTCGTAATTTAAGGAAAAATCACACAAGTGGTAATATCGGGGTATCTCAAACCCTCCAAACGCCGTTGTCGGGTCGTCACGAGGGGGGTGCCTAGTTACCCTAGCCCTGGTGACGAAGTGAGGGTTGATCAAGTTTATCACCTGGACAATCGTTTCATGATGGTGTTACTATCTGACTCCATTTTTTGAGGTATGTGCCCCGATAATGCACTATATTCAGGAGAAGAGGTATAGGGTAGGTGGTGTAGGTAGTTTGTGTGGTCTTGGAATGACCACGAATTTACACTTGGTATCTGAGAGTAGGCGAAATCCGTATGGATTTCAAAAGCGAGTGTGAACCGGAGAACGGTAGACTGAATTACCGTGGGGAACACTGCTTGGTAAGCTTGCTGGGCCACGACAACCGTTGTCCACTTGGGAGAGGTCTCTCCCTAGGAGGTGCTAGATTTAGTGAGACGAAGGCGACGAGAGATTCCCACTAGGAAGGTGTGAGGTCTGACTACGCCGGACTAAAAAAACATAGCAAGGTGAGGAGAGAAAGATGCAGATATTTCCATAAAAAAGAAGCCAAGTTTCAGAGTTTAAAGCAGAGCAGCCACGAGTCAGTTAGTTGCCAGGAAAATCTTAAATACCCAGCTGGCTTCGTCAGTAGCCAATCAGCACTGTTTTTATTGTACTCAATGCCCGTTGAGTATGTGGTTTTCTTTGTTCTCTGACAAAGAGACGTGAGCTGGGTAAGGATCTCTTGGCGGGTTGGGTCGTTAGTACCTGCTACTGGCAGCTGGTGCCCCAGCTCATATAACTAATTGGCTCCTAGCTGCATGTTTATTGTTCACTATATTCACAAATATTTATATTTTGGTAATGTTTTTTACATTTGTTTACAATACGTATATATACAATAGAGTATAGGGTGATTTATCTTATGTAGTAAGGGGTCGCTGCAAGGTGTCAAAAACTCAAAACGTCCCGATTCATTGATGGAGATGTCTTCATAGCAGTGTTTTTGCTCCATTGATCTTGTCCTTATCGAACATAAACTTGTTACGTTGATTTGCTAAAGCTGGATCTGAGCTTATATGACCTTCCAGCTGATGTATCGTCAACACCTGGTCTGCAGACCACTGCTACAACAGTGTCACGTCTTAACTCCACTTGAAACTCTTCACCTAATTCCATCGTCTGTACCTTTCATAGCCCCCCCCACTTTCCCTGACGATAAATGATCAAACTGCCACAACTGCAATAATTTTTGAAACAGGGTGAACTCAAAAGAAGGTACTGAGGATTTAAAATTCGAGGAATCGCTCGATCAAAAATGATGGCAATTATAAGAAAGGGGATCATACCCCAAGTTACTAAATAAGGGTTAAGTGTGGTTGCTCTGGTTCAATTTCTGGCTCCACAATAAGCTTCAGACAAATTAGCGGTCTCGGTCAAATCACCCTACGGCCAAGGGTTCACATCTCAAATGAAATTCAACACCTACTGTCAAATTCAAACGGTATGCATTCACTTTGCCACTCATATACATACCCCTACATCTCCCAAAGTGAATACTAAAGTGAGGCCCATCCCTTTACATTTAATTTTCTAACCTTAGTAATCCGATTTCGGTTTTCTTTTAAAACCTCCTTAAAACTCAGCTCTGATGGACTACAAGGAATTGATTGAAACCTTTGTATATATTTTTGTTTTCAATAAATAAATAAACAAGGGTTTTCAAATAAAAAGGAAATACTTGGATTTATTAGCAACAAATGAAAATGACAAAAATGGTTGTCAATAGGAACACGATTTTATTCATTTACCCCATTTTCCCTAGCGGGTCATTTTTAGTATTGGTATTAAAAGTACAATTTCTAGAATTTGGCCACAAACTCATCTCTTCATTGTGATCTCCATGTGCTAGCTGACTTCAGTTTATATCCTTATACCCTTTAGATTTTCCAAATTCCATAATACATTATCTACACATTTAAATACTCTTGACAACGCCCCCCCCCTTATTTAATAGCAACCGTCCTTTTTGCTAAAACCTTAGTCTCATTGCAAACTATTGTAAATATATATGTAATTAATGGGGTCCTGGAACTGGCCACTATCCCCACTCATGCCCTGAGCGTCAGTGGTTCTCTCGTCTTGGCATCATCGTGAACTCAGTGGAAAGAGAGAAAGAGGGAGGTACCACGCTGCTTCCGCGCCTTCCATCATATTGCTGTGTGAATCGCCTTGAGCTCCTAAACAGAATACGTGTATATATATATATATGTTGCATAAATGTTGGACCGAAATATAAATAAATTGTTTCATCCCAATTAATGTCACCATCCAAGCAAATATTCAAAGAAAGATCTTATAAACAAAAAATAATTTACTAATTCAATTGAACCAATAATTTTTATGTTTTGTTTTTTTTCTTAGCTCTCAAACTTATAAAATAGGATGTGGGAAAATTATTTTGGGCTAATGAGTGCCTTTCACTAAGGGGAGTCCCCCATTTGAAGGATGTATGAGAAGGATATAAGGAGGGGAATGCCTAAAGGAGGCGGGTGGAATCAGGAAGGTAGTGAGAGTCTACCGAGGGTGTTATGTCTGTTATAAACATAGGTCAATGTTTTATAGAGGTTTAGTTATCTTGGAATATAATAATATCATATGCTTATTATTAAAATATACAATTAATATATATATACGTAATATAAATATAAAATAGTTTACAACCAATAGTGTGCTGGGTTGCCACCAATAAACTGTTCTTGTGTTGTATTACTGTGTATAATGGTATTATATATTGTGTTTTTACTGCCGTTGATATTGCTTGCGGCAAGCCCTTCGTTTACTGTAATATTTTCAAAAGTGTAGTATACGCGATATTCATTTATGTGAACACAAAAAAATGATTTGGTTTGGATTGATTTTGCACAGCAAAGTGATTTTCAATCTTGGTAAAAAATTATTGAAAATATTTTAGTTCCTTATTTTACTCATCTTAAATTAGCATCTTTATTATCCTTAGATTAGCAAATTTATTAAAAATAAATGTTTTGTGGTAATGAAATATGTTTTCTAGCTAGATATTGTGCTTTGAGCTTCATAAATACATTTAAAAACGATACAAATTCTAAATCCCTGCCCTCCAACGCAAGAAAAATTGCTTAGTTCCACACTTATACCATCCATATTATTATATAACACCATATTGTGGTGTTATAATGTATTTAACGATGGCTGGTGGTTTAAGGTTTTGATTATAATATGTTTAATAATAACGGTTAATTTATTTCAGCATTAATGATTATTGGCTTAGTATACTATAGTTTATTTGATAATGTTCTAGTGCGATCATTATCCTAAACAAAATAGTGCATGTTTCTATGATAAATTTACCGTCGGCAAGTGCTTCAGCTCTATTGATAAGACTCGCTGTAATAATACTTAGTATTTTGGAAGATATGAATTATAATAGGTTTAATTATAATGGTTTAATTGTGTTATCACTAATTGTACTTCAAACAATTCATTGCTATAAATGCCAATTATATATACAAACAATCTACCTCGCACTATCAGTTCGTCCAATTGTAGATACAAATCTCCTTCATATCTAAAATATTTACATTTATCAATATTACTATGCATAATTGCTCTAAATTTGATTCTCTCAATAAGTAATTCGTCAATTTTATCTCAATCATCTTTTAAAATAGGCTTTCTCCTACTTCATTAAATAATCATTTGACATACAAAACAATCTCAAAAAATATTCAAGATATGATAACTACATTATATCGACTTAGTGTAAAAAATAAAATTTTGAATTTTAATAAAACAACAGTCAACAAAAGCCAATTCAAAAGTTTAATATCACAATTACTATACAAATAACATTAAATAATTTCCCATTAATAAATTTACTAAAGGACTACATGATAATTGAAAAACATAATTATGGAACCATTTCCTAATGAATTACCTGTCAAGAGATTGACAAGTTTAATTATGTTTAGGTTAGTTTTGTTATAGAATATTGCACAACATGTCAGACATGTTTATGTTTGGGATTTCGTTTTCAGTTACAATTGTATAAAAATTAATGGACATTCAATGTTAAATAGTTTTTTTTTATTCCTTCCCTGACATGCACCCAGGTTTTCGTTTAGGGGCTAAATGGTCGTAAAGAGTGGTTTAGTGTACTCAAAATAAAAGCAATTGTAAGAAAATTCAAAATAAATATATTTACTTATTTAGAGTATCTAGGGTATAAAATATAAACAAAAAAGAAACTAGAGAAAAAATCAGAAGAAATGTGAGCCAGACATCCAAAAATCTGAGGCAGACTGGTTATTTAAACAGAATTTAATAGGAAGTTTTCCGAAAACTAATTAAGTTAATTGGATCAAAGTCGAAAATTACTTGAGAGGTAAAACAGATTGACAATGTTATAGAGCGCTATGTTGTATGTGTATGTACAACATGTGTTGATGTTGTATGTCACTGGGCAGAGAAAATAAGGCACACAATACAACAATAAAATATTGGATAAAATAATATGTATTTTGATTATGGTTAGTAAATTAAATGGATAACATGATTAATATGTTCTGGCTGCATAATTCTGCATTCAAATTAAAGTGTTTTACTACTGTTCATGTCACATCCAAACCTTGTTATTTATTTCATTTATCTTAGCATTTTCTTAAGCATAACAAACTAATAATAAAGAAATTCCAAAAATTAACACATTGGAAATTCCTGTGCAAAGAATCGCAAAATTCTTCTTGGAATAATAAGAGATTTGCCACATGATAGAGTTGGTGTGTCCGTATGGGAGGGGTCTAAACTTTTCTAATAAGACCGAACTAGCTTAAAATTAGAATTTCGAATTTCCATTGGCATCCAAAACTTTGGAAGGCTAAGCAACCGTAAAAATACTTACATACTTATACCAAGCTAGGGGAAAGTTTAAAGATAGATCATTTTATTAAATATTACTAATCGGGAAATTGTGAATTTGCTAACGGAACCATAATATTTCTAAACATTTATGGGGTTTTAATCAAAGAGCCTCTTAAAATATATTTAAGTAAATATATTGAGCTCATCATACATCTTAATAGTTTGATGGTGATGGATAGCTCATGAATATAATAAAAATTTGTCTGCCCACTAATAGTTAGTCAAAACAATGCGGAGACACAAAGTTGTTTTATTATATATATTATTACGTTCTTCAAATAAATTAGTTTTATTGTTAACTTTAAATTTATTTTATTTACTATTTACTATTAGGCTCTATTAACAAAAATAAATCTGGCAAAAAGATGAATTTAATTACAAAAAAAAAACTTATATTAATTATATATAAATACTTGTTTACAATTTTGCTTCTTCTTCTTCTTTTATCCTCATCAATTATTTTTAAACCAAATCAATTCTTTTTCTTTTCTTGCAATGGCTCTTCTTGGTTCTGCCAAGTCCAATACCACTAACCAAAAGAAATTTTAAATTCTTTCTGACACACAATTTACAGCTAACATGTATCACGGGCCGATCCCAAAACCAGAGTGAGAATGATTCTGTGTTCTCCTCACAAAACAACAACTACATTATAACTGGCTAAAACTAGAGAGTAATTCTGTGTGTGTTCATCATGATACAACCACAACTATACTATCTTTTGTTTTTTTCATCCACTCTCAATTGTTTTTATTTTGCCTTCTTGATAAGTTGGATTAAATATTATATGAAAACCCCACAATATCTAATATCACAACAATATAAATATAATAAAATAGCTTTGTGACTCCACATAAATATATATGTATTTATATACGCTTCTAAAATTAGTACATTATATTATGAAACTGGCTTGCCGGCACGAAACATTTAACTTTAAAAATCCCAAACAAACTAACAGGCTATGTACTTGACGTATAGAATTTAGATTTTTTTTTCCCGCACCCCTTGGTTCAAAATTAATATATGTTACAAAATATAGATTCAAATCTATTTACAATTGCTTCATTATATTTCTTGTAGGTTGGCTACATTTTATACAAATTCTGTTTTCTACAAATAGTGATCTGCATTGTGCAAAAGTAAAATGATGTACATTATACATTAATGGACTGAAATTATTAAAAGGGGCTCACCTTCTTTATTATAGAATTTATAACATATAATCAAACAATATAATCATATAGTGTGATCATATATTACCAGAAGAATACAGAGGAGACAAAAGAAAACTAGTTTGTTTTTTTTTCATCTCACTACCCAATGTTCCTTTAAAAATTATGTTCAATTAGATTCTTTATTGTTTGTACAAGCAGGATTTACGTAAATTATTAGATATTTAGGCTCAAACATATAGATATTAATAAAGAGGCTCAATCAAAATTAATTAATAAAGATTATAATACTTACTCGAAAACCGCTGCTTAACCTAGAGTGTAGTATATTACAAACAGAATGAATGAATAACATTATCAATTATCTCTCTAGAAAAAGGAATACAAATACGTTTATCATTAATTATGGTGACATCAAGGGAGAGAAAAAAAAGGAGTTGGTGGCCTGGGAGGATTAAAAAAAAACTGACATGGATAGCCGTTTAACTGTGTTGAATCTTTCATTACTTCTAAATTGCCATTCCCGAATTTTTAGCATTCTAGCTAGTATTCTGCGGGCTGTAGCCGGACTGCTAGTTAATCATTCTTAGAGTAATTCATTTTTTTCTCATCGTTTCAAAAAGTTTGCTTTTAAAGTAATTTACTGATTTTAGTAAATTTTTAGGGGTAAAAACAGCTCAGACAATAGCCTAATAAGGTCCATTTTTAATAAGAAAAAAGAGTTCCTAGGTTTTCTTCAACTCATTTATCAATATTATCAAGTACCTTTATCAATTATTAATATTATCAACATCTACCAGGTCAATACAATTGTGTTCAATAAATGTCGTGAGAATTTTATAAAAATATATATTTTTATAATTATTAAAAAACATTAAAACCAACTTTAAAAACAATAGCAAGTAAAGTGAAAAATTCTTTGGTTAGTAAAATATTGCACGGAATCAACTCCGTAAATGTTTAAAAGAATTTAGTTACCTCATTAATTAATTGATCGAATTGGATATAAAATTGAATGTAAAATGGGAAAAGTTAAATTATATATCTTATCCTAAAGCCATGTGATCTGTTACTTGATTTCCATTTTTCACTTTCTCGTCTGGTGAGCACGGTAGCACCGGCGCACAGTGGGTCAACGTCCAAATTTAAATGAGTAAAAACATTTTACTCTACGATTTGATTGTTCTGGTTATGATGAATAATATTTTGTTGTTTAAAATTACGTATTGTTTGATAACTTAAAACTTAGAGGATATTTATATTAAAAAACTTAAGCATGGAATAAAATATGTATTGAAAAATAAAAAATAGTTATAACCAGAACATTATTTACACAATTTAACCCAGCATAAATTAAATAATACAATTTACTTATAATTTAGATTACAGAAATAAACAACATAATTACATTAATTAATGACAACCAGACGAATCACCAGCGTCACACGGATGAACTTCAATTGCTACCTGATCTGTTGGTATTGAAGTTGGGACAATTAAATTCAGAACTTCCACCGTTAATTTCTCGGTTCTCTCTCCAGGCACTTCTCTGAGTGAGTTGATTACAGGATCCAACGTTATCAAAAGCATATTCTGCACACCCGTATTCGTGAAGATTCCATTTTCGAAAGAGAGCAAACACGATCTGAAAACATAAATTATAAAAGAACTGGGATTGATTAGGTATTCAATTATACATCAATGCACTACATAATATTTGTCACTGTACAGTTTTTATGAATTTAGTCTGGATACGTGTGGATGAAAAAAATTTGTATACGTTGAAAAATCAAAAACGAAAAAAATCAAATGTTAAATACAAAAATAAAATACCTTCTGAAATAAAATTCATCTGAAAAAAGTAATATTCTTCACTTCAACCGCTCATGACTCATCGCTTCGGAATGTTTGCCATAAATTTTAACTTGAATTGTGACCTATGAGGGGGGGGGGTTATCATTGTCGCATGGTCCTCAATTAATTGATTCTTATAATTATTTGATAATCAGGCACATTCTCATTAAGTTTAATCATAATATTTAATAATGGAATAAATGTGTTTTTTTTTTTCTAAGCTCTCTAGTTAGAAATTCAGGATGAGGTAAAAATATAGAATATTTAGGTTAATCAGATCCTTATACTAGGAGTACCTGCTTGAAGGTGGTGTGAGAGGATTAAGGGGTGTGGGAAGCCTCGGAGGAGGTCGGTTGTTTCGGTACAGTGGTGAGAGTCCACTGGTGGCTGGGCCTAGAGTCTCTCTAGGCATGTAGTGTATTCTTATTTAGTCTGATTTCAGTGATGGGTTTCCCTTAGAGGCTTGTTATCGGTGGGCCTAGTGCCATGATGTCCACCATTTCCTCTGCTTTACTCGATCTTGTGAGTTGCCATCGTGCCGGTAGCGGTGGTGGTGTCATGTCTTTGAATAGAGGGTTTAGACTGTGTTTCATCGAGTCGAAGAACTTGATGTGTCTTCTTTTGATGACGTTGGTGATGGTGCGGAGCTCGAACTTTTCGTGCATGTCGGAATCCTTCATTTCACGAAAGGGGGTATGCCAGAGTGCCGTTCGCAGGATCTTGTTCTGGAAGCTCTGGAGTCATGGAGTTATGGTGCTGGCATGTAGGAATCTAAAGAGTGGTGTCCAAAATAGTAGAGCTGGCCTCAGGACGCTCTTGTATATTAAGAGTTTCAGTCGAAGGGATATGGCCTGGCTTGTGATGAGATGCTGGAGAGAGTAGTAAGTTCTGCGTACTCGTTTCAATTTCATTTGCAAATGTGTATAATTTATAATTGTATTTTTTGTCCCTTATACTGTTGAACAGTGTGAGGAGCATCTTAAGCTTCGGTGACGTGTGTGATATGAATATGTGATATGTTCTATTGATGTTTAAAGTTGATTAGTTTTTTACTATTAAACAAGTTAACAATAGAAATAAAAGTTAATTAGAAAATTAAATGAATAAATAAATAATTATAATGATATTTGATTTCTTTTAAGCCACTTTGCTTAGGCACCTTATTTTGACAGTTGTAATTTCACTTCAATGTTTTTGCTTATACTCGTATGTATCTGTTATAGGTGTACACGAGAAAGGAATAACACACTGCCAAACAAAATATTTAGAGTATAGATTTCCAGTATGAAACTCTTCGTCGTCTGTTCAACTGTTTTTTTTGGTTTACCATCAGCTTTTCCGTCTTCGTATCTTTGAATTTATTGTTTAATTAAATTAATAAAAAATCATAAAATGAAGAATTGAATATAAAAATTAAAAAGTGAATTAATTTGTACCAGTACACCGTTTTACAGAGTCCGTTTTTTGTGGTTCTCCCCATCGAATTATTGTACAAAAAAACATGGTTACTTAGGCAATGTTTTTTCATTTGTTACTACCGACCGTCAGAGGAAATGGAATTTGTTATCGTTAAAAAATAAATAAATCAGTTCAGGGACTTGTGACCTGGATATTTAAAAAAAAAAAAATTCAACTTTGCTTTGGAAATAAATACATTTACTACCGGGAATCGAACAAGGGACATGAACTATATTTGATGTATTTTTTTACACCAATTTTGACTATTTTTGGCTACCGACCTATTTACTATTCATTATTCTCATTAATAGACTGGAAAAAAATTGTACCAATTACATGCTTCATTGTTTACCATGGTTTACCACTCTCAACCCATTATAGGTAGACTACAGCAAATCATGGATCGCTTTGCTTCTTTTGAATCACGTTGAGGATATTTCCACATCCCAGAGTTATGGTTTTATCCCAGGAATAACTCTAGAAGAATAGAGTATATTTTTCACTTATAGCATACATTAGCTTTTTGTTATGTTAATGTGTACGCATGATGACGTTAAAATGAAATGAATGAAACAGTTGAACCTCTAATTATTTATCGTGATCTGCTGTAAATGCGTGACACTGGGAGCCCTGGCAATGGCCAGTTTCTCCTATCATGCTCTGGGCATATGTGGCTCTCGCGCTCTTCGGCATCCTTCATGGATCATGGCTCGTACCCGGTGACGCGACTGACGGAGGAGCGTGGGGGACTTCCCAAGACTCCACGTCCTCTTTCGCACGCGAGGGAGGTGACAAACATGTGGACTTGGGAGGCCTCTGGGCTGTTTGTAAACATTGTATGAATGAGCGAGTGAATGATGAATTGTAAATGTTCTATGAATGAGAGCATTTATCTCAATTACTTATAGCCTAATAAGGAAGTTTGTAATTTTATCACAATAAAGAATATTATTATTATTTAAAAAAAAAAAATAAATTCTGTTTTGGAGCTAACAGAATTATTGACTACCACTTAGGACATATTAAGTGTTTTATCAAGTTGTTATCGTTATTTTGTAAACATAAGAAACTATTGTGTTTATTCAAATTTAAATTAGCGTTGAACTAAGGGGGGATGAAGTTAACAACCGTGATGATGTAAGGCTCATAGAAACAATTTCCCCCACATTTAACTTTATTTTATTTTTTTAGTTTAGAACTCACTCAACTGTCTGCCTCCGTTACCATACATGCAGACAATTTTCTTACATGAAATAGGTACAAAAGTAGTAATTATATTTTGATTACAAATAAACTACCCTGAAAAGGACAATAACTTTTATTTCTGATCTGGTTTGTGGTGTTTGTGTACTTACGTTAAAGCGGAACACTAAGAGAAGATTACAACACTGCTGTACAGTATTGTCTTCCTGAAATAATTTTGAATGCACCGTGAGTAGCTTAAACTCTGGGAAGAGGGCAATCTCATTTGATTCTTGGTGTTAATATTCAAGGCGCAACCTAATTTACATTATTTTCTACTTTTGCAGTTGTTTTCCCCCCTCCCCCACCCCCTGCTCGAAACCATTGTCTGTTTTGTGTGAGCTTGCAGTTCATTCTTGTTGAGTAACCGGCCCAGTCAAGTCTAATCTGGATTAAATAAAATAATAGGTACTGTTTTTGTTGAAATCGCTACTGGGATTCAATTAAGATAACGACAGTAAATATAAGATCATATACAATAGTAAATAATGAATAAAAGCATTACATAACTTGAGTCCCTCAAGTTTTTCAGTTCTTTTTTTGTAGCCTTTATTTTATTACACAATAAATAAGTTAAGTATTAACGTATATTTTTGAAGTTTGCCTTCTGAGTTATATATTTCCCATATATTTTGAAGAATTAGTAAATATTTATATTTTATGTTAATTGTGAATTTGTATGTTCGATTTTTTTTCTAATTCGACGGGTTAAAACTTAACATTAAGGGAAATTTAACAAGGGGCTAGGGACGTTTATGAAGAATATAAGATCCAGTTTATTCGAAGAAGTAACCGGATAAGAGGGATTAACTGGTCGAATGTAAAAAGTTTGTTTTCGAACTTCCTGTATGTAGTTTATATATATTGAGGCTGGAGTACGCCAAAGAATCAGGGAACTATGTTTCCCCCACTTTCACATTTTTGAATGAAGCTCAAACAAAGCGAGCCACTATTACTGTTAAATAGACGCCCCAGTGAGAGAACCGCTGATACTAATAGTGCAAGTTGAACTGGAGCTTGACCTAGTGCAATATGTATATTAGTAATTGAAAACTGCAGTGAGTGATTAGTTAGTAATATACCAACCGTTCCCAATTAATGTATGTAAATATCATGTTATATTTAGAGCCAATTAATTTCAATATTCTAGGTATTATCAACGAGTAATATTTTGTTTAGAGTAATTAGAATATTTTCACATTGAAATTATCTGTTGGTAGATAGTGATGAACAAATCTATCATGCATATTACCAAGTGTTGTTGGGTTCTTCTTAAGGATCTTTTATTTATAATTAAATTGAATGGTTCATGGTTCTTTATATATTATAGTATGAATGAGAACATTTATCAAAATTACTTTTTGCCCAATATGGCAGATTGTAGTTTTGTCACAATAAAGAAGTTAAATATATATTATTTGTTTTATATTGGGTTTTTTTTTCTAAAGAACATCTTTTCATATTAATATTATATCATGCAAGCAACTGGACTAAGTAAAGGGCATGATTACATTTTCTAACTATCATTAAGGATATTAAATAAAAGCTTTTTTATCTACCTCCCACGATATACATTTGTTTTTTACTTTTATGTATTGATATATATTTTCTGGCGATTGTTATAGTTGGATTTGATTTTCAGATACGATTCTTAATGAACAACATCCTTCAAATGGGGGACTCCCCTTAGTGAAAGGCACTCATTAGCCCAAAATAATTTTTCTTTATTTTTCCCACATCGTATTTTTATAAGCTTGAGAGCTAAGAAAAAAAAAAAAAAAATAGTTGGATTTAATCTAATATTTGATTCGAAAATGAGACATTTTACATAAGGACCAGCATAACATTTTGCAGACCCATAAATACCACAGTTTCCCTAATAATAATATTGACAGAATAATTAACAATATGAGTAATTTTTTTTTAAATAATGACTTCATAAAAAATGTAAATCCCTGATTGCAATTAGAGTTGAACTTCAACTGCCACAGAAATAATAAGAAAGCACAAACATGGATGTTTTTTTGTTCATTTTTTTAGGGGGGGGGGGCTTGATTTATTTTGTCGTAAAACCCTCAGGTCATTAACGCTGATTTTCGTTTATTCAAACTCATATTATGGAGCTTACTGATGACAGTCCTAAATAGTGCAAGGACGAGAAAAGCGCCCAGACTCCTAGCAAACGTCTGGGGCTCAGGAGCTACCCCAGTCCCACATGTGAGGTGGTGAATATTCTTTTATAGGACACGAGGTCTGATCGAAGGATGTTGATAAACACTATGTATTAATCTAGCTTAAATAGACCAAGAATATTCACCAATGTTTACATTTTCATATGCATGGAACAGTATAAATCCTTGCAGTACCTCTGGGCTAACACGCTACTTGAGACCAGCGATGCCTCCACCGCCCCAGGCAACTGCCCAAGGGTACTCAGGACCGTCCCAATCATCCTGCACTCCCAGAAGCAAAAGCTTTTTTAACGTTTAATTACCATATGTGTACAACTCGGTTTCGGGAAGCAAGCTAAGGATAATTATTTGAAGGAAAAGAATAATAGTAATTAGTAATATATGTAAGGTATTCGTGATGTTAAATATTACATATTGCGGAGTAAATTACTTTAGGAGAAAAATTGCATGATGGTGTTAGAGTTGGTTTGTCCTGTTTAATGCTGCTGGCAATCTCCATGGGATTTATCGTCTATTTAAAACAGATCTGTAAAAGCTACCTTGAATGCATGAAGGATGGTTAAATCCGTTGAATTTTTTGCATTTTGTGAATACTTCACGGGTAATAATATAACCATGTGTGAGTCTACAACGTGCTATTCTAAGGCGAGTAAGTGCTACTTCTTCTCGATGGCTGTCATGCCAAACTCCGTGGATTGACGTATGATACTGATGATGATGATACTTGGGGGGTACTCATCCCACATTGACTGTCATCGATGTGTGGATATGTCTTGGTAAACGAAAGGTGGGAAAAACTACCAATCCCTATTAAACATATTTTAATTTTAATTAATTTCCACACTATACAAAATATTAGAAGAGCTGAATGCTACATAATTAGGTGGTCAGAGCTGTCACCTAGCCGTCATAAAGCCCTTCGGAGCTGGGTTTCACATTGTCTATGTGATTGGCGGCTAGTGCTCAATTAATTCAATATTTCGTGGCATTGAATTTCTAACTCTAAATCTGGTGTCAGATTATGTGTATTTCACTTCTAAATTGGGCCTTGGAACGGCCTGCCCAATAATTTTGAAAAAACGACTCTTGTTGGCTTTCACTCTTCACATAAAGAGAGCAGAACAGACATCGCAAACGGGCAGTTATCCGAAAAATTCTTAACTTGGTCTGTAGACCGATTAGTTTGTACCGGAAATTTGTCCTTAGTAGTTAGACTGTGTCTTCAAATTCGCTTATTTATTCACAAGAAAATATTTGCCATACCTCCAATCTCAGAAATAGCCCTCCCAAAATATGTAAAACTTATCGCACTTTCGATTTTTTTTTCGGTTGAGTTATCGCTCGTTTTCCTTAGGAATTCCTTCCTACGAAGACTAATCGTAACATTTATTACTTATTCCTTCTTTGTAACTTTTTCAATGAGTTTATCTAGCTTTAAGGGTTAGCATTTATCGAAAACAGCATTTAAGACTATTACGAAGATTGTAAGACTATTACTAATTATTGGACAAACAAAAAAAAAATTTAGCAGTATGTTCTTCTGTCCCTGTTTTCTTTAGAAACTGAATTTGATTAGTAGAAGCAGGTTTGTTGTTTTATTTTTATATGCAGTCAGGTAGAGTACCCGAATACGATCCCTTATCCGAACACCGGGGCCTCCCTGAAACCGGATGAGATCTCGATGGCACAAAAGGTCCACGTACCAAACTAGAAAATTTTCATTTCTTCTATATAAAAAAAACAATTGAAATGACGTTGAATGTTTGAAATGAATTACAAATAATCAAATGAAGAATTAAAAAACCAATATAATATGTCAATTAATTAGAAAACAAGTTGTTAATAAATAAAAATATACATTTACGTATACTGATGTCCTTCCAAATTACTTCAAAGGCTATAACACAAATATTACTGCTCAGACATACTGTGCGGGGTCCCTCTCAGGCTACATCATGACTTATTTATATAGAAAAAAATGAAACTAACAATGTGTACGTGAATCAATGTGAACCACTTAATATTTTAGAAATATATTGCGAATCTATTGTATCATGTTCTTAATGTACATAAAAAATAATAATATTTTTATTATAAATTATTATAGAATAAAATATTGTACGTTTATTTATTGTGATATAATTACGATCTGCCTTCTGTCTAACTTCGTTTTTTTTTAAAGTTTCTACTTCTATCTAATTTTCTAAAAAATTTTGGAGAACTAATTAATATTGTTATGTTTCAGGTAAGGGGTTCTTCTGACGAGCTTCCACAATAAAGTAACAAAGTAACGTACATTTTAATCAATATATATATATATATATTTTAGAAAGTTAGGGTGACAGTAAATTTCAGGTATTAGCGAAATGGTGAACAATTAAAGAGGACTATCTGAATAATCACCTATCTATCCAAACGAAGCCCCAAGATACGGGTCTTCTTCATCAAGTTATGTACACGTTGCTCTCATAACATTCAGATGGAGATTTTAACATGCTTTTGTCGCCTATTCAACTACATCTTAGATGTCCTTAAATGAACATCAGATGCTTTTCGGAACATTTAAGTAATAATTAAAGTAATTAAGGAGGGCCTACTTTACAGAAGGTACCAGTTGATAGACTTTCCTCTGTTCAAAATTAGTGACGCTAATAATAATACAGTCCAGTAATAAATCCAATAATCAGAAGTTAGATGTATATTACAGTACAAATCTGACTAAGCTTTATAAGATCTTACAAAATAACTAATATAATAACGAAAATTAGGTGAAAAACAAACCTGGAAAAACTTATTTTATGATAATTGATGTCATAAAGATGACTTAGTTTATGACTGATTCACTTTGAATTTTAGTTTGAAGCTAAAATCAGCTCAGAAGCTATTTGAAATTAAAAGATTTGATTTTTCTACTTAACAAAGTTTTGATTTTTGACTATCACATCTTGGCTTAAAAATTATTACAATGCGTAAACTAAACACTAGATTTACCCAACAAAGTACTGCTAGACATTTTCTTATTCATTTTGTAATTTGGTGCCTTGTCTAGTACACTATTGGTTTGTAGTGTAATGGAAATTAAGAGTTTATATAGTTATATAGTTTATACGATAAAGTGCATGTAAATGATAAAATTATGTATAAATCTGTCAATCGTAAATGCAGAATAATTTTACTGATGTGAAAAATACGTTTCCATAACTGCACTATAAGTAGTAGTATCAGAACTGACGAGATGTGACACCATTGTCCAATTTGGTTACTTACACTAGACAATACAATACAAATACAATAGACAAACAATACAAATTGAAAACGTGAATTTAAAAGTTTCCACAAAGTTACACTTCTTCAATGGCACTCAAAATTGTTCGCTCTTACTTCAGGGTGACAAAAACATTATTTTTTCGAAGCAGGTTGATTTTAAGGGAAATTATGTTTAACCAGTAATATAACCTGTGCAGATACAAGTAGGTTGACCTTACACTTGTTGGGGGTTCCTATAGGCTGTAGTTATTCAATTGTTATTGGAACATTGAGTTATTCTCTATGTTTCCTAGCACTTTGTTCAGAGCTATCTAGAAAGTTGAAGTGTTGTTCCCTCAGCACAAGTAAGAATTTAATGTTTATTTTAGAGTGGTTATCAGACATAAGAAGCGACTAAACCTCTTTATAAACTTCCGTTATTTCCATGTTTCTGAGAGGTGTACAAATTCACATTTTTGTACTCCCCCGATACAGAAAGCGAGACTTTTGGATGTTCTTTTAGATAGCTTCTTAACTTCAGTTTCCACTCCACTCAGTGAGCCCTTGGTTATTTTCCCAAGAAGCCCCTGGCCACGGGGGTGTTATTACACTTACAGGATACATGTGAGAATTTGTGTATTTAAATTTTTTTATACCTATAGCTAATTTTCTTTCGATGTTTTATTTTTTATTAGAATTCAATCATGTTTTCGGTATTATCCATATTTTTGAGATTCTTTATTGCTTCTCTAAAAACCTTGAACCTTGAAATACATGTGACAATCGGTGTTTTCTTTTCCTTCTACGTGCCATTTTATATTATTGCAGTCTAATAAAAGTGTTATTAAAAGGTTTTTTTAATTCTTAATAATGAGTTATATCACTAATAATCAGTATAAATATTACTGCATACAATACAATACAATAATGTAATTAATATTTTGTTTGTTCATCAGCTCAGAAGCTATTTGAAATTAAAAGATTTGATTTTGTGCTCAATTATGAGGATAAAATACACACATATCAAAAATTAGAAATAATTTCATGTCAGCAGATTTAAACACTTATTAAATCATTTTTAGGTACTTACGCCACACTAATTTTCACGAGTGTTTCTCAATGAAGTTTCTCTAATTTCGTCGCTCTTATTTCGTTAATATACTTAAAAGATTTAAACAAACGTTTTATACATTATCACACATTGCATATTACAAGCTCTAATATCTCTCTAAAAAAGAAACTGTGCAAAAACAAACATTTATTGAAACAGATTTGCTCAAATGGACTAGAGCTGTAAGTATAGCCAAACCTGTAGACATCAAACAAATTAAAAGATTCCAATCCAAAGTCACCAATCATTCTAGATCACCAAATCGTCCCTTCACATTAATTTCAATGTACCAGAGTCCTTGATCTCGAGGTTATGAGAGTCCATGAAAACTTATCCGCACTTCAAATCGTATAGTGAACTTCTCGTTATGCAGTAACACTGATCCATACAAACCCTGGTGGTGGTGGCCTTCCGATCTATTGTAAGTATATAAGTAGGTCATAGGGTACTTACCGGCTTCAATCCCTACTCATGTGAGCCTCTGTGGCTCTTCTGCTGTCTTCATAGTCGGTGAGTGAGATGGGAAGGGAGGGGAAGTGAACTTGTTTGCCTCTCACTAGCTTTACAGGGGGAGTCCCTACGGGTATAGGGGCACCTGGGAAGAAATGTTTATATAAATAGTGCCAAATGTACATATTGTGTAAAATATATAAACGAGTTCTTAAATCACAATTAATAATGCTGTATAAGCAAATCGTAATTTTAGATTGAAAGCTCTTATAAAAGTTTTTTTTTATATTTGAGTACGGCTATGTTGTTCAACGCCATTTAATATGATATTTTCAAACTCACGGAGTCAATTCATTTGAGTATCAAAATTATTTTTCTTTCCAAATCAGTCCACATATATACCCGACGCCTTGCTTATAAAGCATTATTTCTTAGAATATCTTATAACTTATATTTCCGTTACATATTCTTGTGTGTTTTGCAACAATAAAAAAAAGCCCAGAACTTATATAATATATATCAGAACTAGACAAGTTAGTTTACCACAAAAACGCTTTTATCTTCCACGTTTTATGTATGGCCGGCCACAACTAACTAACCTTACCCTGTTGGCATAGGAAGATAAAAATCTGTGGTTTTTGACCTTTGGTAGCAGCCTAGAACGGTGGCTTGCTTAATTCGAGTTTTTTTTATTTATCTGAGTCCAAAACATTTTAGAAGGTGTGCTCCGACAGTGCGCTACGTTCATGAGAAGAGTTACAGGTTAGGTATTATAAGTAGTTTTTTTGGTAATGGAATGATTTCACTGAGTTCACACGGAGGGGAAGCAAAAACAAAAACCGAGTGTGAACCGGAAAGAGGCAGACTGTACAGACCACTGAGGGAAACGTGACTTTGTGCAAGCCTTCGTCTGCATGGGAGTGGTCCATGCATATCATTATTCTATTTCAAATCAAACAGCTACCTTACATCATATATGTATGATCTGACGGTTGTATGGGCATTTTGAGACTGAAGAAGATCGCTTTGTACCTCAATGGAAACAGAGCATCTTCCTTCGGGATTGGTCTAACAAAAAGATCTGCAAAAAAGGGCCATTAGCCTCAGAGACTGTGATAATGACTAACTCTGTCGGGGGTGAGGGGAGATAGCTGCTCCAGGGGATGGGAAGAAATAAGGAT
Organism: Acanthosoma haemorrhoidale; assembly: GCA_930367205.1. Taxonomy (NCBI): domain Eukaryota; kingdom Metazoa; phylum Arthropoda; class Insecta; order Hemiptera; family Acanthosomatidae; genus Acanthosoma; species Acanthosoma haemorrhoidale. Next base: position 62,817,760 of record OV884015.1, on the reverse strand, counting down.
ACAGCACTTTTTGGATTTGCATAGGGTCTTCCCTCTCACCTGGCATTACATCTCAGCCTACAACTGGTCGAGTTACACTAGTACTTTCACAGCTCTATCCCATTGATAGTAAGAATTTCCTACGATGTCTAGTATATTGAGAAGAACCCATTCTATACTGAATTTAATATTTATTTATGTCAATTTTATTTTTCTTAAATAATATTTTTCTCCTGTGAGTATAAGCACCTATATTCTGATCTTAAAATAAAATTGTATGATGGACCAATAAAAAAATAAGTAGTTAGGCAAAAATTTGTTGCTACCTGTGGTAATCGTTAGATAGAAGGATGTTTAAGGAGCAATTATGTGAGTATTCACTTTCCGTTAGTTTCAAGTGTTTTTCAAACGCTTTTGCCTCATAGTAGTGGCAATTTTTCGATTTTTTTTCAGGATTTCTGGTGTTAAATTTATTAATAATTATAAAAATTATTGTTATAAATATATAGGTTAATTTAATACACCTCTCAGAAACATGGAAATAACGGAAGTTTATAAAAAGATTTAGACGCTTCTTATGTCTGATAACCACTCTAAAATAAACATTAAACTCTTACTTGTGCTAAGGGAACAACACTTCAACTTTCTAGATAGCTCTGAACAAAGCGCCAGGAAACATAGAGAATAACTCAATGTTCCAATAACAATTGAATAACTACAACCTATAGGAACCCCCAACAAGTGTAAGGTTAACCTACTTGTATCTGCACAGGTTATATTACTGGTTAAACATAATTTCCCTTAAAATCAACCTGCTTCAAATAAATAATGTTTTTGTCACCCTGAAGTAAGAGCGAAGAATTTTGAGTGCCCTTGCAGAAGTGTAACTTTGTGGAAACTTTTAAATTCACGTTTTCAATTTGTATTGTTTGTCTATTGTATTTGTATTGTATCGTAAGTAATGAAGTTTACATTGGTGTCAGATCGCGTCAGTTCTGATACTACTACTTATAGCGCAGTTATGGAAACGTATTTTTCACATCAGTAAAATTATTTTGCATTTATGATTGACAGATTTATACATAATTTTATCATATACACGCACTTTATCGTATAAACTGTATAAACTCTTAATTTCCATTACACTACAAACCAATAGTGTACTAGACAAGGCACCAAATTACAAAATGAATAAGAACATGTCTAGCACTACTTTGTTGGGTAAATCTAGTGTTTAGTTTACGCATTGTAATAATTTTTAAGCCAAGATGTGATATAAAGAGTTTCAAGCTTGGTGAGCACCATAAAACCTGAACTTACTCCAATCGATAGGAGTACTGTTTTATTAGGTGGGCTTCTCAGAATCGGTACTTGGACAGCATTTATATCGGTTGTTTTTTATTGATCTATTTAAATGTGCAGTTGTTAAGTTTGAAAACTCTTAACAACGTTGAGATTGTAAAAAAGTTAAACCCTCTTTTATTCAATATTATACTACCCTATAAAAGTTCTATTAGTTTTATCTGGTTCTTGCTAGAGTTTTCCACATAAAAGTAGTTAAAATGGGATAGCAATTTTATCAATATTCTTTCTTAGATCTCCCCTTCTTCTTTCCAGTTTTGATGTTTGGCCGTCGTTGTCCCTTCTGTTTGCAAAGCCATCAAGCACGAATTAATCACGATCTATGAAGTTTGTTTTGCAGATCTTTCTTTGATGCTCATTCATAGCTAGTTTGAACAAATTCAATATACTGTCTTTCTCTTAACAGCTATGTCCATGTCCCAGACAGGGCTCCGTCATGGGTTCGCTCACTATTGAAGGGACCACTGGCTATTTCGTGGTGCGCGTATTCAACAACAATTTTTTTTTTCAACGATTTATTAAGATAAAATTACAGTCTGCCTTATTAGGCAATAAGTAATTGAGATAAATGTTATCATTCATACCATATTTACAATTCATCATTCACTGCCACATTCATACAATATTTACAATTCATCATTCACTGCCACATTCATACAATATTTACAAACAGCCCAGGGGCCCCCCAAGTCCACAAGGTTGTCGCCTCCCTCGCATGCGAAGGAGGAAGCGGAGTCTTGTGAAGTCCCCCACGCTCCTACGTCAGCCGCGTCACTGGATAAGACCAACGGAGGCTGACCAAGAGCGCAAGAGCCACAGACGCTCAGGACATGATTAGAGAAACTGGCCATTGCCAGGACTCCCACTATCACTTAATTATAGCAGGTCACGAGGCCTCTGCCGTTTTAATCCCCGAGGAGGTTTATAGGGGTGAGTGGTGCAGAGCAATGACTGCGTTAGGGAATAAGGGTGGTTGGATAGGTTGCTATGGAATTTTATGAACTTGGAAGGGATGAGTTCAAGAATATAGGGTATATTCAGGGTTTTGTTGCTGACGTAATAAGGGGAATTTACTTTTGTTCTCAGGACTTTTGATTGAAAGGATTGGATGCGCTTGATGTTCGATTTTTTTGCTGTCCCCATAGCTCTATTCCGTATGTCCAGATTGGTTTAAGTATAACTTTGTAAATAAGTAGTTTATTTTCTATTGAGAGATGGGATGTCCTTCGAAGTAGTCTGAACAGTTGTCCAAAGCGTCTGTTTAGTTGTTGTCTTTTTAGCCTCGTGTGTGGGTTGCATGTCAGTCTTTTGTCGAGATAGAAGCCTAAATATCGTACTGTCTCAGACACAGGGAGAGGAATAGAATTTAAAAAGACTGGCGGACAGGACTTGTGGCAGAGGGTGCGCGTATTCAATTGGAATTAGATCTGCTGCACTGGTAAGCGCACCTGTTGTTATTTAAGCTGGCTTTTTTGTATTTATTTATTTTAAATTATAATTTTTTTTTCTTAAGATTAACTTATTCAAATAGAGTCCACTCCATCTTCGTAATACTACTGTGAAGGGGATGGGGAATCTCTTTCAGGTTTACTATCTTTAACTTAGCACGGAGTCTAAACTGTTCTAACTGTTACCCCAAGACCAGGAACCCTATTCTTCAGGGAGTACTCTCTTGGATCAAAATGATGTTGTACTTAGGGGTGCCGACAGCTCCGCTGAAACCACCCGATTCTTCTATGGTGACATACACTCTGTTGAGGGGTTCCCGGGTGCTTTCTAGCTTGGATGGAACTCCCTTACGTTGGTTTTTGTGGATCCTGGACCCTTATTTTTCTTTCTTCCCTTTTTCCTGCTCTCAAAGAGTATGCAGGCATCCTTGTTCTCAGGACATGTGTGACCCTGGATCCAAATTAAATAACCTAGGTTCAAGGGAGAGGTTCCACAAATGTCGTTTTTTCGTCTCAATGTATGTTCTAGGATAGGGCTCTTCAAAATTACTGAGTGGGTCTGAACAATATATCTCAACAGACTTCCCAAAGTCTTGATAGTTTTTTCGTTAAAATTCAATTGCGGTAAGTATGGTTTACAAACCTATCTGTATAATAAAGCCTGCAACACTCTCTTATTTAGTTACGCAATTGAAAATTTATTGTTATTAATTTTTCCCCTTTTTGAGGACACATGGAAACCACAATACAAAACGAATTCTAAAGATATTCAGAAAAAAAAAGTTTAAATAATAGGAATTACGTGTTTAATGCGTTAGTATCATCAGTAATTTTCATGATATATTAGATATTTATAATTATTTGAGATTGTTCAAATAGCCATATTCAGTAACTGAGATCATTTAAGAAAGGTTTTAAAGCTAATATAAATAACTTATGAAATAAAATAATAATTTAACTTATTTTATTGGCTTTTAATTTTCATCGTAACCATGGACATTTCTCAAATCCAGGGAGACACTGACATCTCTATTTATCACACAATATGAAAGCTGAAAGCATCATTCCAAACGAGTTGTAGGGGAGGTCGCATCTCTTTTGTCTTCTGACTCTGCAGCTAATCGTTTTAAGCGAACACAGACTTTTGTCAATTTTTAGTCATAAAACCCTTCATTAGCCAGTTGCAGGCTAATTCCTCAGCTATGATTGCACAATGCAAACGACATTGAAGACTCAGTGTAACTGAGGTGTTGACAGTAATAGAATTAATTAATTAAAGTTAACTGAGTGTGCTTAGGTGTGTTTACAGTCGCCTCAAAGGGCCCAGAGAACAAATTAATATTTATAGACCACCCTAATTTCCAGTGGGTCTCACAAGCAGGCCTACCCTCCCACCCTTAACCCTGTTCTCATGCTAAACTTTAATTACTGTTAACCTTTAAGCTGTCTACAGAGTGCTAAGCCCCCGCTTATAACTATTAAAAATTCTAGGAATGCAAATTTAATATACATTATTCGCTCATTAATATTATCAATTTGCATTGTGTTTTTTGCGTAACTTAACAATTTAAATAGGGTTACATCACAATGCTCATCAGAGTGTAAGATTCGATTTAAACACGAATCAAGGACTTGGTCGCTTGGAAAAATAGAAAAATATTTCCACAAAGACACTTTCACGATCTAATCTAAGAACATTCACTCCTTCAGTCACCAAAGAACACATCTATGAGATACCAAGATATTTTAGCTCAAAAATAAATAGAAAATACGCCGTAAACAAAATCTAATGATAGGTACTACAAAAAAGATACATTAAAAGATGCTTTCAAAAATACAAATTATATATTATTGTAAATATGTATCTTCCTTTAGGCAAAAATTTATTACATGGTAATTAAAGAAGATAAGGCTTATAAGTATTGGTGTTTTGATCTAGTTACATTATGATTATGATGTTTTTTGTCTTCCTCCTGCAGAGTTAACGTATTTAATTAAGATTATTAATTATATTTTGTGACAACTAATAACTAGAAAATGAAGAATGAAGTATTCAATCTCTTCTTATTGTACATAAATGTATGTACTCATTTTCCATCAAATATACCCCCCTCCCCTCTTCTCTCTCCCTCTTTATATATAAATATATAGGTAGTAAAATTCCCAGATTTTACCTAGTATAAATAATATTTTATGTGTCTGGAAGTTGACCTTGTTTAAATAGCATACACAATCCATACATTGGTTTATATTGGAATTATGTATGAGGTAATAAAAAATGATATTGAAATTTAGTAACTAATACAATAGTTTTACACTGCAGGTTTAATAATTAATCTAACTGAGGTCCAATATTATTCAAGTCAACTTCGGTGTAGAGTCTGGGCATTCTAGTGAGGCTGTGAAGACTAGATAGGTACTTAACAAAGAAGATATGAAGTCAGAATAAAGAGAACGGCTGAATGCCGGGGAACCAGACACCGACTAAAAATGTCTCTACGCTATTATGGAAGATTTTGTTTATCATCAGTTAAATAATATTTGTAGAGGAGAGTCTTTTAAAAGAAAAGAAAGAAAACCTTTATTATGAAGTACAAGCAAAACACTGGTAAATACAAATATTAAGAGTTACGTTACTACATACTGGGTGGAAGGTCTAGGGACGAGTGGGGTCTGGGGCTAACGCTGAGACATATATGTATAAGAAAAGGATAACATTCTGGGAAGAGGGAGGTCTTGAAGGGTGGCTTGCTTAAAAATAACAGAAACCATTAGTGACTTCCATGAAGTCACGAGGTAATTATACAATTCTGCTCAGGCCCCTTCTACTTGTTCTTAGCAAGATTATAAATATCACATATAAAGCTACCATTATAAAACTATCCGTACTCAAGCCTGCTTTGTAATGGCCGTCTTTTGCATAGCATCCAGGTTTGGATTCCTCTCCGTACACATTACTATGTATTTATTAGTATTTTTAATTTTATTAATTAATTATTCGTTAATTAATTAATATCTCAAGATGAGAGCCCGTATGCCTCATTGAATGAGTCTTAGTTAGTTAGTTAAATTCCTTTATTGTGCTATAATTACAATCTGCCTTTTATAAGGCAATAAGTAATTAAGATAAATGCTCTCATTCATACCATATTGAATGAAAAAAAAAAAAAAAAAAATCCTCTGAAAAAAATCAAAATAAATTGAAATTACATGCTTCAAACTTTTAGATACGATTTAACAATATTTTTTATGTTAATAGATTGAATAGAGAAAACGTCCATAATAATAGAAATATACAGATGGTCATCATGTTGATTATTATCATTGTTTATGATCAATTCAATCATTGATAACAACAGCCAACAAATTATAATAACATATGTATGCAAATTAATGTGGCGACCTTACAAACATTTTGTGTCCAAAAAAACAAAACAAAATAGCAAATGATTTAAAGAAATCTGAAGAACTTTGATCTGACCTATACAATACGATTGAAAATTAGTTTTTTATTACCAATTAATTAAATTGATAATCTTTTATTATGTTTGTAAGAGTTGAAATCATTTTTATGTGTATTGGTAATTAAGGGCAACTGTTTTGTAAAATGAGTATTTATAGGCCAAAAAGGAAACAGATAATTTGTGTACAGTTAGGGTATTACAATCAACAATCAAGCTAAATTATAATAAAATAACCTTTTTTTTTTTTTTTTAATTTTGTTATTTCTAAAATCATAAAGAGATTTAGAATGCAATAGAGACGAATAAAACTACGGCCTACGGTAACTAAGCCCATACAAAAGAGCTGTGATAATGTTTATTTTTAATTTTCCTTCAAATTTTGTGCTACTAACTTCGCTCTTCATTCTCCTTCTTATCTTCGTGGTTTATAATTCATCCTTCCTCAAAGTGTTGGATGTATAGTGCTGCATACCAAAATAACCATTATATATTTTATCACTGGTGCACGTTTCGCTGGAACGGCGCATAATAATAATATTAATGTGTAGCGTTAGGGTTATACAGCGTTCCCGGGAATGACTGGGTTATTCATAAAATGTTTGTCTGTTGATTTATTTATGTCATACAATTTAATTGATCTCGATATAGCCACCTTAGTTTTATACTTGGTATTTATTTTCATGGAATATTTAAAGGAATTCAGTACGTTCTGCCCATCAAAAGCTTAGTTACCATCTTTGAGATGGAGTTAGCTTTCTATCGTTGAGTGGTAGTAACAAGTTATACTGATTGACTGATTGGAAAGGTTGACCTTAACGAATGTATTAATTATTAATTATAAACCCATAGCAAAGGTACGCCAGCTGTAATATGTGCCTTTTCCTCATCACATATTGCTCAATCACACTATATTTAATACACACACGGAGAAAGAGTGATTACCAGGCTCAATGTGAGGGGATTAATTTATTTTAGTAAATGTGAAAGAAAGTAAAATGTCTTTATTGTGATGAAATTTCAATCTGCCTTATTGGGCTACTAGTAATTAAATAATGGATGGTTCTCATTCATACCACATTTAAATTATTCATTCCGTCGCTCATTCATACAGTATTTAAAACAGCCCTAAATCCACTTGGTTGTCACCTTCCTCACATGTGAAACAGGAAGCGGAGTCTTGAAACTCCCACGCTGCTCTGCATTGTCACCAGATACGAGCCAGTGGAGGCTGATCAATAGCGTGGGAGCCACAGACGCTCAGGACATGATTCGAGAAAAGTTAAGTTCTTGTATTTTTAGCCTCGGGTCTGGGTTCCCTGTCAGTCTTTTGCCGAGATGGAAGCCTAGATGGAAGGAACTGACGGAAGCTCCCTGAAGAATCTCCACCGTACTGTCTCGGACACAGGGAGAGGAATTTAAAAAAACTAGTGAACAGGACTTGCGGCAGAGAGTAAAGGTTATGTGGGCACATTTTGCATCATTACTTTTGATTCGCCGTTGGTTGCACCAATACTCGATCTCATCAAGTTATTTTTTAAGGTTTTGGGATGCTATATTGTGGTCAGGATGGGATGACAGGACTGTAGTGTCATCTGAAAATGTTTCCAAGCAGGTATTGGGGATACAGGGGACATCAGCGGTGTGTAGATTATAGAAGATGGGATCCAGGACGCTACTTTGTGTAACTCCTGCTTTTATGGGATAGTAGTTAGAATATTCTAAACCACAGCATACTTGGAAGAAGCGGTTTGAAAGGTAGGACTGTAGGATTAGGAATAGAGTCTGTGGTAAATATCTTTTGAGCTTATAAAGCAAACCTGCGTGCCAGACCCTGTTAAAAGTTTGAGCTATGTCCAGAATGACAGCAGTGCAGTATTGTTTGATTTCAAAGGCTGAGGATATGTGATCAACATTGCGAAGGCCTGGAATGTCGTTTACGGAAACCAAACTGGCGTCGTTTGGATAATGCAATTATAAATGTAGGTTAGGAAGATTATGGCTTTAGGTTGAAGTTGTTGGAGAATTGGAGGAGTAAGGAGATCAAGAACCTCAGATTGGGCTTTTGGTGGAAGTGAGAGAGGGATAGGTGAAGGTTGTGCGATGAGTATTGTTTTGAGAAGTAAGGCGAGGAGTGACCTACATACATAACTATCACCAATCAGTGAGGAAATCTTCAAAAGTATTGCCATGAGTATGGTTTTAATGGGAAAGTTGAGGTGTGCAAGTACGGGCAAGATGATGTGCGAATTATTCCGACCTTTCGCCATCCGAAGCCGCCCAGGACCCGTCATAACGACGGAGTGGCTGTATCAAAATTTAAAATCTAAATTTAAAAATGTCTCTCTATGAGATTACTTTTGGTATAATAAAAGATCTTAGTATAGAAGAGGCACTAATAACAGAACAACTTGTTAGCAATTATCACAAAAAGCTCAAAATAACATTAGAAAAATCATTCCAATACCACTTAAAAAACCTACCACTCCGTAAATCTCCTGGATACGATCTTCTCACTGCTCAGATCCTTCGACAACTCCCACCCAAAGCAATAATTTCCTCACCTATATATTTAATTGTATCCTTAGAACCACCCACTACCCATTTCTCTGGAAATATTCCATTATCGTCCTCTTTCAGAAACCTGGAAAGTCCCCAAATGATCCCTCATCTTACCGCCCAATCAGTCTACTTCCAATCCTTTCAAAAGTTTTTGAAAGAATCCTACTCAAACGCCTTTTGCCTATAGTTGAATCCAAAAACCTTCTTCCTAACCATCAATTTGGCTTTCGCTTCAGACACTCCACTGCTCAACAAGGCCTTCGCGTTGTTGACCATATATCCTCCGCACTTGAAAGCAAACACTACTGCACGGGTGCTTTCTTGGACGTAGCTCAGGCTTTTGACCGGGTATGGCACCCAGGTTTGCTTTACAAACTAAAAATCTCCTTACCGCAGACCCTTTATCTAATCCTTCAATCCTATCTGTCTAACAGGTTATTCGGGTCCGTTGTGGTTCAGAATACTCCGATTATTACCCCATAGAAGCAGGAGTTCCTCAAGGCAGCGTCCTTAGCCCTATCCTGTATACCCTTTTCACTGCTGACATTCCGTTAAGTCCTAGCACCTTCCTTGCAACTTTTGCTGACGACACAGCAATTCTCTCGTCACATCCCAATCCGTCAACGGCATCCTACAACCTCCAAAATCACCTCACTAAGATAGAGAAGTGGTGCAACATCTGGCGCATCAAGGTCAATGAAGGCAAATGCGTTCACACCACATTTACTCTCCGTCGAGGATCCTGCCCGTCCGTAACCTTCAATTCAATTCCGCTTCCCATGTCCAATACAGTTAGATATCTAGGTTTTCATCTAGACAAAAGACTGACTTGGAACCCTCACACAAGACTTAAAAGACAAGAATCGAACAGACGGTTTGGACAGTTATACAGACTACTGAACAGAAACTCTAACCTCACACTAGAAAACAAACTCCACGTATACAAACAGTTATTAAAACCAATTTGGACTTACGGAATAGAGTTATGGGGGACAGCCAAACCATCGAACATCAAACGTATCCAAACATTCCAATCCAAAGTCCTCAGAACCATAGTCAACGCACCCTTTTATATTAAAAACTCATCCCTTCACAGAGATCTCCATGTACCAACTGTCCTCGACCTTATACCCTCAAGATTTTCCAAATTTCACCAAAACCTTTCCGCACATCCGAATCCTTTGGTCGACTCCATATCCAGTAACATTCATCCTTACAATCCTCCTCGACGCCTAAAACGGCGGTGGCCTCGCGACCTATTATAAATAGACATTCTATGTCATGGGGTCCTGGCACTGGCCATCATCCCCACTCATGTCCTGAGCGTGTGTGGCTCTCTTGCCCTCTCTGTGGCCTGTGCCGGATGGCGCCACGGCCGGAGAGGGGGCGGGGGGAGCTTCGCTGCTTCCGGCCTTTCCGCCAGCTTGCTGGGGGATTGGCTTCGGGGGCGGGGGGGCTCCTGGGCTGAATCTGTATGTATATAGGTATGAATGGACTGTATATAGGTATGAATGATCTCTCAGCACAATTATTAATGCTGGAAAAGGCAAATTGTAATTTTTTTCAATAAAGAATTATTTCAATAGAAAAATCATTACTAACGAAAAAGATCAATTAACCGGACAAACTGAATAAAAATCGAGAAGACCCCGAAATAGAAAAAGACAAACCCTACGTTAAATGAATAACAAGAACAAAAGACGAACACAGATACAAACCTGTTATACCTTTAATTGACAAACGAAACAAAATAATAGAAGTACGGACAGATAATTTAGTTAGGAAAAAAAATAACCAAAAGAGACATTTTTCAGATGGACATTGATACTGACAGTTACACTCACAATTGCTAATAATAACAATAAGATCATGGAAGTAATCAACGGTATAGTCAGGACCGAATAATTCTTTTAAAAGACTCTCCTCTACAAAGATTATTTAACTTATAATGTCTTTTTAATTTTTAAACAAGAGGCTAGAAGTTGATCAAGAATTTTAGCCAGTTTCCTTCTCATCGGTGGATGCCGTGTCACTTTTTAAATTAATAATATTGTTTTATTTATTGATAATTACTTGAACATGACCTACCTATAATCTTAGCTGTTTTCCTGGTTAAAACATGTTGAGACTGTCTTTCTCGTTAGCATCCCTCATAGCACGAATTTCTGGAACATAAGATATTGTATTTTTACTTTCATATCGCTTCGTACAGAGGTGCAGCATTTGACGCCAGCTTCCTTGTTCTTTCCTCCACTGTCTGTAATTATCCCCTTAATATCCACCCTTCAATCTTAAGTCCTTTTAAAATTATGCTTCTCCAATACCACCTAACCACTCAGACCTAATTGTTAATCTAGGAATTACGCATTCATTTTGTGTCTGCATGTTGTTTAATTAATAATATGTTCTTTATTATTATTTACTTTTTTCTAAATAGTTGACAAAGATATATATTTACCAGGCTCATAACAGGTTATTCAATATTACAAGTTTTTAAGGGAGTTTTCGACCTCATTTAAAATTACAACAATTTCCTAAATTAACCACGATAAACGCAATAAAAGCCAACATTGCCCCTATCCGTGAATATAACAGTGTTATTATGGCATTTTAGTTCTCTCTCTCGTCCAGAGTTAATTTAAGCTGATAGATAGTTGCTGTTGATAAAAGGGACATCATGCGTTATTGGAGAGACGTTATCGACAGCTAATCGAACTGACCTTATAACACGCAATATATCTCCTTCGTGGTTCAAACAAAAATAAAAAACACTCCACTTGTTCTTTACGTTTTAAATTCCATACCTGAAATACTCGTGCGTACTTCATATTTACTGGAAAAATTTTAATTTCTTCCCCGCAAGTTTAGAAATGGATATCTCGAAATTTTTGTGTAGCTCATTTATGATTATTCCTCTTAAGTTTCCTCTCTCATTTTCGTTCAATTTAACTATAGCTGTGTTATTTATAGGATTCTCTCGGTGGGACTGGGGGGACAGTTTGAAAAGGGTCATGAAATGTTTTGTTAGATTTAGCGATGGAACTCCACGTTATTCCCGTGTTTCTCAACACTGAGTTAAGATGGATCCCCCCCCCCCAGTAGGATTAGCTATCTCGAAGTCATAAACTATGCATAAGTCGATACTATCTTGACCCATAGCTTTGCCAGACTGTTCAGTTCAATAACCTCCATTATATTTACAGTTTAAATTCTCAATCTACTTTAAAACATAAAATCCTTTCTTTCTAACCTTTACCTTTTGGCAGAACTGCGGCGTCTGATAACTACTATCTTGCTTGCTCTATCGAGCAAGCAGCAATCAAAACGTTAGTAATAAAATAAAGGTGGGAAAATACTTGTTCTTTGAAAAATATTTGAATATGTTTTAGCCATATTCAATGCACATTAAACCCTAAGGAAAACATTAAATCTTCAATTCAAAGCAAAGCGGGTCTCATAATTGATGTAGGTCCGAATTTTGTTTCACGTTTATTAGTTTTTGACAATCAATTGAAATTTGTAAATCCCAGATGTCAAATTACTTTCGTTGTAGACTTAATTCAACAAATTAAATAATCAATGTTATCTCAAAAAATGCCATTCAACATGGAATAGGATAATGCATATCATTCGAACCGGGAACTAATTGTTTTTGATTATATAATTTTCATTTCCATTTAAAACAAGGGGTTCGGTATAAAACAGACATAACATTATTAGATACATGCTAATTTTTTTTTTTTCTTAGCTCTCAAATTTAATTATGGAAAAGGGAAAAATAAATGAATTTATTTGGGGTGAGCGGATCCTTATACTAGGAGTACCTGTTTGAAGGTGGAGTGAGGGAATTAAGGAGTGTGGGAAGCCTCGGTAGAGATGGAGATGTTGAGGTGCAGTGGTGAGAGTCCACTGAAGGCTGAGCCTACAGTCTCTTTAGGCATGTAGTGGAAGCTCATTCAGTAGGATAGCAGTGATGGGTGCCCATCAGAGGATTGTTGCTGCTTGGCCAAGGGCTATAATGTCCACTATTTGGTCCGCTTTCCCAGATCTAGAGAGTTGCCATCTTGCCGTTAGTGGTGGGGGTGTCAGGTCTTGGAATAGGGGGTTTTAGTAATGTTTCATGGAGTCAAATAATTTGATGTGTCTTCTTCTGATGGCTTCGATGATGGTGGGGACCTCGAACAAAGGGGTATGCCATAGTGCCGTGCGCAGGATGTTGTTCTGGAAGCTCTGGAGTCAAGTTATGGTGCTCGTGTGGAGAAAACGGAAAAGCGGAGTTCCAAACAGTAGTGCTGGCCTCAGGACGCTCTGATATATGAGTAGTTTTAGCCTCAGGGATATAGCCGGGCTCGAATAAGATGCCGGAGTGAGTAGTAAGTCCTACGTACTCTTTTCAACTTCTTCTGCAGGTGTGTGCCAAACGTCATGTGCCTAGGTTGATGCGTAGCATATGCTATTGGCAAGTTTGCAATCAAGCCCGTCTATGTTGAAGCTGGGTGGAAGCTTTCTTTTCCCGTGTTGAAACGAGAAAACGATCCCTTCCGTCTTGGCTGGGTTTACCTGAATTTGGACAGCTCGTAGCCTGTTGGTAATTAACTGACTGGTGCCTTCTTCAGCCTTTAGCTCTTTCGCTGGGTTGAGGCTGGTGCTGTAGACCCCTATGTCGTCCGCATACGCCGCTACTTCACAGTTGGAGTATGATGCTCCTACTATGTGCGTGGTGTAGATGTTGAAGAGTAGGGGTCCCAGCACCGACCCTCGAGGAACTCTGACCATGAAATCTCTTCTAGTGGTTGATATGGCTCCTATTCGCACATACTAGGTTCTGTCTGCGAAATAGAAAGCCATTATGTTCTGTAGTTACGCAGGAAATTAGTGCTCATTCAGGCGTCGTAGGAGTTTGTGATGATCTACAGAGTCGAATGCTTTCATGCAATCAAGGGAGATTATCGCAGTGACTGTGTTGTTTCGCATATTTGTTGCAACGTGCTGATGTAGTTTTACCAGATTGCAGTCCGAACTGAGTCCTTTACTGAAGCCGGTCTGTTGAGGTGGGATAATGTCTTCTGAGTCACAGTGTATGGTGAGATGGTGCTACAGAATCCTCTCGTAGATCTTTGACAATTGGGTCAGCTGACTGATGGGCCTATAGTGAGCTGGCTCATATCCACATTTGGCCTGCTTCAGAAGTGGGACGACCGCGTGCTTCCACGTCTTGGGAAAACAGTGTAGTCTCAAAGAAGAGTTGACGATGTTCACTATGTGAGATATCCCCTTCCGTAACAGCTGCTTCAGAAGGATGTTTTGGATGTCATCCCCCCCTGGTGCTTAGTTGCCTCTGGTGCAACGAATGATTGCTGTAACCTGGTGGTAGGAGGTATGTATAGTGGTGAGGGTGGGGGTCTGCCAGTCGGGCACTGTGATTGGCTTGCTGTCACTATCCCCACTCAAGCGGCCGGCTGCTCTGCAATCGAGATGAACTGCCCGTAGTCTACCAGTCTTACAGCATTTTTCTTGGTTACATTGGTTTTTACCACCCGCAAGTATGCTTTGTAGTCACTATGAAAACTGCGGAGACGGTCACTCCATATGGAGCTCTTCCACTTGATCATCAGAGATGTAATCTAGGTAGTTTAGTAGGGGGTAGCGTTTAGCACAGGCCTCAGGTCTTTGTTTTTCGTCCGGAACCACCTATTTTTGATATTATTAAGTTGCCGTATCAGTTGCATGATGTGTTCCGGTGGCTCCCTCAGGGAAGTCGGTACCTGGGCAAACTTCGGTATGGAGACATCAGCAGCTCGGACAATGTTGGCCTGCGACTGATAAATGGTACTGTCAATATCCCAAGTATGTCTAAGAGGCGCAATTGGGGGCAACTCGGCACTAATGAGATGCTTATATTGGTCTCAATTGGCCTTTCTGTAGTAATATCTTGTAGCAGGTGGCTCTGGAATATGGCCTTATAGCTCGTAAAGAATATACCGATGATCCGAAGATTCAAAGTCGAGCGCCGAGCCGCCGGTGAACCGATGAGGTTGTTGAGTTAGAAATAACTCCGGTGTGGAGGTTCTATCTGGGTCTCCATATTGTCTAAATATCGGTAAGCCTGGGTGGATTACTGTGAACGGCGTCTTTATAATATGTCTCCAGAGGGCGTTACCTTTTGTTCCACTTCACCAGCTGTGATTGGCATTGAGGTCTCCAATAATGACGTGCCTTTTGTCTTTGGTGATCTAGGTAATTAGGAGCCTGGCTGTCGTCGGATTTGTTCTTGGCCTTCTGTAAATCCCAGTAACAACGATATTGCTAATCAATCGGAGTCGGAGGGTGACTACGTAGTGGTTCCCGTCAGGCGGGAAAAAAAAAATATATGTACTGGTATTATCGTGACTCGGTTCAGAATAACCAGCGGGTAGCTAAGCCAACTGAGAGGGCAAGAGCTACCATCCTTCAATCCCGGTTCAAATCCCGATCCTTCCAGAAAATGTTTTCTGTTACGAAACCACGATTATATCACTATATAGTAATAATGCTTGTATAATAAATAAATAATCCAAAAAACTTTTAATATTTATCAACCTTTGATTACAGCAGTCTACATAGTATTATCCATTGTTAATTTGAAGTTGAGCCTGTATAAACACTAGAAGATTAGATACTTCAATCTGGTTTGGCTTAATGTAACGTCAATACTGTCAACTTGGCTGATTAGCTGACAAACAACATTAATAGCAAAGGATTATGTCATGAGATCAGTCATGTTAATTCCTCCACTCAAACGGACCTGTGAACATTAATTTAGCAGAAGTGAGTTTATTTGTTTTTCAAATGATGCTGAGTCAGTTTTAACTTGTAATTATTTAATAAAATTAAATTGTTTATTTCTAACTTAATCGTCTATAAGTCTACTAGTAGGAACATGTTTAATATATGTTTATTTTAGATCATTATTTACAATTATATTGGTTGTCTTTTGTTAGGGAGATATGTTACATTTTTTCTTATTTTCAGAGAACTAGGGTTAATATGAAACATAAGCTACCTGATCAAAATTTATATCAATTAATCAACAGAATGTACTATGTTGAACTAAGGTTGCAATAAAAACATCAGTACTAGTGCTGTAAATTTCATTGCGTTTAATTATTTTAAGGAATATCCTGGATTTTTTATACTTAACTATATTTGTGGACTTTAGGAATGTATTCCGCCCAGGTGAGCCAACACATGTAACGGAAGGGTTTTCCCCACTAGATCCCGCAAGTGGAATCAAGAGAACGAAACCTAACTGCAAATTATTCCCACTCCACTGCCAGGGTGGTCAACTAATGCAACTTGGGGGTTGGGTAGGTCAGGGGGTGGACGGTAAACTTGGATTGTTTCAAATCCCTTATGACTGTTCACTCCAGAAGGTGAAAATATTATATTATTGTCAGCATTGCAATTGTAAATATATGTTTATTCAAATTGAGCAGTAAATAATAATTACAACTTGGTTCCGAAACAATCTATGAATATAAAATCTTTAGGAGGAAAGAAATACGAGCATTTACAAGGAATGGTATTTTACAGAAAAACTTTTTGTTAGAGAGGAAGATGGAATGAAAGAAATGAAAAGATGCTGATAACTGTTCTATTTATTTAAGCATTCATTTTTTTTTTTTTTTTTTCTTCTAAGCTCTTTAGTTAGAAATTCAGGATGAGGGAAAAATATAGACTATTTAGGTTAATCGGATCCTTATACTAGGAGTACCTGCTTGAAGGTGGTGTGAGAGGATTAAGGGGTGTGGGAGGCCTCGGTGGAGGTTGGTTGTTTCGGTACAGTGGTGAGAGTCCACTAGTGGCTGGGCCTAGAGTCTCACTAGTGCCTAGGCATGTGGTGTATTCTTATTTAGTATGATTTTAGTGATGGGTGCCCCTTAGAGGCTTGTTGTTGACGGGCCTAGTGCCGTTATGTCCAACATTTCTTCTGCTTTACTCGATCTTGTGAGTTGCCATCGTGCCGGTAGCGGTGGTGGTGTCATGTCTTTGAATAGAGGGTTTAGAGTGTGTTTCATCGAGTCGAAGAACTTGATGTATCTTCTTTTGATGACGTTGGTGATGGTGGGGAGCTCAAACTTTTCATACATGTCGGAAGCCTTCATTTCACAAAAGGGGGTATGCCAGAGTGCCGTTCGCAGAATCTTGTTCTGGAAGCTCTGGAGTCGAGTTATGGTGCTTGCATGTAGGAATCTAAAGAGTGGTGCCCCAAACAGTAGAGCTGGCCTCAGGACGCTCTTGTATATTAAGAGTTTCAGTCGAAGGGATATGGCCTGGCTTGTGATGAGATGCTGGAGAGAGTAGTAAGTTCTGCGTACTCGTTTTAATTTCTTCTGCAAATGTGTGCCGAACGTCATGTGTCTACCTAGGTTGATGCCTAGGTATGCAAGTTTGCATTGAGTCCCGTCTATGGTGAAGCTGGGTGGACGCTTTCTTTTCCCATGCTGGAAAGAGAAGATGATACCCTGAGTCTTGGCTGGGTTCACTTGAATGTGGACAGCTCGCAACCTGTCGGCGATTAATTGACTGGCACCCTCTGCAGCCTTTAGAGCTTTCGCTGGGTTGATGTTGGTACTGTAGACCCTTATATCGTCGCTACCTCACAATTGGAGTATGATGCTCCTACTATGTGCGCGGTGTATATGTTGAAGAGGAGGGGCCCTTGGGGAACTCCGGCAACGAAATCTCTTCTGGTGGTTAATACAGCTCCTATTCGCACAGAAAATGTTCTGCCTGCTAGGTAGGAGGACATGATGTTCTGGAGTTGTGCAGGAAATTCGTGCTCGTTCAGGCGTCGCAGGAGTGTACGATGATCTACGGAGTCAAATGCCTTCATGCCTCTGTTGTGGCTCATGTTCGTGGCAACGTGTATTAGTTATCTGATATATAAACTTTTTATGATAAAAAAACCATCTGCATTATTGGGCACTAAGTAATTGTGATAAATATTCTCATTCATACCATATTTACAATTTTTATTACTCATTCATCCTGAGAACCAAATCTAAAATTATCAGATTCATAGTAGTGTGAGGGACCATTAAAAAAAAAAGAATTGGTGTCGAAATTATGTCTATATCATTTCTTTAAATTGTAATGTATTTATAATTATCAAATATTAGATTTACATAGCACATGAATATCATAGATCTATAAAGTTTTTCGCTCACTACGGAGCCCTTTGGGTTCTGTCGAGCCCCTTTTAAAAAATGTAAAATCTATAAGCGAGGTAATCCATCTTTTGCCGTTACAGCTTTCTTTTTCCCATGGCCGACGCTTTTGTCTTGGACCAACCCCCATCCATCAAGGATTTTCCTTTTCAACAGGTCTGATAGAGCTATCCTCAGTCTGTTGGAATGAGACAAATGAAGAGTACGGCCTATTTAATTGGTGCGGGAGGAGGCTGAAGATTGATTCCTTTTTATCGGGATAATGATTGATGAAGGTAAACTGTGATATATCGCCAGCTGGCCGACCTGCGGACTTGGCTTTCTTTACGATATTTTCTTTGTGACCACCTCTGGGACTAATTTAGAATTGCTGTGACAGTAGAAAGCAATACTCTTACAACGACTTTATGGATGATAGACTATAAAAACTCAAAAAACGGCAGTAAAACGACAAGAAAATCTTAAACGAAGTTATGCGTTAAATTTTAGAAAGAGACACGTTACATCAAATCGTTATTTGTGCTTCATTAGATTTTAAAAAACAGAAACTCTGATTTTTTACCACTGTCTGTCTTTCTGATTTGGTATTGGCAGTACCTTGTTTGACCGTGTTTTTAGGTTTCAGCTATACATATTTTAATGCAATTTTCGAATCAAGGTGTGCATATGGTCTGTGCACATAGTGTTAGTACAACTAGGCTTTTGGGAGACAGTATTTCACTGGTATGCACAGATTGGTCAGACCAATCAGAGTTATCCATAAATTCGCCAAAGCAACCCGAGCGTGCTATTAAAGGAGTAAGATTTTGGTGCTTATTTTAAAGTGGTTTTCAAAGATCAAAATCGTCTAATCCTCGTTTAACACTCTCCACACCACAGGCACCCTATAACCACAGGTGGAGATACAAACTGAGTTGAGGTAGGTAATTTACAA
The DNA here is from genome assembly GCA_930367205.1 of Acanthosoma haemorrhoidale. Classification (NCBI taxonomy): domain Eukaryota; kingdom Metazoa; phylum Arthropoda; class Insecta; order Hemiptera; family Acanthosomatidae; genus Acanthosoma; species Acanthosoma haemorrhoidale. The sequence continues at coordinate 62,798,805 of OV884015.1, read as the reverse complement.
TGTATCACATAACTGCCCACACATCCTATAATAGTTATTCATGAAATTGAAAAGAAAAATTGGCTTGCCACAATTAACAATTTATCATTCTGACAATACCGTTTTGAAAAGAACTTTTATAGTATAGAATCCCATTTCTATTTTTCTATTGGTTGTTATTTTTCTATTAAAGTTAGTATGGTATTATATAAAAAAAAGAAGCTATAATAAATCATAGCGCATTGTTTCGTTCTTTTTCAACAATGATACACTATGACGCAGTTTTGTCACTCTGGCTATTGCAAATAAGAAATTAATAAGAGAAAACCAGGTGGAACGGGTACGATATATGGCCATGTGGAATTCAACACGGGCATACCGACGACCGGATGCCAGGACTATGAGCAGAATTAAACAGCGCCCTGCTACATAGAGGGTCTGATTGATGAGGCAGCGGGGGTGGCACTATATTTGGGGGCAGCGGCTGCATTCCTGGTGCACGGCTGCACACCGCCCCATCCATCTGCAGCTCCACGGGTTCAGCTCCATCCAGCTCCAGTGACCACCGGCTGGAACAATCCGCCAAATGGAATTATCGTTCCTGCAGTCACATGCCCTTTGTGTTTCCCATTCTCCCTGTTTTATTGTCCACATTAATCGGGTGGTCAGACCAACTTTGGGTGGCTTAGGCACATATACTTAGCAATGTCTGCTGGGGGGGGGGGAGCGTGGAGCGTCTTTTAAACGCCAATTTTAGTAGGTGAACCCTTACACTTCCGAACTATAATAAATATTGTGGATATCGAGCATCGGTAATTACCACGGTCTCAGGAAAAGTAACCCCATGACTGTTAGGAATTCACCACCATGTACCACTGACCAATGTTACCTTCTCTATAAATGTCAGTGCTGTCCTTGACTAAAAAAGTTTAACGTTAACTTTAACCGACCAGGAAAAATATGAATGTTAATGCGTTTTTCCAGGAGACACATGCACATTTATTTCTTCTTTGTAGCATATGATAATGTTCTGTGGATAGAGGGGATATTCAGATAGTTGGGATACTGTAATCAAGACAATACTAGCAAATTAAGAAAACATATCGAGAATTAAAAGCTTTCAGCTTACAGAAAATAATTGCAGGAAAATGTTAGCGGTTTGTCAGTACCTCCAGATAATATGCTTTATATATAATGAGAATTTTTTCAATTGAATGCAACAATAAAAATGTTAGGCAATATAAAATTATTTTGTTACGCTTTAGCTTAACATCCTAATTGAGATAAATTGTTACATAGAATGATGCTTAGTAAGCAACGAGTAGTAACAGGGGGAGAACTGTATGCAGGGACTGGTTTCCAATTTTTACTATATATGTTAATATGTTCTTGAAAAAATAATGGTTAATAAGGTTTACAAAATAGTTATAAAATGGTTTTATTAAAAAAAGCAATCACAGTATAGCACAAAACTCGTAATAATATTACTGTAACAGTATGATATTAATGACATCAAAATGTCGATAGCAGCATAGGTCTAAAAATCAGTCTCAAAGTTTACTAGAAATATTTGCCTTACTAGTATTTAAATCACAGTTAAAAAACTAAGATGACAAATTTAATACTTCAAGGAGTCAAGTTAAATAAATTAAAGAAACCAAAATACGTTTTAGGAATGCTCTTGAATTTTAGTAAAGACATCAGGCTCTCTTTCTTACGATTTGTGATAACAGGGGGGAGGGACTGTATGCAGGGACTGGTTTCCAGTCTTGGAGTATCTCCATTTTACTGGAAGAAGTTCGTTTTGAACACCCTTTCCAACGGGTAACATGTGACTCGTTTTTTTCTGCCGTTTTCCTTGATAAATCAAGACTTCCTTGTAATCGTTCGAGAGTAATGTCTTATAAAAACAAATAAGAGGGTTGGTTTAACACTAAGGAAAGGAAAGTATAGGAGGCTCTTTTAAGCGCTAGCAGCGATGAGTCGTCTTGTGCTACAGGACTTGTATTCCTCGGGTAGTAGGTCTGGTACATTCATTATAAAATTTTTTTACTGAAAGTGGATTTAGAGATTATTCATCAATACCCTCATTGATAAAAATGTCCACAACAAGGCTTAAACCAAAGAATTTATTTATTATAACATCATCAATTATGTAATATTTTTAGGTGTCTTATCGGATGTTACTATCATAACTGTATTATCCTATAATAAATCCAATTTTATTAGTATTATTTTCCCACTTGCCACTCTCCCAGTACAGTTAGAAGTCATTCAAAGTTTGTTTCGAATACATTTTCAAATCAAACCATATTATATTATTTTCACAAGGATTTTGTGAAAAACAAATGCTGAAATTTATCAGAATTTCCTTTGTGACCCCACATATGGGGTATATTCGTGACAAGCAAGGAATTTACTACAAGATGCCCTATTTTCAGAATTTTATCCACCTAAAATGGATACGGGGTGGAGTATACTCCACTGTGGGACGGAAGCACTCCATGAGCCGGCTCAGTAAAGAGCTAGCCCCACCTAAACTGAGATTGTAAATGTGAATCTATTTTTCATTGATGTATATTTTTGTGTTGGAGAGAACAAGCAAAATAAATTAAGACAATAAAAAATTACATCAAATTTAATAATTTCTAAAAATGAGATTTGCTAATTTATACAATACAACATGATCGAATAAATAGCAAACCCGATTGCCTAACTAACTACTTAATTATTTGGTGACAGCCTGGCACCAACTAAATCAGTACCATCATGACATGTACAGACCAGGGCAATCATTTTGGGGCGTGAACTTGTGAAAATTCCACAGTCACTGCTTGTTTCGAAAACTATGGCCCCCATTAAGCTGTGTACTCTGTTATATGTTTTATATGAGAGTAGTTGTGAGACCACCTGGGCTGGGTGCCTTGCACTATCTAAGCCAGGGGTACCCAACCATTGCACGCGAGCCACAATGTGGCACGCTGCGGTTTTGGAATTGACACGCGGCCAGCCAGTAGTTTTTTTCAATTTTTATTCTTAATTTTGTTAAAAAGAAAAAAAAATTGAATTCTCTTTCTGGGATAAAAGGGTAATTTAGACTCGGCATGTTTAATCTAGGTAATAAAATTACTTTTGCACCTTTTTTTAATATTTTTACTACCGTAATTTCCTTTATAAAATTTTTTTCTTTTATATAATAACAATTTTCTGAAAGGCTGAAATAACTTCGAGGTAGGGAAAATTAACATGGTCACTCCTAACATACATTTTTATAAACACCAGTTATTAATTGATAATGTAGGTATAATATTCTGAAAATTTACAAAAAGGGGAAAATATTTTTATGTGCTTTTACTATATAGATGTAATTATTGTGAAGATTGCAGGGTATAGTGGAGGGGGTTGCAATTGTGGCATGTCTCAATATGAGAACTCTTGGTTGTGGCATGGGCTATAAAACGTTTGGTCTATCTAAGCTGTGGTATAAATCTATCCAGTTTAAGTATTGTGCAAAGGGTTATTTTGCTTAAATGGTAATGCTGTTTAATGTTTAGAGGAAGAGGTACTTTTCTTTTACTGATTCACTAACATGGAAGTAATTATAATCTTGAATAAAATAAAGGACGAAAACGAAATACTTCTCATCCGACCAGTGGAAGGAAAAGTTGGCTTTTTCTGTTTCTAATGGGAAACAGGTCGTCTACTGACCGGGCCTGACGAAGCTGTAGCGGAAATTAACCCCAAGGAACGTTAAAAAGATTGCCGGTGCCAGGTTTTTTTTTTTTTGAGTTAATAACTCGTGTAAAAGTGGGATAAGTGTTTTTTCCCCCTAGGCGCCTTCCGACCCTTTTATCTGTTTCAAGTCCATTAAAAAGAAGTTGACCGACCCTTCTCGGTAGTGGCGGTTTTATTTCGGAAACTCCGGCCAGTGAGCCGGGGCCCTAACACGGACGGTCTGGACAGTGGTTCGCTCTTCCTGTTGTTGCCCGAACCGCTAGAAGTTTTCCCATCTAAAGTTTTAATTATCGCCTGACCGCCTTTCGCTCTATTAGCCGTTACAGTCTAACATATCAGCGCATGGCCGCTATGTGCTACTGTGCGGTCCGATGTGGAGATGGCCAGTTGGTAACTCCACCTCTATATAAGTACATATTTTTTCTCTAACTTCAAATCTTTATTGTGATAAAATTACAATCTGTCTTATTGGGCAGTAAGTAATTGTGTTCAATGTTGTCATTCATACCATATTTGCAATTTTCATTCATACAGTATTTACAAACAGACCAGAGACAAAATCCACATGGTGTTCACCCTACACGGACGCATGTATAGACCGTGAAAATTTCAGATATGATGGCAAAACGTTGGTCCCCACTATATGATAAAATATAAGCTTATTTTTGTACTAATTGGCCATTAAGTCTCAACACATAATTAACACTCTTGATGATAGATCATAAAAAATAATGTTCGTGATCTTAGTCGTTTTAAATAGTGTTTGTATTTATGAATAAAATAATGTTTGTCGTTTTCAGTAAAAAATGGTCCCTTGGTTTTACATTTATTATTTTCTGTTTTTCAAGCATTCAATTTCAAAAAGGTTTTATCTTCGAAAATTTTTAAAATTACAAATCTCGGGTTAGCATGATATGTCAAAAATAATGATATCTCTTTAATAGATTTGACTGTATTCAGTTAAATAAATTATATTAATTCAAATAGTGTGTTGAATATCATGCCCGAATGCATGTATTTTTGAATTGATAACATGTTTAAATATCACATTCATCATGTGTACATTCACATGAGCATCAGCCCTTTAAAACAGGAGTTGTCATGGCAGACGCTAGCTCTAGCTGTCCATGAGACCGTCAGGACCCAGGACAATTGGCAGCAGTTCCCCAGTGATGGCCTCTGGAGACCACTCCAGGCTGGCTGACACTTAGCAGTCTCTTAAGTGAGCCAGGGCTCTTCCCCTGACTCGGGTGGGACAGTCAGTAATCTTCCAGTCCGACCTAAAAGCTCTAGTCGGTATTCCTGTCGCCTGAGTCTGAAGCGATCTGTATATTTCTACTCGTTCCTATGAATAATGAATCAATTAGTTTGTTTGGTTGTGTTTACTTTTCTTCTCTGGAGTAGCTTATACTCTAGCTCAGTACTACCATACCTACTAACTACCATAACTATTCATATATATAACTATATACCTTCATATAACTACCATACCTACTAACTACCATAACTATTCATATATATAACTATATACCTTCATATAACTACCATATCTACTAACTACCATAACTATTCATATATATAACTATATACCTTCATATAACTACCATACCTACTAACTACCATAACTATTCATATATATAACTATATACCTTCATATAACTACCATATCTACTAACTACCATAACTATTCATATATATAACTATATACCTTCATATAACTACCATACCTACTAACTACCATAACTATTCATATATATAACTATATACCTTCATATAACTACCATACCTACTAACTACCATAACTATTCATATATATAACTATATACCTTCATATAACTACCATACCTACTAACTACCATAACTATTCATATATATAACTATATACCTTCATATAACTACCATACCTACTAACTACCATAACTATTCATATATATAACTATATACCTTCATATAACTACCATACCTACTAACTACCATAACTATTCATATATATAACTATATACCTTCATATAACTACCATACCTACTAACTACCATAACTATTCATATATATAACTATATACCTTCATATAACTACCATATCTACTAACTACCATAACTATATACCTTCATATAATTACCATACCTACTAGAAGTCGGTGATTTAGCCTAAGGCCTACTACACTCTCTATAAAACATTCAACATAATACGGAGTGTAGCGTGTGAGTGAGCAGGCAACTGTTAACTGAACTGAACATTTGTACTCCAGGGTAATTCCTTTGGTGCCTAATATTCTTCTTCGACATTAGTATGATTTCTGTTAACAAAAACCATTACATATTGTATAACTGTTCATCATTGGTATACTTTATTACAAAAATACCACATTAAATTTTCTAAAGCATATCAGTTGCGAAAAACTTGTCTATTTTCGCTCTCAAAACTTCATTTGTTAGAATTAAAACATCTTTACCAATCCTTTTTCATTGCTATTTTTATTTATAGTAAGAAAAATCTAACTAAATTTTGATAAATCATGAAAATAATACAAACGCCGCAAATTGTTATTTCCATGTTTACACTTTTTTTTATTTAATAGCACTTTCTCAAATGAATAATAAGAGTCAAAATACTTTTATGATGATATACTCTTATTTTCAGCTCAAAATAGCTCTCTTAAAACATTCATGAAAAACGAAGAAGAGAGAGAGACAGAGAAACGAAATACGTTTATGCATAGTAATAAATGCCAAACAATTACGGCTGAGTTGTCAACAACGCTGCACCCTGTGTTACTAGAACCGCAAAAATTCACATTTTTTACAATTTTAAAAGAGTTCCAACCATTTTTTAAAGTTTATTAAAACTTTGTTTTACCAAAGATCCAACAGATATTATATGTTGATAACTGCGATGTAGAAATATTTAATCAACAACATAAAACAGGAAAATGTATAGCAATTGACTGATTTATCATTCTTCATTATTTACCATTTGTTTGTTTTTATCATTACTATCTTTCGACTTAAGTTAAAGCATGTATGTTTACTCAGGAGACATTAAATTAATTGTAATAAATTATTGCGGATTTATAAATTAATCTGTGATGCCCTGATGAAATTAGTAGAAAGCTAATAAGAAATTAGGAATCACGAAAAGTAGGACTCAAAAAAATGAATTTACAATTTCAACTGGAAATCAGACGAATGATAAAAAAAAAAATCCTTTATTTATTTATAAAATGTAAAAAAGATATAATGAGCTTGAATTGTACAAGTCTTGAAGTCACTTAAAGACCCGACATTTTACTACGTGGCAGATGGTACTAAATAATTATAACTAATATAACATGGAATGTTTACGATATAGCAGCTACTCTCATGGCAGAGTATGGAACAGCTACTTAACCATAATAAACATATTAAAGGTGGATCAATAGACTTAGTATCTCCAAAATTATCTAAGAAGTGCAGAAATTATTGACAAATATAAAAATAGTCACTATAATTGACCTTTAAAGAAAATATATTTACTCAACAGCTGAAATTCAATGAGTTGGTACAATGTCTGAGATATTTAACTTTGAAGATTAATTAGTAAAGGAAATTAGACAACTCTTTAAAAAAAAATACAATTATATTGGTACTTTGGTATATGATTTTCTTTTTCATATTGTTTCTTTTTTTTCTTCACTGTTTACTAGAGAATTCAGTTATTTACTAGTTTAAATAATTATGTGTTATACGTATAAAATTCAGATAGATACCAGTAATATTACTATGCATTAGTTACACACTATTATATATATATATATATATATATATTTAATTGATATAATATTAAATTGTATCTCCCAAAATATCTGTTTTTATTGGTATTATATTATCAGTCGACTTTTTAACTATTTAAGCATTCTCATAAACTCATAAAAAGTAATACCGTATTTATTTTTCATATGAATGTTTTCACTGTAGTAAGTGATTGGGATTATGTAATCAACCAAATAATAAATATCAGTAAAAAAACCCAAGTATATAAAAACCAATGTTACAATAAATGTAATCCTTTAGTCTTTCGATCGGGACATATGTTTCAGTAGAAAAAAAAACGCTTTTCCAGTGGCTGTTTGGCTCATGACATTCTGCTGAAGCGTGCAGTTTTTTGAATCTCTATTCAGTTCAGTACACAGGACTTTCAGCATTTTCCGTTTCCACCTGGAAAAAAAAATATCCTTTGGGATAAAGAATTCCACATTTCACCCCATTACCGGTCTTTACCAAGCTTCTCTTTGATTAAATAGATCAAAAGTGCCCTTTGCTATAATTTGAACTTGTAGGATTAGAATATAGGTGTCAGGGATTGATTAGTGATACCTGCTGTGTGACAGTGTTTCTAAAATGGAGCGTAAACATCGTTAGATAAAAAAAAAAAGTACAGTATTACGAGAGTATGTCATTTACTTAAATCGTTTGAGAAAATGAAGATCGTGACAACAAAAAACATATATTTTTGCAAAAGGAGCAGAAACGTCCACTATTCATTCTTCAAAACCAGTTTACTAATATGGTTTATGTTATCACTATTTTTTAAATATTCAAGCACTGTTATTAGGGATAGAACTAACTATATAACATATAATAAACCTGATATCCATTGTCAAAACATGCAATTGTTTGTAAACTTTCATTTAGAATAGCTAAGCATTTTTATAGTTGATTTAAATACATAAATCTTCGTTTTTATTTGTAGGTCTGTATGTCTTGTCTCAAGTTCAGTGTTTAAGCTGCATCACTTAAATATAGCAAGAATGTTTTATTTATTATTGTAATTAATAACTCCTTTACTAACGATTTACATGTCTGTCTATTTACTACAAACTGAGAACTGACATGTCTGTTTACTCACTACCAACTGACTCCTGACATGTCTGTTTACTTACTACAACTGACAAATGACATGCCGGTTAATTCACTACCAATTGACAACTGACACGTCTGCTTATTCATCACCAACTGACTCCTGACATGTCTGTTTACTTACTACCAACTGACAACTGACACGTCTCCTTATTCATAACCAACTGACTCCAGACATGTATGTTTACTTACTACCAACTGACAAATGACATGCCGGTTTATTCACTACCAACTGACAACTGACACGTCTGCTTATTCATCACCAACTGACTCCTGACATGTCTGTTTACTTACTACCAACTGACAACTGACACGTCTCCTTATTCATAACCAACTGACTCCAGACATGTATGTTTACTTACTACCAACTGACAAATGACATGCCGGTTTATTCACTACCAACTGACAACTGACACGTCTGCTTATTCATCACCAACTGACTCCTGACATGTATGTTTACGTACTACCAACTGACAAAATGACATGCCGGTTTATTCACTAATTGACGCTATCTCAGGACACAGCAGTCTGGCACCTCAGTTGCTACCACCTCCTCCTAATGCCTAATACACGAGATATTTATTTTAATTATAAAGTATTATAAAATAAAAATATCGCTAGATTCCAACCAGTTTAAAAGATCAAAAATTATAAAAATTTAAAAGGATTTGAAAAATTCAAATTATTAAATTTACCCATAATTATCTCACTTCAATTTACTTATTAACTATGGATAGTGAGGTCAAGATTTTGGAAATGAGATACTGATGACAACGCTCATGATACCCGAAGGGAAATAAGGAAATTTAGGGAGTTGCTCAAGCCCCCACAGTTGTTGAAGCTGAACGATCTTTTTGATGGATAATGCCCAGTATAATATGTATGTTAATAAATCAATATGTTTTTGAAATATTGATTTATATCAAGCCTTTAAAAAATCAGCCTCACTTATTATTGATATGTCTAAATCGTTTTATTTATGAATGCCCGCTACAGCTCCAAAACCTTTTATTTATATGTAGATTTTTTTTTAAAAATTGAGTGAGCCCAAGGGGTGAGTACTTCGACTATAAAAAATTTCTTATTTCATATTAAGAATAAGCTGTTGGAACATCCCTTCTTTTTATAAGATGGACAATAAATGTTATAAAACAAACATTTTAGTAAGAAGCAAAAATTGACAAACGTGAGTGTTTTTAACGATTCCGTTGGAGTGGAATACGACGTTCTGTTAATTGAGCCCTTTGGGGAATAACCCCTTTCACTGGATGTAGCTGCCAGTGATGCCATACTTTTTTTTTTATCCAGTGCTTTCAAAATTGTTTTTTTCGCTTCGGCCTCCAATTTTTCAACTCTGGGGGCTTAACGAATAATCATTTCAACGTCTCTTAGTACGGCAGTGTAGAAGTACGAGAAAAGTATAAATGGGTTTATTGGTAGCGTAGTAACAATATAATTGTTTTTTTATTTCAAGTTACTAATATCAAAAAAATTGGATTTACATAAACTACCGCAGCTAATTTGAATTTAACACGAATTCAACTCTGGATCTTCAATTAATTACATTCATCATTTTAATGTTTTTACGTTAATTTATTGTTATTATTATATTTTACCTGTGATTTTATTAGAATAACACAATGCGTTAACATTACTCCCTAAAATCCTGAGGCTGTTATAATATACCATCTAAGTTAATTGGAGCAACAGAAATTTTCAGAAAACGCCTCTGATGACATACGTTGGTGCCAATAATAAACCTCATATTTATAATGTAACCAAAAATTTGTGAGTAAAACTCACAGCACGGTGCTTTAGGGTCTGGAAGGGTTGAGTCCGACCCTCAGAGGAAAAACATATCCAATGACTGGATTACAGGAGCACAGATGCTAATATTAGGTTGTAACGGTATTTACAAACATCCTAGAGACCTCCCTTGCATGCGAAAGAGGAAGCGGAGTCTTAGGAAGTCCCCCTACGCTTCTCCGTCAGCTGCGTCTCTGGATTCGAGCCAGTGGAGGCTGAACAAGAGCGCGAGAGTAATAACCTAATACTAATTAGGTTTTAGCAAGTAGAGAATTTAAAATCAAAAACCAGTTTGGCCAAATAACCAAACCAAAATTTAACCATTCTATAAATGCGTGCTAGTTGAAAAGTGATTTTTCAATATACAATTATACACTGCAATAATTACAAAAGTTAGACAATGTATAGTTAATAGATTGTGTCTTGGGATCTCATACCTGGGGGGATCTTTGGATAGAAGGATGTTTAGGAAGAAAGGAGGGGATTATTAAAAGGACGATTTGACGCTTCTGATGTGTAAAAACCATTCAAATAACCCCCCCAAAAAAAACTTAAGTCATGCTTGTACTTTTAGCACGTTTTGATTTATTAAGATCTGAAGTCACTCGGAACAAATCCCCAAGCAGCAGTGCGAAAAAAACCTACTACTGTTATGCAAAATAGGACTTCAGGCACCATTAACGCAAGGTATAGTAAATATTTACATATAGGTGGCATAAGCAACCTCTTAAATGAAAATGCTTAAATATGTAATTTTAGCTAATAGTGAATATGTAATTGTAATAAATTATATATACATTTATATCAATACCAATATATATGTGAATACATAAATTTATGAACTTTATATCTATCCCGCAAACTACCAATTGTTAAAGGCGTATCCACGCCAGCCAATTACTTAGATGAAACAACGCCGGGCTTAAAACAAGGGGGAAAAACTGTAGCCATCAAGGATGATGGAGGGTGATTGAATATTTCTTATCTGCACCCTCAAAAGACAGTCGGTATTATCATATTTTTTCTACGAGTCCTTGTTATCTGATTTTCGTCGGGTGCTTTTATTTTAGGGAATCTCTTAGGGGAAATTTTCATATTCTTGGTGGGGTCTTTAGACCGGAGAGCTTGTCATCGTTCAGAGCACCTGTGTATGAGCCATTTTGTCCAAACTTCCCGCCGCTCCCTTTACATACTCACCGTCTTTTTTTTTTTTTTTTTTTTTTTTTTTTTTTTTTTCTAAGCTCTCAAACTTATAAAAATAGGAATGTGGGAAAAATAAGGAAAATTATTTTTGGCTGGAAAGTACCTTTCACTAAGGGGAGACCCCTATTTGAAGGATGTATGAGAAGGATATGGGGAGTGGAATGCCTAGAAAGGCGGATGGAGTCAGGAAGGTAGTGAGAGTCTACCAAGGACTCGCCGTCAATGAGCTGCTTGCATTTTAAAGAAAAGCAAGCTGATACAATTATTGGGAACCACTTCCAAAAATATAGTTTATCCCTGCCATATTGCTATTAAGCCTAATAGATACCAAACACTTGAATTGCACCGGATGTTTTGGTTACTTTCAGAAAGATTTACTAATAATTTTTTGCCATATGCGTATGGATTTTCTACTCGCAAGAAATGAACCGAAATCTTTATAATATTTTTCATGAGATGATACACTTTAAAAAAAGGTGCTTACTCTTCATAAGAAATATTACTAAATCAATTACCAAATAAATTAAATTATTAAAATGGAAATAAGTGGAAAAACATTGAGGAAGTTTTATTATTGATGGTTTTTGATTTTTGTGAGAAAGTAGATTTATTTATTGTCTAGTTTTAAAAACTAACCAATATTACTCACTAAGAGACCTGTTCTGTGTGAAAAGTAATGTAATGGAATAATCCATCATCCGTATTGTGCGGAGGATATGAATAAAAAATTAGCGATTGTGTTAAATGATTGCAAAAAAAATCAAATTCATATTCGTTTTCAACACCTTAAAAAACTATGTATAGAAATTTTCAGGAAAATCAATCAGTAAAGCAGGATTTCTTCGCTTTCAGTGTAATCACCAATTAGATTCGCTATATTTGTAAGTAACAACAGTAATCATGGAATAAGCCGTGAAAACTAAAATATTTTCTTTTATTTCTCTGTTTCAAATTTATTTATGGTGGTCATGATGTCTTTACGTGTATTCAATAGGAATCTATTTTTTATAGTTTACCTATTTATTCTATAATTTATTATTATTTATGTTTTCCTTAGATTTAAAAGTTTGGTGTGGATCGACCGGTATAATATACTTGTACTTTTAATTAGGTTTATATAATATTATTACGTTGTTAGACTAAATTAGAATCCATTCATTTTCCTAATAAGATATCGAGCATCGACGGGTAAGGAACGTATATTTGAACACGATTCTCAGGAATTGCTGAACGTACTTTGAAAATTGATTTTTCTCAGACAGTCCGTTAGTATATGGTCTGTGTATAATCAATTCGAGATAGAAGCATGTTTGAACATTAGGGGAAAAACTAGTTGCAAACACAATATAAGTTTCACCATTTTGACATTGCTGAGATAAGAGCCGTCGTAGCTGACTCACCTTAGATCCTCAATGAATTTACCATTCCACCCCTTTCTTTAAATGGCCACCTACGGTTGGTGCTTCAGTATAATAAGGTTACAGTTCTCCTCCGCAGGCCTCGTAATGTTTAATTTTTTCTCTGTATTAAATTTAGATTTTATTTTTAATTTTATATTATATTGCAGACATGTGCACTGTATAATTGTTATAAATATCTTAAACAAGTTTCCCGCTGTGTTGTAGATTCTAATTTACAATCAATAACCTGTACAATTTACATAAAATTAATACTATCATATAGATATATTTGAAAAATACCTAATTTATTGCAATAATATTCTACATGTTCTTGTAGAACCCTTAATGCTAGAAATTTCAATGAGACACGAAGCTGAAAGTGGTTGAGCTCGTGAACGGTCTGTAAGATGGTGAATTAAGTGTAATATGTGAATATAGGTTGATAATTTGAATGATTTATGCGTTGAATGCTTCAAGACATGAAACAATTTATCGAGTTTAAGTATTAAACAATATTTGTAAACCATTGTAGCGAGCGCCAACCATATATGTAAATTACCCTATACTCTGGTGTAACTATGTATTGTAATTAGATGTAAAACATGGTTTTCTAGTAATAAATCATAGATGGGCCGGTAGTCGTAAACAAGTAACAGAGGGTCGAAGGCCGTCTGCAATAAACCTGAGGGTAAGCCACCTGCCCGCTCATAAAACAGGATCTCCAGACCTCTGGTCACCGTCCGGCGGTCATAAAATCATGCCATAAACAGTCCTTTCGGGGACGAGCGATCACGTACCTCGGTAGGTGTGACATCATAAAACACACCCTTTTAGACCAACAGTCATAAAATCAAGGGGGATTGGCCACCTGGGCATCATAAAACATTCCCCCTTTCAGCCGGCTCCGCCTTCCACTAGGAAGGGGAAACAGTATTTAAATCAGGAAGTTTCACCCTATAGCGCCACTCTTTCCCAGTCTCCTCAGCCGCTCTGCTCGGTCGCTTTACGCCGGGGCCGCTTGGCCCTGGAAGACAGACACTTAGACTTCTCGTCATCCTACTCTCTCTTCAGCGCCGCTGAGCCCGTCACCCTATTTCTCAGTCGCCTTGCAGACCCTCTGGCGCCTTCACCGGTTACGCTGCCGATCTCCCTCCCGAACTCTAAAAACTGGTCTTATTCTTTATGAACCTCTCTCCTGAACACAGTGTATTGTCGGGACAAATCCCTATCAATAAAATGGAGTCAGATATTAATGCCGATATGGAACATGGTCCATGTTATAAATTACAACAATCCGCACTTTTCGCCAGGGCTAGAGTGGTTAGGGACTCCCCTAGTGACGCCCCCGACACCATAAATCTATTAAATTTAGGAAAACAACATGTTCTCTTCGACATTAATTATTCAAAACTTTTAGAGATGGTCCATTCCTCTTCCAGTATCCGATACAGTACGGTATTTTACCTTCCATTTCAACAAAAGGCTACCATGGAACCCACGTTACGATGTAATATTGTAACATTAGGAATCAACTTTTTTTTAAATAAATGTGTTTTATTTCAGTCATAAACTGTACAAGAATAAGCCGAACATAGCATATACATAATGGGGGACAGGTGTACCCCACTCCCCCAAAGGCGTGACATAATTGAGGGTTAACCGAGAGAACATCGGAGATGATAGGAGGGAAGAGATCAGTTACCGTTCGGCCAAATGGTGTAATTACTGAGATTGAATTGGAGGCCCGATATCAGCAGAGATAGTCCTCCACCAACAGGAGGACATCTTATTAACTTAGCGATCAATCGAAACCCATTCCGTCAGTCCCATTCTCCTCTATTACTAATAATGGCAGTCCTAATAAATTAACCGAGATGTAACCTAATCTGGTTCCCACTCCTCTCTCCCGTAAGCAAATCCTCCCTACAGCCGTAGAACGCGAGAAAGGCGAGACAATGGACCGGTTTTCTTAAGTGTGCTACCAATAATGACACACACTCACATTCTACATAGTCTCACTCAAAACCACATTAAAATTACAGTTTTATTTTCTTCTACCACCCCTGTTGTAGAATGGCAAGCAAGCAAAGTTCTAAGGGTAAATACCCGGGAACAATCTGTCCTCCGTACCGTGACTTTTTCTTTGGGGTATGTTAAATCAATAAAAATAATCTATTTACACGAAATAAATCTTGCTAAAAAGACATATTCAACATATATTAAAAAAATTGAATTTTCAGAGATATTTAAATAATATGGTCCCTCCCTTTCTTGTATCCAAGATAGTACGGTATTTAGGCTTCCACCTTGACAAAAGGCTAACATGGAACCCACAAACGAGACTAAAAAGACAAGAAATAAACATACGCTTTGAACAACTGTACAGGCTACTTCAAAGGACATCCCATCTCTCAAAATAACACAAATTACTAATCCGAAAAGTTATAATTAAGCCAATCTGGACATACGGAATAGAGCCCATAGCCCATAGGACAGCAAAAAAGTCGAACATCAAGCGTATCCAATCCTTTCAATCAAAAGTCCTGAGAACAATAGTAAATTTCCTTTATTACGTCAGCAGCAAATCCCTTCATAACGATCTTAATATACCTTACACTCTAGAACTCATCCCTCCTAAGTTCATGAAATTCCATAGTCACCTATCCAACCACCCAAATACCCTAGCACAGTCAGTGCGCTGCACCACCCTATAATCCTCCTCGAAGACTGAAACGGCTGTGGCCTCTGGACCTGCTATAGATGACAGTGGGAGATCTGACAATGACTGGTTTCTTCAATCGTGTCCTATGCGTATGTGGCTCTCACGCTCTTCGTCAGCCTCCACTGCCCCGTATCCGGTGACGTGGCTGATAGAGGAGCGTGGTGGACTTTCCAAGACTATGCTTTCTCTTACGCACGCGAGGTGAGTGACAACCATGTGTTTTTGGGAGGTCTCTGGTCTGTTTGTAAATACTGTACGAATGAGCGAGTGAATGAAAATTTGCAAATATGTTATTAATGAGAACATTGAATTACCTATTGTCCAATAAGCCAGACTGTAATCTTAACACAGTATAGATTTCATTTGGAAACATAAATAACAAAAAATATATCCTGCTTTTCCTGCATTATTTTGAATTGGAGTAAATAAATACACCATTGGTGCTAAAATCTGCTCGTGAGTCATCCCCTCTTTCAGATTAACATGTTTTTTAGGTTTTGAAATTCCTGTCAGTTGGAAAATCTCATGCTTCATGGCCTAGATTGCCAGGGTTTGTTGTTAAAAGAATATATCAAGCAATAGCCTTTTGGTGGTATCTCAATCACTCTAGCAACGTGACCGTCCTATCATATTTATATTGATATATAGGTTCTTGCAAAATCACATTCGTTGGAGTTCTCTGTTCATTGTCAAGAATGCAAGCTCCCACAAACATGCACGCATGGTCTCAATAATGAAAGATCATGATTGAGCTTGAACATCCCTGCCAATTGTGAATGGCTTAGAGACATGCATATTGCTTTCTTGAACAGATTTTGGGATAGGTCCGGTCGCAGTTTTCTCAAGGAGTTGAAGAATAAATGTGTACTTGAATAAAAAATAAATACTGAAAAAACAGGTAACGTCTAGCGCTCGTCACACTACACCTCAGCACCACCTACTGATTACAGCAACAACCTAAATGTGGTCGGCCCTTTGTAACATAATTAAGGTCTTATTGAGGCTGCGAAAACGATTTCAATGAACTATTACTAGTTACAGAAGAGTAAAGTCCTAGTAATAACTACTATATGTGTTATTAAGTACGACGTTTGGATCATATGAAAATTATTTATTTTTTTATGAGGCTGCTATTTTTTTAAGTATCAGAGGAACATCAAAATGTTATGTTTTTTGTGTAAAACCCAAGTTGAATCGTACATATTTTAAAGACGAAAAGATGAATATTTTAGTGATGTCAACATTTTATATGTGATAGGCTGTTGTGTATGATATGATTTGATTTATGATCGATCCTTAAGTATTTTTGTAGCGTATTTTTAGCATTAAATTGATCACATCAAAAAAAAAAAAACCAATTAGGCTGTAGGTGGTGCAGATAATGCATAGACAACAACTTTTGTTTATGCCTCATTAAAACTGTTAGGGTTAAAAGAAAATATTTGATCAATACCATTAAATCGTTAAAAAGGGTTCCTGAAGACTTTGTTAATTGTGGAACAACGATTTTAAATCGATCCAAAATTAATAAGCTAATTGACTTATTGTGAAACAAGAGAGTAGGATTGTATTTTGATGAAGACATAAACAAATATTGGATCAATGGCAATACTCGAGATGTTATTAATGACTTGGGTTTTCAAGCGTTCCTAAGGTTGAAATGAGCTGCAGGAGATAGTAAATGCCTTAAATTAATTAATTTAATTAATAATTAAAAATGCCTTGGGCTTAGATTACATACAGCATAATATTTTATGAAGAGAATTCTGGCATACTTAGTAAAGAGGTTATGTCTGTAATGTGAGAATCTACTATACATGTTTATTATGCGTTCTTGCATTCAAAACCTACAAATATTAGTAGTCTAGAAAGGCCAATCGAGATAATACAACAACTCGAAGCTTGTCCAACCAAATGCAGTTTTATTAGAGCACCAGCTTATGATATATATTGCTGATAACAGCCATACAATAAAGAAACACAAGCAGTAAATTAAAAGCACTATAGTTATTAAAAAATGATTTTCTATCAATCGGGGCTTTTTAATTTCAAAAGGGATCTACTATGGTGAACAGATTTAACCAAGCTTTGTTAATTACATGATGAGGAGGATATTGAACAATGGTTAAGTAATCAAGGGATGCTAGACAGTGTTTCCATTATTAGCGATAAATATTAAAGAGCAGAATATAAATTGTTTATCTCCACTCTGCTTCCTCTTTCACATGCGAGGAAGGTGACAACCATGTGTGTTTGGGAGGAGTCTAGGGCGTTCGTAAATACGAATGAGGGAGTGATTGAAGATTTGCAAATATGTTAAGACTGAGAACATTTATCACTATTACTTATTGTTTAATAAGGTAGATAAATAAAAATAATAAAGTTAGATATTGTACACCTCCAATAAAATATTTTATTCGAATATTCAAAATGTTTTTACAATATTTTTTCTCGATCACAATTGTTTTCTAATAACATTACAGAGTACTTATTGAGTGCAAACTACGGATTTTGAATAAACGCGTGTATGTTAAAATGAAGGGGGTAAATGAAGATATGCAAATATGTTATGAATGAGAAAATTTATCACTATTACTTATTGCTCAATAAGGTAGATAAATAAAAATAAGAAAGTTAGATATTATACACCTCTAATAAAAATTTTCAGTCAAATATTCAAAATGTTTTAACAATATTTTTCACAATTCTTTTCTAATAACATTACAGAGTACTTGTTGAGTGCAAACTAAAGATTTTGAATAAACGCGTGTGTGTACTTTTACTATATCTGTTAGTCTAGGATTTAATAGTTGATTTGATATCGGTGTTTTAAACTTTGAATAGCTGGAGCATATGCTAGATGTATGTATTTATTGATCGTTGAAAGGCATCGTATGTGTAAGAATTAATGTTTTGAATTTTCTGGTCTTCACAACCGGTCGGATTAAACGACGAGTTTTCTTTAAATTTTTTTTTTAATTAAAAGAAACTTTTATCTCTAATCATTAATTGTTAAATTCTTAGTATACTTTATATTCATGAACTCATCCCTTCCAAGTTAATGAAATTCCATAGTAACCTATCCAACCACCCTAATCCCGTAGCATAGTCATTGGACTGCACCACTCATCCCTATAATCCTCGTCACAGACTAAAACGGCAGTGGCCTCGTGACCTGCTATCAATGCGTGACAGTGGGAGTCCTGGCAATGGCCAGTTTCTCCTGTCCTCCTCATCGTGTCCTGAGCGTATGTGGCTCTCGCGCTCTTCGTCTGCCTCCGCTGGCTAGAATGGGGTGAGGCTGCTGGAGCGGGGGACTTCAAAAGAGTCCTCTGGGCTGTTTCTAAATACTGTACGAATGAGTGAGTGAATTGAAATTGTAAATACGGTATAAATGAGAACATTTATCACAATTACTTATTGCCTAATAAGGCAGATTGTAATTTTAGCACCATAAAGAAGTTCCAATAGAAATTGTTAAATAGATGAAGAGTTCATGTTTCATTGATAAATGAAATATAAATATTATATATATTTTATATGCACCCAATATGGAGTTAATTTCACAATATAAAGTAAAACGATGCATAAAATCATAACAGTTAGTTAGGCGTTGAAAAATGAATTCCCTTACCTTAGTGCCTAGTTCTCAAGTGTTCTCGGCTAAGGTGTGGTAATTATTGGGTGAGATGACTATAAAAGGGGCATATACGATATCCGAAAACAACACTCTAATAACAAAGAAATCTTGCATGAGAGTACAATACGTGTTGCTTGATCGAAGGTCTGAATAATTCTTTGTGTCGTCTATACTTAATAGCAACATAATAAAAGTATTTTTTCCGAAAATCTATACAAATAATTTCAACCGGATACTAACTCACTTAAAATCAACACAATTTAATATATAAATTTAATTTGCCCATACAAATATTTTTACAATATATGTATAGCTGTTGCCTAAACATTTGAATTTAACTGCATTATGAAAATACAATAAAGTAAATCATTAAAAAGAGGGCAACGTACAGGAGTTCAGAGGAAAACAATTAAACATATAAAAATAAAATATTTCTTAATCTACCTTTTAGAAGCCTCGAATGAAAGTCATAAGCAAAGTGCTTATGAAGGAGCGAAACGTTATTTTATGGTCATACGATTAACAATGGCTGTTAACAATTGATCCTAAATGGATAAATGATGTGATAATGCTCTGACAGCGTAACTTACGTGGTTTGGTGATGTATTTTGGCAAGTTAACGAATTACACCCTGTTTAATATTGAATGCGGAGTAAAAACTGGTATAATTGGATCAATGCAGCAGTGGTCTTTAGTAGGGTAATCATTAGGAGTTTTACAAGTGACGAGGTGTTAATTCTTCGCTGTTTCGGGCCCCGAACTCGAAACTCAGTGCAAACACTTCTAATCTCGGGGTGAATCATTAATAAAGTTATATCCCCTTCCCTTTGTTAGCCCTTTCCTTGTTCCGTATTTTCTTTACAATTCTTCGATATCCGGCAAATACAACTTGTTAGTACAGCTTAATCAAATGAAAAAAAAAATACTTAAATGATTTAGAGTCAATTTTCACAGAAGACCCATTTATAACTAACCTAACATATTTTTCTTTATAAAATTAAAGCTGAAGATCTCAGTTGGGTTTCTACCTACTTATCAAAAAGTTTAATATACAATGAACTATGAAAAATTTATAGATAAATACATTTTTCAAGTCATTACAACTTTTTTTGTCTAAATATAAGGTACAGGTACCTAGCTTATACGTGTACCATCAAAAGACTAGATTTGAGCAACGAACAATCTGCTTTCAAGACAATACCTCAATCCAACTTCCACAAACGGAACATGTTTTTTCTAACCTTAATCCAAAGTTATTTAAATGCTTCAATTCCTCATCTTTTCAGAATTATATGAAATACTACGTATTTCGTAATCGTTTATAGACTAATGTTATTTTTCTTTTACATGTTTAAGAAACATATATCGTTTTATATAACACAAGAAGTTAACTTAGCGTACCACTGTGAATAGGGGTTGTCATGTCAACAAGCTTTATTTTTCAATATTAATGGTGAGTGAATTGAAGAATCCATATTTGCGAACTAACGAAAGGGTGTGGATCAACGTACTGAAATCCGTACAGTAGAAATTTTTATAGCAGTTTTAATGATTGTTGATAATTCTAGGACATGATAGATACTTTTAATGTGGATATCAAGATATTAAATATGAAACAATGATAATGATATAAACATATTTATTCAACAATAAGTAATTGATTAATCATCCATAATTTTTTTTTCTAAGCTTTGCTTTTATTTTTATGTCTTTCCAATATCAAATGAGGCATCCTCTTGATATTTAATGTGTCTAATTTCAACTGAATGCTCACAAAGACCTGAAAGAGAAACAACCACTGAAAAGTCAGGCCTATTTATTTATTTTTTTTTTTTGAAATCGCAAAAACCTGAGTGTTGCGGCCGCTAACTACATAAGATAAATCACCCTATACTCTATTGTATATATATTGTAAATTAATCTAAACAAATTTAAATATCATAAATAAGTCATTGTAAATGTGTAAACAATAGAGGTCACAGCTGCAAGCCGGGTGGGTAACCTAGCGGTTTACCCTGGGGTAGGCTTCACATCAGGTAGAAACGACCCTGCCGGGTCAGCCCTTCGGCTGCCTACACAAAGCCCGACCGCATACTTAGATCTTATTGGTTACAACAACGAGGGAAATGATTGGGCCTAATGAGTCTCGGGCTGTAATTCAATCTCCTCCTAGCGAAGCTACTTGACTTGCAGCTATTCAAGAATTTGGTCTTCTTCCTTTTGAAAAACCTCTGCATCTCTTCTCTCCTAATCTCGCTAGGTTTTAGTCCCGGCGTTGTCAGACCCCACACCTTCCTAGTGGGAATCCCTGCCTTCGTCTCGCTAAATCTAGCCCCTCCTTGGGAAAGACCTCTCCCTAGTGGACAACGGTTGTCGTGGCCCTGCAAACTTACCAAGCAGTGTCTCCCGTTACCTTTCAGTCTGCCTCTCTCCGGTTCACACTCGCCTTTGGGATCCGGACGGATTTCGCCTACCCTCAGATACCTAGTGTGAATTCGTGGTCATTCCAAGACCACACAAACTACCTACCTACCCTATACCTCTTCTCCTGAACTTAGTGCATTGTCGGGGCACATACCTATCAAAAAATGGAGTCAGATAGTAACGCCGTCATGAAACGATTGTCCAGGTTATAAACTCAAACATCCCTCACTGGTCACCAGGGCTAGGGTAACCAACCACCCCCTTCGTGACGACCCGACACTGCAGCAGTAAATAATACAAGTATTAAAATAATATAAGCAGTAAATAAAGTGAGTAAGCAGTAAAGTATATCGATTCCACAAAACTATTTTTACATCATCTGACACTAGAAAGTTGATATGCAGTTGTTGTGCTAGTTTGATTAGTAATTTGCAAAATGAAATTAACGATACAACAATAAAACTAGTTAGACAATGTAAAATTAATCCACTTCCAGTCTACGGGCCCTGATTGGTGTCTAACTTGTGCTGAGAGAACTCGTGTATTGAATGGACGCCTCTCTGCTTAGTTCTGCCCAAAAAAAGAGACCATTGGGGAGAGGGTTCGTATAATTAAAAAAAAAAATTCTTGTAGAGTACCTGACGGGTTCTCAAACATACTTATAGAAGTGATAAATACTCTATAATATTCACTAAAAGTTCACTCTAAACTCAATATATTAGATAAATATGAGATTTTTTTTTTCAAAGCTCTCTACATTTGAAAACAGGAATCGGGGAAGATAAAATAATGTGCGATTTATAGGAGTGAAAGGGATCCTTTGAGCAGGAGGGGCCCATTTGAATGTTGGATAAAGGAATTGTGGAATGTGGGAGACCTCGGCTGAAGTGTAGATATTTCAGTACAGTGGTGAGAGTCCACTGAAGGTTGAGCCTAGAGTCCGTCTAGGTATGGAGTTCTGACTGGTTTAGCGTTGGGTAGCATTCAGAGGTGTGTAGTTAGTGATCTTAAAATTGATATCTTCATATTTTAAGCTTCTGCAGTATCTAATTTAAAACATTGTACGAACCTTAGAAGAATGTGAGTAAATGTTAGACAACATTTTACGTTGAATTAGATTCAATCCAGAAAATTGAGCATTACCTGAAAGACCTTGTATGTAAATATTTTTTTGTTATTTTATTTTTTTTTTTTATTTTCTTAACCCCTTTGAATTTACGATGTGAAAATATGAACAATGAATGAACAAGAACTAACAATTTTTTCTCCTCATTCTGCTATGCGCAGATGCATTTGAAGGATTTACATTACAGATAAGATTTGTAATTACACTACAAGGTGATGGGGCTCACCTTCAGTTTAAAAAGTATAATAATATAACTATTACTCTTAAACCTGTTTAAATGTGCTTATATGCTATTTCCCGTATCCGGGATGCTGTTGTATGTAACGATTGAAATAATTGTAAAAAAAAAAAAATCATTTTCAAACGATCACTAAACCTGTTAATACAACGACTTGACAGATAATTTTTCGGATCCCTAACAGAGCTGGACTGTTTTCAGTTCAAGTGGCTGGCTATTAGTTCCGTCAGATCTCCACGACTGCCTAAACGGTCCTGTCCAATTACTGTTGACAGCACGTTGGTGCCAGCGAGTCTCGTTTCGCCGAACTTTCTTTTTTTATTGCTTTTTGAAAATAAATTCTGACCAAAAGGCAGAATTTGAAAACATAATTGAATTTACTTGTCCCAAATATTATGATCTTGTAAGAGACTAACAACTGGTGTTACTAAGTGAAGTCTTATTACAGTTACCATTTTATAAAATCGGTACAAAATGATATTGTTATTGTTAATTTAATTTTTATGATATACACACTAAATGTAGATGTTACAGAATAATTTGTGAATGGATTCACCTGAGGATCTATAATTGTATATAATTGTATGTAAGTTTAAAGGGGCTATGGGAAAAAAAAAAAAAAAAAAAATGTAGATGTTAGGCAAGCTCTCGATCTACTTAAATTATATTTCGTCAGTATTTATTTTTACTAAAATCAATATTTCCTAATTATTTTGGCAGAGATACCCCTAATGATCTGAAACTGACTAGTTTCTAAACTAAATAATAAATGTAAATAAATGACTAGTTTGTGATTTAAGAATAAAAGGTTTTACTAGACATTTAAACATATCTGCCTATATTTTTCAAAGATCTAGTTATAATTCAGCCCTATTCCAGCTTCAAAAGAAATTACTATGCAAAATTTTATGCCACAAAAAGAAATACTATTCGAGTTGAACTTGTGAACACATTTTAAATGGCTTTTTATGATTAAAGTTTAAAAAATCACGTTATAAAGTTCACTCCGATTAATAAGGGCTATATGCATGCAACTATGTTTTTGAAAAAACCGATATTTATTATCAAATGATAAAATGGTTCTTGAATACTTAAGTTGTATATCTGTAACGATAACATTTAGTGAACGAAGATCATCGATCAAGCAGTTCTAATATCCTAACCAGCTATCAGATTGCAGATGATAAAACCCCTCAAACCTTTAATCGCTAGTAATTAATTACTTAGACTGAACAGAAATTAATTAGCCGTCTAACCTTCCTTCCACCCTAGGTCCTATTCATAAGAACCTGCCTCGGGTACACTAATATTTCACTACCTATTATCTAGCGGAAATTCCGGCTCTCCAAATTTGTTTCTGGTTTCACTTAAATATAATCAACAAGTATTAAGTGTCGACTACATGAATTAATTCAATTACTCAGTTTTCTTTTTATTAATAAAGTGTTAAAATCTATCTCAATATTCTACGGATAAAATATATAGATCTGTTAATTCTTGTCAGCACGACATCCATTTCATGGAGTCAACCAACTATGTATCGAGAATCACGTTTTTAATTTTAAAGACAATTTGTCATTTCTTATCATTTTATGAGGAAATGTATATAATTACAGCTTGGAATATATGAATATCTGATACTACTGAAAATAATTTAAAATGGTAACTGACTAAACTGAAATACCAAGCATTAAAAAAATATGAGCATTAATCAATTTTTATATGTAGAAATTCTATATCTATAATCTCATATCTATAAAAAAACAAAAAAAAACAGGACTTTCGAAAAATTTCATTGTTTTGCCAGAATCTGTTGGCTGCTTAGGGAACACATTTAATATAGGACCAATAAAGCAACTTTATTATATGAAACTTCTTTATTGTGCTAAAATTACAATCTGCTTTATTGGGCCATAAGTAATTGTGGTAAATTTTCTCATTCATGCCATATTCACAAGTTTCATTCACTCGCACATTCATAAGGTATTTACAAACAGCCCAGAGACCTCCCAAATCCACATGGTTGTCAGCCACGTCACCGAATACGAGCCACTGGATGCCGACGTATAGCGCGAGCGCCACAAAGGCTTAGGACATGATTGGAGAAACTGGTCATAGTTATCATAGTCAGGACTCCCAATGTCACGCATTTATAGCGGGTCAATAGGCCACTGCCGTTTCAGTCTCCGATGAATCTGAATACAACAATAATTTTGATAAAATTACAATTTGCCTCATAGGCCAATAAGCGATTGTGATAAATATTTTCATTCATACCATATTTACAATTTTCATTCACTCGCACATTCATCGGACCCAGCACACTGCCCTGTGGAACTCCTGCTTTTATGGAATAGTAATTAGAATATTCTAAGCCACAGCGAAGTTGGAAGAAGAGTTTTTGAAAGGTAGGACTGTAGGATTAGGAAAAGGGTCTGTGGTAAATATCATTTGAGCTTGTAAAGCAAACCTGCGTGCCAAACCCTGTCAAAAGCTTGAGAAATGTTCAGGCAATAATGGAGTGTTTCCAGAGGAGAGGAAAGGGCGATGTACGGATAATGGAATTATAAATGTAAATTAGGAAGATTATGGCTTTATGAGGAAGCTGTTTGAGAATTTCAGGAGTAAGAAGATCATATCCAGGGAATTTTCGGTACGTTTTTGAGAAGGTGTTTGAACTCAGAGGGGTTAACGGCTTTTGGTGGAAGTGGGAGAGGGTTAGGTGAAGTGAGGAAATCATCGATAGTTGCGTCATGAGTATGATTTTGATTAAAATGGTGAGGCATGAAAGTATGGGAAAGATGCAGAAAAAATTCTTCCGAAGAATCGGAACGGAATTGTACTAATTGTACAAGTGATGATCCGCAGGATGTCGGGATCTTTGCCACACTGTTCTGGAGTGGCGCTTGGATTGGATTAGGTCTTTGAGATGCTGAGGTAAAGGCTTTTGATTGTGAATTTCTGGAAGACGGTGGGGCAACGATGTCTCCCAAGGCACCTCTGGAACCAGATTAGTGAAATAATGCACTTCATCATCAAGGTCTTAGGACGTTTTCAAGGACACGTTGAGGTCTATGGTATCTGTAAGAATCTGGTGGAAGTGGTCCCAATCAACTGGACCCATAATAAATGAAGGAAGAAGCAGTTTGTGAATTGGTCTTAGGGAAACGGTTAATATTAAAGGGCTATGATTGGATGAGATGTAACCGAGGCGTGTAAATGAATAGATTAGTGCTCCTTCACTATTGTTGAAGAAAAAGTCAAGGAGATCTGGATTTCGTTTGGGGTCTGATGGCCAATAGGTGGCTGGGTCCAAAGAGATAGTAGAGCAATGTTTCTGTGTGAGTGCAGACAGCAGAGCACGTCGTGTACTCGTGGATCTTGAACTCCAGTGTTGGTGCTTCGCATTAAAGTCCCAACTCACTTGGAAACGATGCCCGATGGAGGCTAGAAAGGAGATGCATTGGGAATGAGAAATGGATTTATCGGACGGGCAGTACACTGGTGCTAGAGTAAGGGGAAAAGTGGAGGTGCTGATTGACACTGCAGTGGACTGAAGGAAATTGTGTGTTACAAAAGGAAGTTTATGATGGGAAATAAAGTTATGGACAATGACAGCGGTACCTGCATGAGCTCTTCTATTTGAGGGATCAGCTTGATAAGTCTGGTACTGTCGAACAGTAAATGGCCGTTTACTTGTAAATCTTGTTTAGTAAGGAGAGTTACGTCGATGTTTTTGTCGTGGAGTAGTGCTGTCAGTTCGTTAGTGTGGGTGCGAACACCATTCATATTCCAAAGGAGAATGAATAAGGAGTCGGAAGTATCCACTTATGGGTTTTGTTTAACGGGGAGAAGGTAGGAGACAAGATTACTAAGGAGGGACATGCGATGGATAATTAGGGTTCGCAACTCTGTAAGGAATTATGTTAATAGGCTAGTGAGATCGGAAGAGCTTGAAGGTGGAGGAATATGCGAGATGTGTGGTTGATGATGGGATTTGGTTTTCTGCTAGCCGGGATGAACGGAAGGGTGGGGAAGAGGGACTTGCGGACGAGGAGTGGGAGTGCCTTTGACAGCTCTCAGTTCCAAACTGCATCAGAAAAAAAAGACTGAAGGGTTCAAATTTCTGCCTGAGCCGCTTCTCGTTTCTAGTTTCTCGTCTTCTGGCTGACGACGTTGTTCGCTCCTGGACTTGAGGATTCTGTGAGCGTCGCAGCCCTTGTAATGTAGTTGGCCTGATGGCTATGCTGCAAGAGCATGCATACTGGAGGCGATTTCAGGGGCTGTTTGCATAATTCACTTCTGTGCTGCCCACTGCACTTTACACACCTGGGAGGGTGGTAGCAGTACGATTTTGTGTGTCCATATGCCTGACAGTTATGGCACTGGACGATGTCGTGTTTTGTATACGGTCTCTCGACCTGTAATCTAGTGTAATACAGGTGTGTTAGATAATATATTTTTCCACTACAGGTGTTTACTCGTGATCTAAGAAGAGCAAAGGTAACACCGTTTTGATTAATTAATCTTGTTGCCTATCCTTACGTAATACGTTCGTTATTTGGCTAACTTTGAATCCGAGAGCTGAGAGTCTATTGCATATTTCTGATCACTGCTCATAGCGATCGTTCTTGTTTTAGTTGATATGTATGGAAGTCCGCATTCGTTTCTTCCAAATATTTGATAATAGGCCGATATGTGTCGGGGGTGTCCGGGGAGATTTTAATGTTTCGAGACCGATTGAGGCACGTATATTTTACCCTACCTACAGTTTTGCTCATTTGGGAGCATAGCAATTTAAAGTTGCTTATATTTTGGATGAATATTGCAGGTGGCTTAGGCTGTGAAGGTGTTTTTATTACTTTCATGGCCTCAATTTTTCAATGCTTCAAAGCTGTTAAGCGTGAAAAATGGGGTTTCTTCAACGGTTTCTTCTTTGGACGTGCTGGTATGTGGTGGTATCTCTTCCATCGAGCTAGTGGCAGATGAATTTATTTGTACGTTCCTATTTAAAAGTCATGGCCTTCATCATTTTTTTATTAATTTTGGGACATGTATTGCTGATAAAATCGCTTTTTATCATATCATAAATATTTGTTAATATCTAAATTAATTTTTATTTCAATAAAAAATATGTAGTCGTCCCAGGGAGATGTGAACTAACTATTTCCCGAGCCAAGGGACCGGTCGTGGCTCTTGGCTAGAGGAGCGGTCCAGCGTAATTAGTCTATTGCTTGATATTATCTGTAAGCCGACTTCTTGGAGTGATATCACCTACTACACTCCTAAAAGAATATAACAAGTGATTTACCCACTTCTTGCGGGCTCCCTCGTGACCAGCTCACGTAAGTTGCCTGCTGAGACAATTTTAGGGCTGAAGTAACGTCAATAAACTGTACTATAAGCTGTTTATATAAAGAACGAAATAGAAACGTGTTTGTATACAATAGTGCATGCGCCGTACTTCAGGGCATCTTTTTTCGAAAAAAGTACATTATGACATAGACGATTAAAACAGAAAATTAAATATAAACAATAATTTATATAAATGTGTGGTTGCTATAAAGAACAGTCAAATAGGTAAACATAGTGAATCAATTGATTCTGGGATGAACTTATGTTTGAGCTGTATATATTTTTTGTATTTATATTTATAGCGTATTGTGATGGCATGGGTTTTTTATTTTTTTGTATATTTAATTATTCACGTAGGCCACATATTTCATAAAGCGAGGGGCTGCTAAGCAAAATATAAATTCCTCACTGCTCAAATGTTCACTTATTAAATTCCGGATAATTTTTTTTTTCAAGATGCGCTGCCGAATTGGTTTGGGGCGAGGGAGGGGGTTACTTCAAAAGTTGAATTTAATAAACAGATCTTATTTGCAACTCAATTAGGTACTTCCAAAGGTAACATTTGGCTGTAATATACAAACGCTCTGAAAATAAGTGGAATGGAATGACGAAGGGGGAAAAAATAATAACCTTATAAATTGAATCGCCCTTGTTTTATGCGGAGGGGGGGGGAGACGCTTAGAAGAAATGAAATGAACAAAAATTCTTGCAGGTGCGCGCTAAGATAGAAGATAAATTCGCACAAGCCCCATCTCACCATGCATCACCCCCAGGCGAGAATATGGTAAGGCGAAGCGGCACATATGGTGGAACAAGGTTCCTCGTTACGGCCTCTGCAGCTCCCATTAGTCTCTTATCAAGTGAAGCCTTCCCGTCTAGAATTTTCTTCCTTGTTCTGAGTCCAACTACACCCTGGAAAGACCACTAGCATCATTTGAAGTCAGGTTTAAGAATTAATTTTGTATTTTTTTAGATTTAGGCATTTTTAGATTCTAAACTTAACTATATTGTAAGCTATAAGAAACCAGAAAAAGGCCCACAGATAGAGAAGTACGAGTGTTGAATTGTTGAATTTCCGGATAATAAAAAGTAATAACAATTAAGTACCTAGTGAAGAGTGTCAGTGGTGACGGCTAAAGAATGTGTGTCAAAGTGTTTGGCTGATTCTGTTCATCTCCCTGAGTGTGAACTTAAGCGAGAAGACAATTTGATATTCTCCGGATCCGTAATTTGTAATGTTTTATATTAATGTTGAATTGGTACAACCGGTAATAACTTGGTGGTATAATTGATGATAAATTAGTTTGGAGGTTCAAGTGAGTAAGTTTTTGCCAATTTTCCTATAGGTCGTAAGGAGTAGATAAAGTTAAGACGGTGATAGCGGGAGGAGGTGGCAAAACATATAGTTGTTGTTTCAGTTTATTAATATGGTTTGATTGGGGTATTAATATATTTAGTATCCATCATTTTTATTTTTTCAAAAATGTCCCGAGTAATCAAACCCTCCAAACAACCAAATCGGATAAAAATAAACATTAAACCCTATATTAACAAAGGAACAAAGCATATATTCTTGTAAACATAATAGCTTGTCACGTGTTAATATTTTACAAGCTACAACTAACTCCACCTATAGATTGGGCTGTTAGACAGGATGAACACAATAGAAAATAGTCTTTTACAGTATATTTTTACTATGATATATTTGTTTGCTGTAAATTCAAACTGTTTCATTATTATTAATAAAGCTAATTAGAATAGAATGAATAATGTATTCAATCTGTCAGACCCCAACATAGCATCCTATACACTTCAAAAACACATCGAGCATTGGTGCAATCCACATGGTGGATCAAAGCTAATGAAGCAAAACCCACATTACCTTCACCCTCTGCCACACGTCTTGTCCACTAGTTTCTTTTAAATCCGTTCCTCTCTCTGTATCCAAATTAGTACGATTCTTAGGATTTTATCTCGACAAACGGCTGAACTGGAACCCACAAACCAGCCTAAAAAGACAAGAACTAAACAGACGATTTGGACAACTGTACAGACTACTTCAATGGACATCCCATCTCTCAATAGGAAACAAATTACTAATCTGCATAGTTATGCTTAAGACAATCTGGATATACGGAGAGCTATGAGGGACAGCAAAAAAGTCAAATATCAATCGTATCCAATCTTTTCAAAGTCCTGAGAACAATAGTAAATGGCCCTTTTTACGTTAGCAACAAAACCCTTCATCACGATCTCAATATACCTTACATTCTCGAATTCGTCCCTTCCAAGTACATAAACTTCCATAGTAACCTATTCAACCACCCTTATCCCCTAGCATAGTCATTGGACTGCACCACTCATCCCTATAATCCTCCTCGGAGACTAAAACGCAGTGGGCTCGTGACCTGCTATAAATGCGTAACAGTCGGAGTCCTGGCAATGGCCAGTTTCTCCAATCATGTTCGTATGTGTATCCTGAGCGTATGTGGCTCTCGGTATGTTGGTAAGCCTCCGCTGGCTCGTATTCGGTGACGCGGCTGACAGAGGAGAGTGGCGAACTTCCCAAGACTTCGCTTCCTCTTTCGCATGCGAGGAAGGTGACAACCATTTTGGAGGTATCTGGGCTGTTTGTAAATACTGTATGAATGAGCGAGTGGATGAATATTGTAAATATGGTACGAAAAAAATATTTATCACAATTACTTATTGCCCAATGAGGCAGACTGTCATTTTATCGTAATAAAGTTGTTTTATCAAATTAGTTTCAACTAACTAAAAACATATCCACACTGGCATCTTCGAGGTCTTAGCAGACATATATAGTTTCTTTATGTACATTAATGTCATGTTTTACTGTATACATTTTAATTGTACATAACTGTGAATTAATCATTGAACGAATAATACTGTACCAGAATATTATCCGAATGAGGAATAAAACGTAATAAAAGTCATTATTTTTTCACCTGAAAAAGTAGACGTTTTATTCTTTATTCGGATAATTACAATTATCTGGTACAGTATTGTCCGTTCAATGATTCATTCACAGTTATGTACAATTAAAATGGATACAATAAAACAAGACATTAATGTACAGAAAGAAACTCATAACTCATCACTGAAATGAATGAGTTAAGCCCGAGTGATAAACGTTAGTTTCTTAAATATTTATAGGATAACCATTGGAAACACACCCAGTGGTCGAATCATTTAGTTTTATTTGTATGAACATATTCGAAACTGAAAATAACATCAAGAAATAGCAAAATTATTAAGCAATTTAAACCTACCATAATTCACTCACAGTACAGAAAATACTGTTTTCTCTTAAAATTACATTTTTTCACGATTACTAAAAAATACTATCCATAGAAATTATACAGACAGTGCTATTTCTTCACGGGCGGTGACACTCAAGATTTTCCTTGCCCAGAATCTTGCAAATTTCACTTTGCAACGGAACTTTGGAAAGGAATCAAATAGACAAAAAACCTACCGTAAAAGGTGGGCCACGTTGTTGGACGTTGTGATTTTGCAAAAGTCTAGCCAAGGGGTATTGAAAATGACAGAGCCTTCATACGTGCAGGGTAGCATCATTGGTAGTGCATCCGACTAGGGTAAGGGGAGGTCCTACAGAATATGTTTCATTCCGTTAATAGTTTAGAAATATATAAGGTTCAATACCACAACCAAAATAATTGATGGTAATTACTTACAGATATTCTTAATTTTTAATATTTTTTAATTAATTACAGGTATTTTTTTTTATTTAAGTGTATTATACTTCTATACTGTAAAAGAGCTTACCCAACCATCTGTGGGGTTGTCTCTCTATCCCTTCTAGTACAAATAAATTTTTGGTTATAAATAAATGCATTTTTATCGTTTGGTTGAAATTTCAAATTAATAATCACGCCTGCTTAAAATGAGAATACATTTTCATCTTATCAGCCGCGTGGGACTGGCATTATACTGATACTGTTAACACCTACTAGATACGTTAAGATATTTTTTTCGTCTTTTTTTTTACCACTTTAAAATGATTAAAAGTGAAAAAATCAAGACATTATCGTATAAAATGCTTGGTGACCCTTGTAGTTGACATGTCCTAAAAAATCTTGATGTCCTAATTAATATGAGTAAATCCGCGTTTTAAATGTAAATGACTACATTGGGACAAAAATATTAAAGACTGCGTCAAGCGTACCTGTTTTAAACTAAAGCTTTGGATTCTTTGAAAAATAATTTCCCTATGAGTATTTATTTATTATATATGAAGCATTGAAGGATGCAATTGATTATAATCAAAATATGGGCACGACATCCTTACTAATTCCATTAATTATTAGTCTATTTCAAAGTCACAGACCGATATCTATCCATCCTCAAGCAAAATCTGCACAACGAAAAAAAAATATTAAAATATTTTAATCATAAATATAAATTAAAGGATTTTTATACAAGGCAGCTAGTAAATATTGTGCCTCAAAAGCGTAATAAAGTAACACTTTATTAGAGTGCATCAAACTTTTTGTGACGCTGAAATGAGCTGAGGGACTGAAAACAGAACGTAACTTTTTACTTTGCCTAACTTTTCTCTTTTCTCTACTGTGACGTGATCGCTCAGCCTAGCACCTAGGGCAGGCCTTTAGAAGCTTCTGAGGGGTACTTTCAGTCCTACAACTTCGTAGCGATGGCCAACCCGTTGAATTATCTACAGTTCAAGTTATATTATAGTTACAGACACATTTAACCATGTTGTAATTTTATGATTCATGAAAAAAAAATTCATTTAAAGAAATTTATACCTTAACTTTATTTTATGGATGGATAAACAGATTCGTTTTTTTTTTTTATTTACTGAAATTTCATTACGGACCTTTGTGTGCAACGATAAGAGTGGATTGAATAAATCATTCATATTCTTTAATTTTAGATGAAAAACAAACAAAAACAAAAAAAAAAACTCTACCACAATGATAATATACAGTTAAATAATCTTCCATAATAGCACAACGTGATGTAATATTTATCACAAGGTGGAGTCACCTTGTGATAAATATTTACATCATATAATATATAGGTATTATATTTACAAGAATATATGTTTTAAGCTTTAGTCAACATAGCGTGTTAATACAGTCGCTGGCGATGTTTAACAGGGGGCTTTTTAAGCGGAAATATTTCTGAAAAATCAAAAGGCTAAATGTTAAATATATGTATATAGAGCTGTCATCTGAAACTATTCCTGAATATCTGTAATTTTAGTGTGTTAGTCTATATTTTCTAGTATCCTTAAACGGAGGTTTTTTGAGAACTTAGAAGGAAAAAGATTCTTATACCTTCTAGATTCTTATAGTTTGTTTTCTTTGTATTACAGAGAATTTTCAGCTACAAAAAACAAATCTTGTGCGTTGAATATACCCTTTATACAGCAATAAAATTAGAACCACTTTTCAACACTATAATAAAAAATACATAATTTATTTATTACTCACTCGTTAACAACATTCAATTTCTCAATAGTAGTTGATTAAAATATAATATGACAGCATTCCATGCGCTATTTAACGTTATATTGCTTAAATGTAGATGAAATATAATACTTGAGTTACTTTAGGCCATTTAGACTTAAACACACTTTTGGAACTGTTAAGAATCATAACTAATCTAATCGGCGATAAATTGTAGTTGTAGACTATATAAAACGTATAAAGGAATTAGGTAAAAATATATAATTTAAATTGTCCTTGACTTGTAGTAGCAACTTTTGTTATTTCATCTATTGCTACACCTAAAAAATATTGCTAATATAAAAATTGTAGAATATAATAATTTAATCTCTGGTTGATTGAAATAAAACTCCAATGTGGGTTGTTTAGAATATTTAATACGCGTAGTACTAATTACATATTCTCAATCATTGGTAAACTCATTTTGATACCCTTTTCGAAATTATGGAAACAAGCACAAATAAATGTTAGATTCAACAGATTAATGGGCCTACTGAACTTTTCACCCTTCGTATCCTGAAAACGGCTTTTTCTTCACTTTTTCGCCGAGAAAAACAAACGCTTGACAGACAATGTTGTCTTTGTGGATGGTGTTTACGCAGTAAGCATGAGTGAGTAAGTTTCAACAATATTTGGAGATCGGAGGCGTGCTTGTAAAATTTAAATCTTGTGGCGTTACTCCATTTTCCACCGAAAAGCTTTCCAGTGAAATTTACTATAGTTGGCAGTCGTATATGTAACGTTTATTGTTTTTTTAGCTGTATTAATTGTTGAATAGGCCAAATAGACTATAAGTAATCTCAAAGTCTCTATTATTTATAATTAATATTAGTTAACTCAGTTTCCAGAGCGAATCAATTAATTATGATAGCGTGCCAAGGTACAAACAGATTGTGGGCAATAAATTCGTTGAAATGAGCTAACATTATCTAAATTAAGTTGATTACATCGTTACTCTTGCTCAGCTCATTACACTCAATCATAAACACCCTTTGGATAAGTTAAGAGATTTACCTAAATATTAAAGACTAGTCCAGGTTCTTCAATGAGTGCTATTATACATAGTACAATTTGAAAAGCAAACAATAAAATCACCAGAAACTAGGTACTTCTGATTCAGCTACTTCAAATTACAGCAAAAGAAACAAGCAATATCAAAAGTTTTAATCTTCCTTAAAGTCAGAATAACTGACACCAATACCAAAATTATGCAACCATTGTGAGACTTGAAAATATACTTTTTATTTAAACAAAATGTACTGTTTACAATGGTAGATTCAATAAACGAAATAAGAATCAATTTAGATTTTGTAATAAATTTTAGTGGGAGTAAATTCCCAATTCAAACGACAGAATGAAGGCAGACGAGATGCATAAAAAATTTGAAGTGCTCACCATTCAAGATTTTATCAAGAGAAGGCACATCAAATTTTTTGACTCACTCAGACATAGCCACAACCCACTATTCTCCGACCTTCAACCACCACCAATGCCCGTCAGATGGAAGCACTGCTGGACCGCCGAAGCCTGGAGGATGATCGACGTCATTGAACCCGATGACTGAACGAACTACACCCAGCCGAGATATCGAGGCCGATCTCCCGGCCGACTCAACCGAAGCTACAAGACCCCATCTACCTGTTTAAGCAGGGTAGACCTTCCGGCCGAGTGGCCGACTTATTTCAGCCCCCTGCCGGGGCGGGCCAGGCTTGACCTGGCCGACTACAAACCATTGCCTAGGTACCCCTAGGCTCCACCCTCGGTAGACTCTCACTACCTTCCCGAATCCACCCGCCTCCTTCAGGCATCCCACACCCTATATCCTTCTCATACACCCTTCAAATGGGGGACTCCCCTCAGTGAAAGGCACTCATTAGCCCAAAATAATTTTCCTTATTTTTCCCACATCCTATTTTATAAGTTTGAGAGCTAAGAAAAAAAAAAAAAAAAAAAAAAAAAAAAAAAAAAAAAAAAAAAAAAAAAAAAAAAAAAAAATAGATGCACTTTTACATTCCTCCAATGTAAAATGATTATACTCGAAGAAGGGGAGTCGCTAATAGCGATCTCCACACCGGATATCGTTGTGCTAACGGATACGAGATTTGTGAACCAGAACGTAAGGCTAAAAGGCTACTCTGTTGTCATCGAACGAACCGATGGCTACGGTGGAGTTCTGGTGGCTATACGACACGGCATCACATGGATGAAAGTGGCTCTGCCACTGAATACATTTGATGTCAGGCTCCACCACTTGATGGTGAAGATAAATTTAGGGACACCCATTTATCTCACCACCATGTATAAGAGACCGAGTGGCGAGAAATAACCACTGGGTTGTCAGAGACTTAAATGCACGGCATTCCTTGTGGAATAATGCCACCGCCAATCCAGTGGGGAGAGCCTTGGTAAAGGCGCCCTTTACTGTCGTTCACCCTCAGAACTACACCTTTCGCCTTAGAGGTAACAGTGCACAGACCTCCACCCTAGATCTTTTACTCACAAAACAGCCGCACAGGATAAACAATTGTGAGACCCTGGACCTAGTAACGACCGACCACCTACCAGTATTGGATTCTATTGACGGTAGAGTTGTGATCCCGCGTCCCACGAAGTACGACTATCGTCGGGCTGACTGGAACCTATATCGATCGTAACTTTACCGCCAATTTGAATACGGTTCCTGTTCTCCGCACTACAGAGGAAGTGGATCGACAGGTAGTTTTCCTGACCAAGGTTATCGTCGATACAGCAAACAATGCTACAAAAACCACCAGACCATATTCTTCGACTTATTGCATTACGCAATAATTGGAAAAATAACTGGAAGAGAAGAAGGAATCGTCAGGCCAAGAAAGTTGTAAACTCTCTTACAACACGAATTCGTGGCTTGATGAGGAATTGGAAGACGGCAACGTGGCACAAACGGCTTCATGGCATACATGGCGATTCCCGAAATTTTGGAAGCTCCTAAAGACTACTACCAAGTCTTCATTATGGAGACACCCAGTACACATCAGAAGAACAGGCTAAAATATTGGCCGACCACTTTATCGCAGACAACGCAGCTAGGACAGGTAACTACCACGAACCTCAGCAGCTGAGGACAGGTCAGAACAATATGTTTTTCTCCCCGAAGCAGCTCAAGGCGATTCTTTGCCGGTGACAGGGAAACCAAACACCAGGGGGCGATGGGGTTCAAACGGTATTGCTGAAACAGCTGCCGAGGAGAGGCATTGCCAAACTCGTTAACCTATACAATTCATGTATCAGGTTGCGATACTTCCGGACAGCGTGGAAACAAGCTGTCTAGTTCCCGCTGCGCAAGCCCACAAAGAGAGGAGACCACCCAGCCCATTATCGCCCGATCAGTCTCCTCCCTCACATGGGGAAGATTCTCGAAAAGATAATACTGAACTACCTGAAGGAATTCTGTTCGGAAAGTGCTATCATTCCGTACGAGCAGACAGGTTTTCAGGCTCATCTAAATACAGAACATCCGCTTGTGAAGGTACAAACGGAAGCCATCTTCGGTATCAACAAGAATACAGCAACTGCTATGATCTCGTTGGACTGCACGCAGGCTTTCGACTCAGTGTCCCACAGGATGCTGTGCCGACAGCTTTGTGACTGGGAATGCCCACAGCAGCTATATACCATGTTGGTTTCGTTCTTGAAGAACAGATCGGTGAGGGTACGGGTGGGTGATTGCCTCTATAACCCATTCCCTCTTACTTGTGGAGTTCCTCAAGGTGCGGTTCTGTCTCCGGTTCTTTTCAGTATGTACACACCTGAAATTGTTGGGACAAACTATCAGAAAGCTACTGTAATCGCTTTTGCCGACGACATTGCGGTTTACAGCAGCAGCATGAGTGCACAAAGAGCTCTTACACACGCCGAGTCAGTTTGTAACGTTATCAGTGACAGACTGGGCATGTTAAACATCAGCGTAAACGCCGGGAAGACCGACTGCGTAATCTTCTCTCTCCAAAAGGGGAAAAAATCCTTGCCAAAATCGTATAGCATAGGAGGGCAAGAGAACTCACCAGCTTTCTCAATGCACTATTTGGGTATAAAAATGGATAGGCATCTCCATTTCTCTACTCATTTTAGTAATAAAATAGAAAAAGTGCGACAAAGGTCTAACCGGCTATCGCACTTCACCTAACCTGTCGCTTCGTCTCAAATTGATGATATATAAATGTGTCCTCCGGCCAGCTCTGGTGTACGGTGCCCCACTATTTACCCACTTGATTGACAATACAGCCAAATGTCTCCATCACTTCCAGAATGGAATCATGCGAAAAGTGGTCCGACATACCTCTTTCGAGAGGTTGAAGAACGCTGATCTGCACCCGTTGCTTGGTGTGCAGTCGGTGGGTGAGTTCATCCGCCGGAGACACATTAAGTTTTTTGACTCGTTGCAGCACCTGACAAGCCCATTGTTTAACACTATGACCCCACCACCCCTCCCACATCGATGGGAACAGACTGTTGGGGAAAAATTAAGATAAGAATTATTATGTAAGTTAGTTTTAAGGTTGATAAAAAAGGTGACCTCAATCACCTTTATTAGTCAGTTTAGTCCAGTCACGTATAATGTCATTATATCATTTTTATAATCATTATACTTGTTTATTCATTATATAATTTCTATAAAATAACAAACCCTGTAAATAATGTAGTAATGCTACAGGAAATACAAAATAATTTGTGAATAGATTCACCTGAGGATCTATAATTATATATAATTATCTGGAAATTTAAAGGAGCCATGAAGGAAAAAAAAATCACTTTTATTGGCATTTCCTACTTGTGTCAATTATGGATAAAAAGGAAATTTTTAGATAATGAAGTACTTTATAAAGAAAGAAACAGGCATTTTGGCCAGAAAACACGTTTTAAAGACTACTATCTAGCTAGTAACCAAGAAGAGAAATGTATAACCTGGAGTGCTAATTAAAAAGTGACATGTCCGAGGGGTCCTACTTGATTCATCAAAAAAAAAAGCTTATACCTGCGTCTCTTGATGTATCAAAGGGTGCCCTATTGCTAGTGATGAAAAAATTCGACAGTGTCTTTTATCTTATATATCACTCCCTAAGTAACTTACATTAAATATAGAAATTTAGTTTGGTTCTAATAAATCTCATTTATCATCAATTTTGCCTCAAGCAATGGTCCCTGCCTTTAAGATACATAGAGTACTGATGTAACAAAACGACTAATATGAGAAAAGAGAAAAGTCAGTGGACACCGTAAAATACTGGAAACACATAACCCCAGGCGGCACCCAATCGGACAAAAATAATGACAACAAAAATCCAGTAGCCCTGTGTACCGTTTAATGGTTACCGCCGGTAGGTAATTCGTACCTAGGACAGGGAAAATAGTAGGTTTTCAAAAGTAACAACCTTTATCTAGCCTGAGTGGGATTCCTGAATGTATCTCGTGGGAAATAAAATTTAGCTATCTCAAGACAAAATCGTTCTCACGCCAAGCACACCGATGCTCCAGGAATCCCCGTGCACCTACCTTTGCCCTATTTGTAACATAGGCAGAGGTTTTAAAACTATTATGACGTTTTTAACTATGGACTGGCTGCCATAGATAAAATAAACTTTTATTGTATTGCGTAGCGTATCAATCCCAATATCAGGACATCCTAATTAATAGTAACTATAATAATAAAATTCATTAAATTTAGGATCGCAACATCCATTAAACCCGAGTTCGACTTAGAGGCCTATTTGCATATTGGATGTTATATTAGCAGAGTAGTTATATTAAATGATTAACAATTTACTCATTGCCCAATAAGGCTGATTGTAATTTTATCATAATAAAGATTTGGTTGAAAAATAAAAAAGTTGATTCAATGATGCTAATATGAAAAGTGACTTCACGTGAAATAATGAAGGGTCCTTAATCCATTATACGCTAGTTAAAATAAATATCGATTTGGATATAAAATTAAATATCACAGTGTCCTTATTAATAATATAAAAACCAAATGACATGAGAAATAATATGATTAGGCGGTAGTCACTTATAATATATTTAATGATATTTTGAAATGAAACAAAATTGGTTGAGTTGTAGACTGAATTACAAGCGGTTATTATTAAGAGGAATTCGGTAGGTAAATTAAGTATAATTTTTATTTAGTTCTTTGTGTACGGAACCACACCTACACTGTCTTCTAAGACAGGTCATTTTCTAGTCATAACTATAGAGGGCTTGAAGTGACACGTCTTCTCTAAACTCAAGCCAGGAAAGTAATGTTTTATAAGTTTTAATTGTTTTCAGGCCTTCCATGACTTCCGTCTCCTAAACATTCATTCTATCCTAATTGTCACAGACAAAATTAAATGGACATTGATTAAGAAAAATTCTTCAATATGCCATTAAAACGTTTTTGCATCCGTAACCTATCAGGTCATGCACCACTTAACATATTAAATCACCATTATTAGAAAGATGAATAACCAAGGTATGATAACCAAGGTAATAATGTTACTGAAATGAGGAATAAAGATGGAAGAAGACATTCACAATGGGTGATCAAGGAGCATTTATTGTTTTCATAATGTTAATGGAGCTTTTATCTTATTTTATGAACTATAATTTTATACTAGAATCATTATGAGCTATAAGCTATAAATTTTCTTATCGCACAATAATCATAACTATATTGTCTTCCATTTTCATCGGTCGAGAAATGAAGAGAAAATAGAGCGTGTAATGGATACCGATGAGTTCGTGGCCCCTAAATGTCAAAACAAAAGAGCTCAACAAAGGAGAGGTCAAAGAAAAAAACAAAGATTTTTTTTTTATTTATCCTGCGCCCGCCGTATGTAGAATGAGTCTATTCTGCCTCGAGCTGCCCAATATATTCTCGGCTTATTGTTTATTTCAGCTATTGTCTTACTTATTGTGGTAGAATACATATTGGGATAAAGTTTTTGTAATCAGATATTATTATTATCAACATACAAAAAGAATAAAACATTGAGCCTGATTTTTTTTTAATGACGGATACTCATAAAGGTTCATTCTATGAAAAACCATTGTTGTCGTTTTTTTTTATTACAAGGGTTATTGATGCCCATATATGTACGACCATTTTCTTGAGTTTGGTTTTACAACGTCAATTTAATTTATGAAATATTTAAACACTTATTATTAATTTACATTGTTTGGAGAGAAATTACTAAACGTGTTTTGGGGTTTTGATACTTTTATATAACGCAACTGCATATCTTACGGATCATATGGAAGAAAAAACCCAGGGTCCCCTCAGGAAGGCAGAGGCACAGGTGGCCACCCTCTACCCCTACCTGTATGGTATGCAGGACATGTATTATCTTTTTAAGGACAACAAGGACTGATCAGAGGATGTGGTTAAGAACTATGATGATCCCTTTCCATATTTCATGCTATGTGCAGTAACGGTTGCATGCATGGTTTGGTTTGTGTCACCTTAAATGATTAAAGTGGGACTCGTAATTATTTATGGATTTACGTAAAGATCACTTTACAACAGAAACAAAACATGAAAAGGGAAAAAAGGAAATGAAAAACATAATACCTAGGAAAAATAGATGAGTATCATAAGATCAATGAAGAGTATTGTTGGGTAGTAAAATATTCTGTGATTCTCTATTTATCAATCAAAGTTATTCTATCGGAATCTCAGTAAATTCTGGCCTCTAGATGCAACCATCTCTCTAACACTTTAATTGTTTGCTACTGTGCTTTTCCTCTTGGATTTACGAACTACTATTACCCTTGTTACAAGGTAGGGTATTAGTGAAACATATTATAAAATGTGTAGGAGTTTTCTGGAAGCAATTCCAAGTTTTCGTCTTTATTATTAATCTGATCTGACCTGTTTTGTTCATTTTTACTTTCTTTGTAGCTTATATACTCTGTACTGTATCTCACATTTCTTCCAACAACACCACACTACACATATACTTTTTTTTACGTTTCAAATCTCTTTCTTAGGTCGATTCTCAAGTCCAAAGCTTCCCGCTTTCCATTATGGTCGTCTCTCTTCCACCGGAGCAGTGTCTAGGACCACATGCCATAATAACTCCCAATACCTCCTATCTCATCACAGTGAATTCCTTCAATTATTTCTGGACAACTTTCATCATAGAAGGGACAACCTTCACATCTTCTTTCAATTCAAATCAGCGATGAAATCCGGCAATACTAGATGGTACTCTTCCCACCTGGATTTCCCTTCTCAGATATCTGCTTCCTTTTGGAACCCTATTCCCACCGTTTTGCGTTGTTCATCAACTCTTCCAATCTTCAAATAGAGAACTTAAAATTTTCTTAATTCCTTCCAATGTAACAATTTATAATTCATCGTTATTTTCTGTTTATTTATTTTCCATTAATCTCAAGAACAGTACACTCTCTTTCCTTTCTTGTTCATGTTTATTTTATTTTTTTCATGTCATAATTTTTTTTTCTTGTTGGTTCTTTGTAGTAATCCCAGATGCACATAGCTATAGAACGTTGCATTATTTATTTGTACCTAGTATTATTCATAAGTTTATAAAATCGGTTCAATTTTATGTATAGTTTTTTTTTTTTATTTGTCACCTAGACATTCCTTCATCATGTTTTTTGTTGTTATCGAGACCGTCATAAACAAAGACGTCCCCCCGACGGGGGGAAGTGAACAGCCATTCCAACTTGAAGTAGTGCCTCTAGGATTCCCAAGAATATATGTTAGAATCAGCCGCTTTGACCAACTCTCCAGATCCCCAGAGAAACCAGCATACACCATGCAACCGTTGGGGAATACAAAAGAGGAAACTACAGGAGTTGGCCCGTATAATTTTTAAAGAGCAATGTCCCAGAACTTTTTCATTTCATTTCATTGATTTTATAAACAAAACAATGAAGATAATAATTAAAAAACGTTAGGGACCAGAGTTGAATACATAAGAACATTGGGCGAAGTACAAAATAAGGTTTCGATGTTTTAAGGGATATCTGCATTAAATTTCTAATAGAAATAATGTCACCTGCATGATTGATTTTAGCCCAGTTACGGAATCCCTTATCGATATCAGTTCTAGCGTACTTACCAGATATTTTATATTTATTTATCCATTTGGTATCCATATATATTATATGATGTTTGCCACAAAGCCCATGCAATCGTTGTCGTACTTATCCACATACATTTAGTTTGCATAATCCCTAAAAAGGGAGCTCTGTATTTATTTGTGTATAAGTATTTATCAAAACTAGAAGTCTCGACATCCTTGAATTACGTACCTTACAAAGGGTTTGAGGATGGTACTATACCCGTACCTCATATCCCATACCCATCATCATTAAGTTTCATTAAGTTTGGATATCAGGAGATAAAAAGCGACAGTATGTCAATAAATCTATTTACTCTTGAGAAAATAAGTACATCGTAAGCAAATAAATTTTAAACAAATAATGATTTAATAACTTCTATTTTCATATTAAATCTCTTTTATATTTACTTAGTTGTAAGATTTATAATCATATTCTTATGTAAAACCAAATGTGCGTACCAAAATTTTGAATGTCAAAGAAGTTTTGAGCCTTTAGTTCGATGACTGGTTGAGAGCCGCCCAGTGGTGACTGATGTTTGTTGTGTTTGATTGATGGCCGTGAGGTGAAGGCAAACTTAGATTACAAATAACAATGTAGATCCAGCGACCAACTTCAATAAGTTGCTAAGGCTACGGAGAGCCTGCTACCCAAAACCAACTTCAATAAGTTGCTAAGGCTACGGAGAGCCTGCAACCCGAAACCAACTTCTTTGGATAATTGTCTAAGCCACTGGAAAATCCCAATTCGCTTTTATCTCTCTGGATAATAGCCACATTCCATATGTTTATCTAACTTTTTACTATTTTGCGATGGTAACTATATGATTATAGTAGATAAAATTAATAGCGGCCTAATTTATTTATCGGTATTTATCTTTTATCTAATTGTACGGACAAATTGTTTCGATGTTATACTATAATTATAATTTTAAAATTAATTATTAACTGTTATACTTTTACATCTATGTTAGCAACCCAATTAAAATTGGATATCCGCACTTTGTTATTAAATAAACCGTATATATCATGGATTTAGAATGTAATTAAAAAAAAATTGAACATAATAGAAGTCAAACTGGCTCTTTTTATAAAAATAACTTTTTTCTGCATTTTTTTTTTTTCATTTTCGACTTTCACTTGAAATCGCTTTAAAAAAATTGTACGTTAGAAGTTTTTATGAAATATTAAATGAAAAACAATGGATTCAAGGATTTTATGTAGGATTTTTGGAGGCACCTCCGGTTCCACAGCTTACAGTAATTAGAGAATTTCCGTTTTGCATGAACACGTGTGTAAACATTAATAGAATGAGGCATGTTGGGAACCTTTTTTTCTACCCACATCCTCCGATCGATTTTCTA
The DNA here is from genome assembly GCA_930367205.1 of Acanthosoma haemorrhoidale. Classification (NCBI taxonomy): domain Eukaryota; kingdom Metazoa; phylum Arthropoda; class Insecta; order Hemiptera; family Acanthosomatidae; genus Acanthosoma; species Acanthosoma haemorrhoidale. The sequence goes on along the minus strand of OV884015.1, from coordinate 62,754,295 downwards.
TAACCATATTATCCTAGTCAAGAGTGTGACCTAAAAACATATATTTATTACCGGTAATTATAATCTATAAAAAAAACCTGTTAATTATGATATTAATGTATCACTTTTTAATGCCATTGGGATATTAACATGTTATTGTAAGCTTTGTCATTTTGTTTACATATAAAAATTATGGTTCTTGCACGAGAGAGATCTAAGCATTGTATAATATTATGCTGTGAACTATATGGGTATAAAGATATGTCTACATAGGGTATAAAAAGAAAATATTAACATTTTAGATCGAGAGGAAGATAGAAGAGGGGGTGGAAGGGATGCAATAGCACATTCCTGGTGCCGCTGTATCCGACAGCTGCCCAACCGCATTCTTACCCGGTCCCACTGCTTTGTGTCCCCTGACCTCGCTACACACAGATTAAACCCGACTGTCTCCTTTTGTTCTCCACCGAGGGGTCCGCTTCTTGGCGGGGAAATTTTTCCCAGTGCTCATGCAATTTGTTCCTTTCCCATTTATTGCCGTAGGCCGGACGTTACTTGAACAAGAAGAACAAGGATGTGTCTTCCAAATCTTATTTTTAAAAACCTGAGTCGTATCAGTTGGTATAGTACTGATATAGGACACGAGGAAGGGCAAAGTACTCAGCCTGTGTTCACGAACCTTGAGAAATGATAACCAGTACAGTTACATTAGGTTACTTGGTCTGATTACATATAAAATAATAATAATGTTGATCAGTTTCAATTTTAAATTCGGAAACTTTTATTTTTACAACCACTATTTGTAGCCCGAAATTGTTGGCCAATCATAATCCATTGAAAGACCCTTTGTGCATAAAAAATGGATTAAGTTTGAAATATAACTGAATTAGGATTTACAGCCAATAACTCCAACTGCAATTACCTCCTCATTTTCCCAAGATGTTTATTTAAAAAGGTTGCTAAAATACACCCGTTGATTAATATGTCACTAAGACCAGCACAGTTTTATTATTGTAGTCCTGTAAAGTCCCAACACATATTCTTAATTAGTATATTATCATAATGTAGAGACCTTTAATTTAAAACCCTACTAATATGACTAAAGAATATTATTTTTTGAAATTATTAAGCAAATTATCAGAATCACTGAATAAAACTACTATACAAGGAATCGTCGTAATTATATAAATTTGAGCTAAATGCTATAAAGTTACTAATTAAAACCCAGTTTACTGCACCATGGATTATGATACACTGACCACTGAATTAATAACGCCTTTTAATATAATTTGAATTTTAAAAACGTTTGATTAAAAAACATTAATAAGATAAATCTAGTTTAGATCTTTAGAAAGACTATTTATAAAGAAATTAGATTGAAAATTAATCCTTTGTGTTTCAAGATCTAACGGTCAACTCTCACAGCATTGTGGGCCACTTAGGTTAAAATAGGACCTAAAACTATCTTAATAAGATCTAGTATACTCTTTATTAGTATAGGTTTTTCGTAGACTTGCAAAGTCTGAGGGCGTTGCGCAAGTTTTTTCCATCGTTTAGAGATATATCGAAGGTTACATGGACCTCCCTGAATACTTAAGTACACAATAACTGAAAGGAAATGTGGGAATTCTCTTGAACCCAGCGAAACGGAAGCCCGATCATCCCTATTCACTAGCAGTAATTTTCTTCAAACGCCAGACATAGTCTTACAGATTGCAGATTTGAGATTCCAACCCAAACTCAATTCCATCTCAAAATACGGCAGTAAGTTGAACACCAACTCATTAACCCCTGCCAGTCCTTTGTAGTAAAAAATCAATTAAACAGTCGATTGTATTGCGCTTTCTAATGACCATCTATTTGCCCACAAGTTGCTATTAATTTATATTTGGAATGTAATGAATAGTAGTAGCATTTCTAAACGAAATAAACATTACGCTTTAAGCACCAGAGGGTCGTCCTTATTCCACATAAACTTTGCGAAATACACAAGGGAAATTCATTTAAGTAGCAACTAAGAGGTATAAAGTCTCATGGACTAAGTTCAAAACTTCCCTTCAGCGCTGACCGGAAATGAACTACTTTATCTACCTAATCAAACCCCTGTGAGGGTTTTGGTGATAGCTTAAAAAAATCCTATATGAGGAACCTGGTTTTGAAAGTATCTTAATGTCTCAATGTAATAATGCAGATATTTTGACGCGATATAACCCCTCTTATGGAGTAACTCCGTGACTACTTGAAACGATAATAATACCCAATTCTCACCGGTGTTCTTTTGGCATAAACTTGCTTGGCTACTCCGGCCTCCGAACCATCCTTCTAAATAAATGAAAATCCTCTGTTTCTGAGTCATCTCATAAAACTATCTATGTAATTACATAGTACATACAGAGGGTGGTCAGACATAAGTCGGTTTGCTACTGTTGTAGAGGTGCTGTGCTAAAGAGCTTTGATGCTATAATAATCTTACTGGAGTCAAGGTTCCGGCAAGTTACTGGTGCAGTCAGCCGTTCACGCTAAACCTGCTTAGCCAATTAACTTCCTCACAGTCTCTGATACTTCTCTCAGTCACAGTCGAGAATAGTTTAGTTTGACCACCCAGGATCTCAAGTTATTTATTAGTTATCATTTGATTGCTGAAGTTTTTGTCTTTATTAATTATATGGATATAAAGAATGTTTTTTTCCCAAATGATAATAAAAAGTTGAACATGAATGAAAAAAAAATGTTCCAGTTTGTTTACTATTTCGAAAAAGTTACGATTTGTGCGAAAATAGGATAAAACATTTACCGACAGTTTTAACAACTTATCATAGTTTTATGTGCCAGTTGAGGAGTAAATTTAGCAATATAAATAAAAATTATTCCACAGGTGAAGGCACTGTAAAAGTAATTCCCTTTTCCCTGTTTGATCCTCTAGCTTAACACCCTATTTGTGGAAATCATTGGCTAAAATAGACACTTTGAAAGCACGGAGGTGAGTATTAGAGGAGGATTAGGCACTTCTAATGCCTGAAGTATACTATAAAATTTCAAATGCTGCAATTTCATGCAAAAAAATATTACTGTGGTCAGAAAAGTAATAAGAGACTGAAGTCTCAAGAATATTGCAAATTATTCATCAGGACGTAAAAATCTTTAGTTTCATGCCCAACAAAATATGATAGAAAAGTATTTACTCCTTAATTACTTATTATTTTTTTACTCATCCTTTATTGTTTTTAATAGGTTTCCTTTTATTTTAATCGCCATGGATCGGTCAAAATGAACTATAATGAAAAAAAAAAAAATGATGTTTCTTGTGTGAAAATTTGTGTAGTTTTTGGAATATAGTAAAGTAAAGTAAGTAAATAAATGGTGTCATATTTAATTATTCCCCGACCGCTTTTATATGAAAACCATTCTTATTTTACGAATACAAAACTTCACAGTAAATCATATATTCTCCTTACAACAAACATCGTTTGGGTATGCTCATGGTTAACCATGTGACGATTACTCATCACATGTCCTCCTCACATGTACTCCTCACATAATGTCATTATCATGACATTATTCGTCCCATTATCCCTTGAATAAAACGTATCTTAAGTTATAACATGTCCAGTTTTTCTCTATCAGCTCTACTTTTCAGATCAGAGTTTTTTTTAACGTCGATATCTACACGAAATTTGCAGTTCTAACTCTATTTTAAGCAGTTCTAAATCACACTGGAGAGGACGCCCGCCGCTGGGTAGGGTCACTACAACCCGGCCGCTGTCCGGCTAGCGTCAAGAAAGAGATAAAATGGGTTGACCTGTGGTCTTTGACCTCTGCTGGCGGCTTAGTCGGTGGGCAGCTTTATTAAAAAGAGAGATGCAGAGGAAGTTGAATAAAAAAGCCATGGTTCGAGTAGAGCAGCAAGCGCTAGTGCAGAGAGAGAGAGAGAGGAGAGAGAGAGAGAGGAGAGAGAGAGAGAGAGAGAGAGAGAGAGTGAGAGGGGGGGGAGAGAGAGAGAGAGAGAGAGAGAGAGAGAGAGAGAGAGAGAGAGGGGGGGTGGGGGGGGGGGGGGGGGGGGGAGAGAGAGAGAGAGAGAGAGAGAGAGAGAGAGAGAGAGAGAGAGAGAGAGAGAGAGAGAGAGAGAGTTTTCCGCAAGTACCGGGGTCTTGCAAATGACCCAAATCTTGCCGCTTATACAGGCAGGCCAGCGGCGGGGGGGTTGCCCCGACGCGCCACCTAGTACCTTCGGATGTTCGTACATAAGTTTCCCCCTCTGACTGACGCTTTAAAGTTTTATTATTAAAATATAGAAACATAGGTGGATATTTTCTGGGCCGAGAAGAGGGGAACTTCTGATTATTCGTGACAAAGAGGTTGACACAACATCCATAAAAAAACAACTAAAAAAACAAAACACGGATTGAGTTGTAATCGTAAATACAATGCTAATGATTTTGGTACTAGTAGTAAAAAGACAAAACACAAAATAATAACGTCTCTCTGTATGTTGTTTTTAAACTATATAAATCCATAGCCAGAACTGAAGAACTGAACAAAAACTGATGAACTAAACAGATCCAGAGTGAAGATTAAGGGTTTCTGATTTTAAAAATTCGAACGAGACCATAAACAAAAAAACAATTATACAGAAAACTGTGAGCGTAAAAAGAATGCAGTGAGCGAGTCTTTTAAGAGTGGGAATCGAGTGTTTTGAGGTTAGCTTTCAAATCGGTGGAAACATTGCTCTAGCCCGCGACAATAGTCAATACTATGAGACTGAAGTGTTGTTTAATTGTGGTTATTACATTTTCAGCTGTTATTAAATTACTTACTAAGCTATTTCGTACTTCTACAAAGCCTTATATATACAAACGACCTCTACACTACCATCAATGGTTTAAAGACCGACCACTTTTATTTATGAAAGGTAAAAAAATTCCTCTTATAGGAATTTGAACCGAGAATATGTTACCATTTTCAACCGGGAGTTAAACTAACCACAACTCCACATGAGATCCCATTGATACAAACAAACATATGAAGTGTTGTACATTAGACATGGAAACTGGATCATGACAGCTATGAGCAGTATAACTAGAAGTGAATATTGTTTGAATGATCGTCAGGAGGGTATCCCCATGGATAGTCAATTATTAAGGGCGGCCAAACTTGGAACTAAGTTGGTGTTGATTACACCTGCCAGCACGCAGACTTCGCGTGATTCTAATGCTCCTAAACAATAAATCACAACTTCATGAAGACCATCAAATGATAACGAGACAGTAAAAGTTTTCCTAGCATTTTTCTCCTTGCTCCTAGGTTATTTACCGCCTGTCCCTACATTGTAATTAAAGCTCAAATCTCGTTACAAGCATGATAGAAAAAATAATTGTTAGCGCAGAACGATTTGTCAAAAGAATTTTTTTTTGTGTTAAATGAGGCATAATTTTTTAAATAGTTTTACCAAGCCATTATAATAATGAAATGTTGAAAGTTGATACCATTATCCACACCAAAATCCACAGATGATTTTTATTTTCTCAACTATCCCTTTGCGTAACGCCAAGGCGGGGGCTACCATTTCAATTGGAAATTATTAATTTTGAAAAGTGTCGGCAAGGGCGCTTCGCCCTGCATAAGGAACTCAACAAAGCTTAAGGTGGCAATGTGGGGCATATTATTTGAAACAAAACTTGTTTGATGTGCCTACACCTACAATTGTTTTCTCAACACTCTCCCAAAGGGTACCAGATAGTAGCCTTTTTAATACTGTATTAGCATAACTAAATCGAATGAGTAAAGCCTTAGCTTTACAGCTTGTGTCGTACACTTTCAGCAGGCAAGTACGCTCTACTGGTTGCCATACACACAACTGCACAGCAGAGTCAGCTTCTGCTAGTAATAGTTGACCTTGTTTAGCATTTGCGTGGTGTGAAGACCCGGTCGTGTCTAATTCATGGATGCTTCTAATTCATGGATGCTCTCTTCTCTACATCTGCAAAACACTTAAATGTGGCCCTGCCTTTCCTAGAATTTAAACGGTGTATCTGCCAGACGAAAACGACCTCGTCTCCAACATATTTTGTTCGTCTCCAACATGTCTACATATAGGGCTCAATGCTACTGACTATTTTCTGTACCACCAAGCCAATGTGGATCTGACTCACAATCCCTTTAAGAGCATCCGCTAAAATGGTCCTAAACACACAGCCATTTCGACACCAATCGACCCCAACAAGAGGATAATGTCCTCAAATACAATTCCACACAGATATGGTAAAATAATAGATTCTTAAGCACATCCCAAAACAATGTTACTCTGAACGATTCTTCTACCACAAGATAAATTGACTGGTTAAAGGGTTGGCTAAAATAGCTTTTGATTAGGGCATAAATGGTCTCTGGGCATATGAATAAACTGAAGGTGCCGGCTAATCCATAATATTACATTATTAAATAATACACTGCATACATCCCATGGTACCCGTGGTACCGTAATTCGCTGAAACTAGTTCTTACAGTAATAGATAGTTTTTTATTCATTTATTGTGCTATAATTACAATCTGCCATTTATAAGGCAATAATAATACAGATAAATAATCTCATTCATACCATATTTACAGTGCATCATTCACTCGCTCATTCATACAATACTTAAAGACAGCCCAGAGACCTCCCAAATCCACCACAAAGAGAAAGCGGAGTCTTGGGAAGTCTCCCACGTTCCTCCGTCAGCCGCGTCACCGGGTACTAGCCAGTGGAGGCTGACCAAGAGCGCGAGAGCCACAGACGCTCAGGACATGATTGGAGAAACTGGCCATTGCCAGGACTCCCACTGTCACGTGATTATAGCAGGTCACGAGGCCACTGCCGTTTCAGTCTCCGAGGAGGATTATAGGGATGAGTGGCGCAGTGCCATGACTGTGCTCCAGGATTAGGGTGGTTGGAAAGGCTACTGTGGAATTTCATAAACTTGGAAGGGATGAGTTCTAGAATGTAGGGTATATTAAGGTCGTTATGAAGGGTTTTGTTGCTGACATAATAAGGGGCATTTACTATTGTTCTCAGGACTTTGGATTGAAAGGATTGGATACGCTTGATGTTCGACTTTTTTGCTGTCCCCCATAGCTCTATTCCGTATTTCCATATTGGTTTAAGTATAACATATAGATAGTAAAAAATAATTTCATAAAATACGTATGATATAAAATGTACCATTACGAATAACACAGAAAAAATCGCATAAAATAAACTATTAGGCTAATTTAGAATAATGTAGAGTAAACTATCAGATTTGATCATGTTACAGATAAGCATTACTGGTAATTAGTTAGCCAACGTTCTAGCTGAACAGTATTACGGAATAATCCTAGCCTCTTCTATACCAAACATCCTTCAAGCTTTGCTGAGCGAGATTATGGCAGGATACTTGGCTTTATCTAGATAACAACGATGAAATTCAACATTCAAGGCTAGCTTAAATTTATGATCTACTCAATTAACCATTAAACGTTTATAAATAATAGGGGGGGTTGACTTGTCCTCATGAAAATGAACAAGGAGCTACTTGAATAAAGAAGTAGGGAATCCAAATTTCCTTTATTAAAAGATCTTTCCTAAAAATATAAATTATAACATCTAAAACGACATTTTTTGTCACAGACTTCTGTAATTAATCAAGTTAAAATTCTAACGGTGAAGGAGAGAGGGGATAAATTAGCGACCGTCAAGCCTCTTCCTTGTTCTGGTATTTGTTATTTTATAGCAGCAAATTAGGTCAGTATTAAACCGAACTGCTTAATTTGTGTTTCTTGCCACAAAACCTAACTGAATGCTCAATAAATGTGTCAGAAAGAGGGACTTAACTGGGCATTGGTTGAGCAATGGGTAACAGGTAATAATGAAATGTATCATGTAATTGAAAAAAATAAAAAACAACCTTGAGCTCATTGACAATATCAGATGAGATACTAAAATGACAGGATATAAAATTGAAAATAATTCAAGTGTGATTTCTAAATTTGTATTAATTACCCAACCCTAGATGATTGACTCTACGGACCGAGTAGATGATAATACAAAGCGTAATGTTAACAATTACGTCTGTGTTGTTACTTTTATTATCACTGTTAACCTAAACCACTTCAATTGTTACTTTAGTAATAAACAGGATATCACTAAGGATATTATAAAAAAAAATTCTCAAAGATATAAAACAATTAATATTGGTAATCTGGGGAACTTTTTTCAAACAAGGTTCTTCCACATTGTTAACCAGACAAATAAGCTTATTGTGCTAAATTGAATAAGTTCTTAAATTTACTGTTGCCTTATAAAAGCTAGGACTGTTTGTATCTGAGTGTAGATAGATAAAACAAGATTGGGGGACATGATTGAAATATTGCTTATTTTTATTCATCACTATTAAATTATAGCCATGTCCAAAAGTTCGGCAGATAGCCCACCGATAAATCTAGATCTTGACTAAGAAGACATAAAAGGGATGAAAACCATCGAATAAGTTGGTTGCCACTTGTAGCAGAACTTTTATACGGAAGGGGTTGGTGGCTGGAGAAGGGGGGTGCCAATAGCCAGCCAAGTATGAGACCAATATGGCTCTGAGATTTATTGTTCAATTTATAACCTCAATAAGCGACTGATGGGATGTTGGCTCCCCGCTCCTTCTCCACTGCCGATTAACTTCTCCACTTCTCCAGGTGCAGTCTTATTTCAGATCCGGAGTTATTAATTGTTCCGATCCGTTCGAATAGATATTAATTCAAACCAATTATTAACATTTCCGTGGGGAACGTTCCACACATCTTTTGGAAGTCTGTCGGAAAGAGCATTTCTTTGTTGTTGGTTTATTGGTTGCCTACACAGACACATTAAATATAGCTTCCAGGCGCAATGGATGCTATAAACTAATACTAAAATACACTTAAAACGTAAAACTGAAATTTCTATTTGTAATAAGGGGCCCAGAAAATAATGTCGCTTTTTTCTACATTAAAGTCAAAAAATAAATTTTTAACTAAATAAGTTTTTGTTTATAATCAATGATGTAATCGCCCTCGTTATCAGCAACTTTTGCCATCTAGTGTACAATTTTTTTAATGCCGAATCGATAAAAATCAATTGGTTTTTGTGCAAAATATCTGGAGATGGCCTTTTGTACATCATCCGAATTTTCAAATTTTTAGTGATCGGAATTCATGGAAATCCGATTGTGTAATATCGGGCGAGTATGGGGGGAGAGGCTGGAGATGAAAAGTGGGTCCTCTATGATAATCCAAAAATCTCCGCCTGAACGAAGTACTGCTAAGCCAGGTTTATACTCCAAAAGGCACTTTTGTGTGTTTGGTGGAGTATTCGCGGGGTCGTTCATCGCTGATACCTGGAAAAACTGTGAATGCAAGTCTTTACAGTGAACAATTTAATCGTTTAAATCAATCTTTAATTAAAAATTGCCCAGCGATTGTCAATAAAAAATACGTTATTCTGCAACACGATAATGCAAGACCCCACTGGGCCTATTTTTTCCACAAGAACCCTGGAAACAATTAATGAATTGGGGTGGGAGGTATTGCCTCAACCACCATACTCGCCCGATACCGGATTTCCATTTATTCCCATCGCTACATTTTCTAAGTAGCAAAATTCGGATGATGTCCAAAATACCATCTCCAGATATTTTGCTCAAGAACCAATCGATTTTAATCGATCAGGCATTAAAAATTTGCACACTAGATGGCAAAAGGTTGCTGATAACGAGGGTGATTACATCAGTGATTAAAAACAAAAACTTGTTAAAAATGTATCTGTTTGAATTTAATGTAAAAAAAACGACATTACTTTCCGGTCCCCCTATAATATATTTATATGTAAGAAAACCGAAACAAAAAACCTAGAGTGAACTAATGTCTAGTGTTGCTCAAAGTAAAATGAATGCTTTTGTGAATCTTCTTCCTTGTTAAAACATTGAGAAAATGCTACTCTAAGAATTTTCAAGAAACTTTTGAGTGCTTTCAATTACTAGAATCAATGTTAGTGGTACCGTGGAGATACATCTAGATGAATTTGTTATTATTCTTAGAAATTAATTCTATATTATCTGCAGTGTAAGGAATTTACTGATGTTGGTAATACATGATGGCGATGCAAAGGTTAAATGCCAGAGGTTCGACAAAAATTGTGTACACTATTGCTTTATATATTATCTGCAGTTTAGATGTTTTCACAGGTATGAAAGCAACAATAGGATCACAGCGTTGTCTTTCGATCGGAGTAAAGTTTAAGCCTTTGTAGAAAATTACATCTAAGTAAATTACCCTCTAAGACTTCTAAGACTAGACCATCTAAGTAATAGACCTCTAAGACTCTAAGTTCACTATTTCTTATTGTGATTAATTTGATCAGTGGTAGAACTTATTTGCATTGATTAAGGACTACTAGAGCCTTGGGAATTTTTTCTTATTAAGGAGTCGGTTCCTCCTTTAAAAGTGGACTTGGTTAGAACTCAACGGTATTTTCAAATGTCTCTAGACAGCATAGATTGGAAATTTTTTTTTAAATAATAAGAAAATAGTTTGATCAATTGCCAACTTTGAGGTCTCTGCGCCTATAATGCATAATGATAATGCATGATAGTCGAAAATAACCTCACTTATAGCAGTAATTAAGTGCTTTTGTCTTTTTATTCAATTATAAGTTTCAACGTTTACCTGATGCCATGGAAACCCTTTAATTCGTAAATTAATGAGAAACCGAATAAATGATGCAGTACATTCACAAATTATATTCTGGTTTACACAGGGCATGATGTCATGCCATTTCCTTTAACGAGGTGGGTTAATTGATCAAGTATTTACCCATTCAAGGTTAATTAAGCAAATGTCCGGTGGAGGTTAAGCATTTTTGAACAATTAAATATATTTTCTGTTCCAAAGCGTTTGTATGACGTAGGTATTTGATAAATACTCCTATGCCGAAAAGCTCGTGGTGAGGTAAGTCGGACCTAAGATTACCACCATAGTTGAGGTGGCGTTGAGGTGGCGTTGAGGCGCTTTTGTGGTTTGCACTACGCTCTGTACTTGTTAACCATATATTTTGGTTTTTTATACCGCATTTGTTACTCGTTTTTGAAGTAGACTCGTATATTTTCACGAGGCTGAGTCAGTACAACCCAGACCTATCCCTAAAAACCAAAAAAAAGATTCTTAGGGGGGCTGATGATATAACCCCTCATTGACTTCAAAACCTCTGATAACATAAATATAACAATCTAATATTTATTGCGAACAAACAGTTTATTATGCTATTGTTTAGTGTTCAGTATTTGCTATGCACTTCATTACGTATTAGTCTTGTATCTAATATTATTATCGGCTTACAATTGATAAAGCAATTGTCTTTCGTTCCATGATCGTATAAGGATAATCTATAGCAAATTATGCTGACAATAATCTTGTTGATTGCCATACCAACTGTCAAGTAACAAAGCGTGGTGTTTAAAGTGAAGTAAAGTGCAGTGGACGTTTTTTAATTCTTTGTGGTTTGTTAGGGAACAAGTGATTCGAGATGACGTGTCGTAGGAGTTAACAAGCACATCAAAGAGTTGGTGGCTAGATACAACTATAAATTAACTATTATACATCAAACTGACACCTCGGAGAAACCACAAAGAACAAAATACGTAATTAAAGCAGCTCCTATCATAATATCAACTTATAAATCAAAAAATCGATACTTGTTTTTCATTTCTTTGTTAGTTTTTCACAAACGTTTGTCTGATGTTTGAATCGTTCGTACGGGAGGTAGCACTAGGAATGTAAGACAGGAGATTACTCTTTGGGTTGTTTACGCTAGGAATCAGCCTTGTTCAGTAATAATCCTCCCATATTTGCACAAGTGAAGTCAATAATTGATTTGGCGTGGAAACTCCAGTTGTGGATACCAGAAAGAAATATCTTCGTGGAGAGAAATGTGGATTGTGTTTATTTGTAGTTTAATTTTCCGAGTTTATAAGAGTCATTTTTTTTTTTTATTCTTTGAGAAAGTCCTTAGGATGAATATAAGAAATAGGGGTTTAGTAAGAAAAAAGAAACGCAGAGACAGAAGGAGGGAAACAAGGGAGGCCTTGAAGCGATCTGAGGAATTAACCGCAGTGCAAATATTTGTCGGGCTGAGGGAGCTAATGCGATTATTATTCTTTGCTCTGATCCGGCGAGGAGGATTCGCGACACGCCTTCGCCCCCAGCAATTTATTTCCAGAGGGATAGGGGGTTGGGGGAAGGGGGGCTGGGGGGGCAGCCATCTGGCCTGCTATCTCCAGGGCTACTATTTACTTAGCCCTTCAGGCCCGGTAGGGTAGCAGGTCCCTGATAAGGCTTCTCCTTGCTGAGTGCTCCACTTACCTTAGGCTCAACAGTCCCCCCGACGTATGCCTCCGACGGTCCTCACTGCTAGAATAAGATTGGCAATGTCTCTTAATGCTAGTTTCTTTCTACTAAGTCGCTGTCCAACAACTTGAGGCATTCGGTGCTCCTGCCTTACTGAAGAACTGACATTCCCATGCCGGGACTCACCTGGTGAGTGGTAGACAAGGCAAGGTAACCAGTCTGCGGATTATAATAGATGGCAATATATAATATAATGAAGCCACTTTTCTTGCCATCCCAAAACATTCAAATTCCTCCATTTTCTTGTTTATAATTTAAAAAAAGACACCAACCTTTGTCACTTGACAGTTGCTATGGCAATAAACAAGATTATGGTCAGCAAAGGATTTGGAACGAAAGCAATTGCTTCATCAATTGTAAGCCGATAATAATTAACTATATGACTAATACGTAATGAAGTGCATAGCAAATACTGAACACCAAACATTAGCATAATAAACTATTTGTTCGCAATAAACATTAGATTGTTATATTTATGTTATCAGAGGTTTTGAAGTTAATGAGGGGTTATATCATCAGCCCACCTAAGAATCTTTTTTTTGGTTTTTGGGGATAGGTCTGGGTTGTACTGACTCAGCCTCGTGAAAATATACGAGTCTACTTCAAAAAAGAGTAACAAATGCGGTATAAAAAACCAAAATATATGGTTAACAAGTACAGAGCGTAGTGCAAACCACAAAAGCGCCTCAACGCCACCTCAACGCCACCTCAACTATGGTGGTAATCTTAGGTCCGACTTACCTCACCACGAGCTTTTCGGCATAGGAGTATTTATCAAATACCTACGTCATACAAACGCTTTGGAACAGAAAATATATTCAATTGTTCAAAAATACTTCACCTCCGCCCGACATTTCCTTAACTAACCAAGAATAGGTAAATACCTGATCAATTAACCCACCCCGTTAAAGGAAATGGCATGACATCATGCCCTGTGTAAACCAGAATATAATTTGTGAATGTACTGCTTCATTTATCGGCTTCTCATTCAATTACGAATTGAAGGGTTTCCATCAGGTAAACGTTGAAACTTATAATTGAATAAAAAGACAAAAGCACTTAATTACTGGTATAATTGAGGTTATTTTCGACTATCATGGATTATTATTATGCATTATAGGCGCAGAGACCTCAAAGTTGGCAATTGATCAAACTATTTTCTTATTATTTAAAAACAATTTTCCAATCTATGCTGTCTAGAGACATTTGAAAATACCGTTGAGTCCACTTTTAAAGGAGGAACCGACCCCTTAATAAGAAAAAATTCCCAAGGCTCTAATAGTCCATAATCAATGCAAATAAGTTCTACCACTGATCAAATTAA